>CAWUFW010002946.1:1800000-1990201 GCA_963921515.1 Calotriton arnoldi | reverse complement strand
ATGTATTGCTGCAAAAGAACCAACAGAGGTGCAAAAAGAGGCAAAGGGGGTGCAGAAAAAGGTAGGAGGGGTGCAGAAAGAGGCAAGAGAGGTACATAAAGAGGCAGGAGGGGTGCAGAAAGAAGGAAGAGAAGTACAGAAAGAGGCAAGAGAAATGCTGAAAGAAGCAACAAAGGTTTAAAAAGAAGCAAGATAAGTGCAGAAAGAGGCAAGTGAGGTACAGAAAGAAGCAAGAGCAGTGCAGAAAGAACCAACAGAGGTGCAAAAAGAGCAAGAGGGGTAAAGAAAGAGGTAGGAGAGGTACACAAAGAGGCAAGAGAGATACAGAAAGAGGCAGGAGGGGTGCAAAAAGAAGGAAGAGAAGTGCAGAAAGAGGCAAGAGAATTGCTGAAAGAATCAACAGATGTGTAGAAAGAAGCAAGAGAAGTGCAGAAAGAGGCAAGTGAGGTGTATAACGAAGCAAGAGCAGTGCAGAAAGAACCAACAGAGGTGCTGAAAGAGGCAACAGAGGTGCTGAAAGAGGCACGAGGGGTGCAGAAAAAAGGAAGAGAAGTGCAGAAAGAAGCAACAGAGGTACAAAAAGAGGCAAAAGTGGTGCAGAAAGATGGAAGAGAGGTGTAGAAAGAAGCTAGAGAGTTGCACACAGAGGGAAGACGGGTGCAGAAAGAGGCAAGATGAGTGCAGAAACAGGTAAGAGAACTTCAGAAAGAGGCAAGAGAATTGTTGAAAGAAGCAACAGAGGTGTAGAAACAGGCAAGAAAGGTACAGAAAGGGAAGACGAGTGCAGAAAGAGACAACAGGGGTGCAGAAAGAAGCAAGACAGGTGCAGAAAGAAGCATGGAAAGTGCAGAATGAAGCAACAGGGGTGCAGAAAGAGGCAATAGAAGTGCAGAAAGAAGCAACAGAGGTGCAGAAGGAGGCAAGAGAACTCCAGAAAGAGGCAAGAGAGTTGCAGTAACATGCAAAAGAGGTACAGAAAGAGGGAACAGAGGTGCAGACAGAGGCAAGAGAGGTGCAGCAACAGGTAAAAGGTGTGCAGAAAGAGGCAAGAGGGGTGCAGAAATTTGCAAGAGAGGTGCAGAAAGAACAAGAGCAGTGCAAAAGAACCAACAGAGGTGCAAAAAGAGGCAAGAGGGGTGCAGAAAAAGGTAGGAGGGGTGCACAAAGAGGCAAGAGAGGTACAGAAAGAGGCAGGAGGGGTGCAGAAAGAAGGAAGAGAAGTACAGAAAGAGGCAAGAGAAATGCAGAAAGAAGCAAACAAAGGTTTAAATAGAAGCAAGATAAGTGCAGAAAGAGGCAAGTGAGGTTCAGAAAAAGCCAGAGCAGTGCGGAAAGAACCAACAGAGGTGCAAAAAGAGGCAAGAGGGGTAAAGAAAGAGGTAGGAGAGGTACACAAAGAGGCAAGAGAGGTACAGAAAGAGGCAGGAGTTGTGCAAAAAGAAGGAAGAGAAGTGCAGAAAGAGGCAAGAGAATTGCTGAAAGAAGCAACAGATGTGTAGAAAGAAGCAAGAGAAGTGCAGAAAGATGCAAGTGAGGTGTAGAACCGAAGCAAGAGCAGTGCAGAAAGAACCAACAGAGGTGCGGAAAGAGGCAACAGAGGTGCTGAAAGAGGCACAAGGGGTGCAGAAAGAAGGAAGGGAAGTGCAGATAGAAGCAACAGAGGTACAAAAAGAGGCAAGAGTGGTGCAGAAAGAGTGAAGAGAGGTGTAGGAAAGAAGCTAGAGAGTTGTACACAGAGGGAAGACGGGTGCAGAAAGAGGCAAGATGAGTGCAGAAACAGGTAAGAGAACTTCAGAAAGAGGTAAGAGAATTGCTGAAAGAAGCAACAGAGGTGTAGAAAGAAGCAAGAAAAGTGCAGAAAGAGGCAACTGAGATGCAGAAACAGGCAAGAAAGGTACAGAAAGAGGAGAAGACGAGTGCAGAAAGAGACAACAGGGGTGCAGAAAGAAGCAAGACAGGTGCAGAAAGAAGCATGGAAAGTGCAGAATGAAGCAACAGTGGGTGCAGAAAGAGGAACTAGAAGTGCAGAAAGAGGCAAGAGAGTTGCAGAAACAGGCAAAAGAGGTACAGAAAGAGGGAACAGAGGTGCAGACAGAGGCAAGAGAGGTGCAGCAACAGGTAAAAGGTGCAGAAAGAGGCAAGAGGGGTGCAGAAATGTGCAAGAGAGATGCAGAAAGAACAAGAGCAGTGCAAAAGAACCAACAGAGGTGCAAAAAGAGGCAAGAGGGGTGCAGAAAAAGGTAGGAGGGGTGCAGAAAGAGGCAAGAGAGGTACATAAAGAGGCAGGAGGGGTGCAGAAAGAAGGAAGAGAAGTACAGAAAGAGGCAAGAGAAATGCTGAAAGAAGCAACAAAGGTTTAAAAAGAAGTAAGATAAGTGCAGAAAGAGGCAAGTGAGGTGCAGAAAGAAGCAAGAGCAGTGTGGAAAGAACCAACAGAGGTGCAAAAAGAGGCAAGAGGGGTAAAGAAAGAGGTAGGAGAGGTACACAAAGAGGCAAGAGAGATACAGAAAGAGGCAGGAGGGTTGCAAAAAGAAGGAAGAGAAGTGCAGAAAGAGGCAAGAGAATTGCTGAAAGAATCAACAGATGTGTAGAAAGAAGCAAGAGAAGTGCAGAAAGAGGCAAGTGAGGTGTATAACGAAGCAAGAGCAGTGCAGAAAGAACCAACAGAGGTGCTGAAAGAGGCAACAGAGGTGCTGAAAGAGGCACGAGGGGTGCAGAAAAAGGAAGAGAAGTGCAGAAAGAAGCAACAGAGGTACAAAAAGAGGCAAAAGTGGTGCAGAAAGAGGGAAGAGAGGTGTAGAAAGAAGCTAGAGAGTTGTACACAGAGGGAAGACGGGTGCAGAAAGAGGCAAGATGAGTGCAGAAACAGGTAAGAGAACTTCAGAAAGAGGCAAGAGAATTGTTGAAAGAAGCAACAGAGGTGTAGAAAGAAGCAAGAAAAGTGCAGAAAGAGGCAACTGAGATGCAGAAACAGGCATGAAAAGTACAGAAAGGGAAGACGAGTGCAGAAAGAGACAACAGGGGTGCAGAAAGAAGCAAGACAGGTGCAGAAAGAAGCATGGAAAGTGCAGAATGAAGCAACAGGGGTGCAGAAAGAGGCAATAGAAGTGCAGAAAGAGGCAATAGAAGTGCAGAAAGAAGCAACAGAGGTGCAGAAGGAGGCAAGAGAACTCCAGAAAGAGGCAAGAGAGTTGCAGTAACATGCAAAAGAGGTACAGAAAGAGGAAACAGATGTGCAGACAGAGGCAAGAGAGGTGCAGCAACAGGTAAAAGGGGTGCAGAAAGAGGCAAGAGGGGTGCAGAAATTTGCAAGAGAGGTGCAGAAAGAACAAGAGCAGTGCAAAAGAACCAACAGAGGTGCAAGAAGAGGCAAGAGGGGTACAGAAAGAGGCACGAGGGGTGCAGAAAGAAGGAAGGGAAGTGCAGAAAGAAGCAACAGAGGTACAAAAAGAGGCAAGAGTGGTGCAGAAAGAGCGAAGAGAGGTGTAGAAAGAAGCTAGAGAGTTGTACACAGAGGGAAGATGGGTGCAGAAAGAGGCAAGATGAGTGCAGAAACAGGTAAGAGAACTTCAGAAAGAGGCAAGAGAATTGCTGAAAGAAGCAACAGAGGTATAGAAAGAAGCAAGGAAAGTGCAGAAAGAGGCAACTGAGATGGAGAAACAGGCAAGAAAGGTACAGAAAGAGGGAAGATGAGTGCAGAAAGAGACAACAGGGGTGCAGAAAGAAGCAAGACAGGTGCAGAAAGAAGCATGGAAAGTGCAGAATGAAGCAACAGGGGTGCAGAAAGAGGCAATATAAGTGCAGAAAGAAGCAACAGAGGTGCAGAAGGAGGCAAGATAACTCCAGAAAGAGGCAAGAGAGTTGCAGAAAGAGGCAAAAGAGGTACAGAAAGAGGGAACAGAGGTGCGGACAGAGGCAAAAGAGGTGCAGCAACAGGTAAAAGGGGTGCAGAAAGAGGCAAGAGTGGTGCAGAAATTTGCAAGAGAGGTGCAGAAAGAACAAGAACAGTGCAATAGAACCAACAGAGGTGCAAAAAGAGGCAAGAGGGGTACAGAAAGAGGCAGGAGGGGTGCAGAAAGAAGGAAGAGAAGTACAGAAAGAGGCAAGAGAAATGCTGAAAGAAGCAACAAAGGTTTAAAAAGAAGCAAGATAAGTGCAGAAAGAGGCAAGTGAGGTGCAGAAAGAACCAACAGAGGTGCAAAAAGAGGCAAGAGGGGTAAAGAAAGAGGTAGGAGAGGTGCAAAAAGAAGGAAGAGAAGTGCAGAAAGAGGCAAGAGAATTACTGAAAGAAGCAACAGATGTGTAGAAAGAAGCAAGAGAAGTGCAGAAAGAGGCAAGTGAGGTGTATAACGAAGCAAGAGCAGTGCAGAAAGAACCAACAGAGGTGCTGAAAGAGGCAACAGAGGAGCTGAAAGAGGCACGAGGGGTGCAGAAAGAAGGAAGAGAGGTGTAGAAAGAAGCTAGAGAGTTGTACACAGAGGGAAGACGGGTGCAGAAAGAGGCAAGATGAGTGCAGAAACAGGTAAGAGAACTTCAGAAAGAGGCAAGAGAATTGTTGAAAGAAGCAACAGAGGTGTAGAAAGAAGCAAGAAAAGTGCAGAAAGAGGCAACTGAGATGCAGAAACAGGCAAGAAAGGTACAGAAAGAGGGAAGACGAGTGCAGAAAGAGACAACAGGGGTGCAGAAAGAAGCAAGACAGGTGCAGAAAGAAGCATGGAAAGTGCAGAATGAAGCAACAGGGGTGCAGAAAGAGGCAATAGAAGTGCAGAAAGAAGCAACAGAGGTGCAGAAGGAGGCAAGAGAACTCCAGAAAGAGGCAAGAGAGTTGCAGTAACATGCAAAAGAGGTACAGAAAGAGGGAACAGAGGTGCAGACGGAGGCAAGAGAGGTGCAGCAACAGGTAAAAGGGGTGCAGAAAGAGGCAAGAGGGGTACAGAAATTTGCAAGAGAGGTGCAGAAAGAACAAGAGCAGTGCAAAAGAACCAACAGAGGTGCAAAAAGAGGCAAGAGGGGTGCAGAAAAAGGTAGGAGGGGTGCACAAAGAGGCAAGAGAGGTACAGAAAGAGGCAGGAGGGGTGCAAAAAGAAGGAAGAGAAGTGCAGAAAGAGGCAAGAGAATTGCTGAAAGAAGCAACAGATGTGTAGAAAGAAGCAAGAGAAGTGCAGAAAGAGGCAAGTGAGGTGTAGAACGAAGCAAGAGCAGTGCAGAAAGAACCAACAGAGGTGCTGAAAGAGGCAACAGAGGTGCTGAAAGAGGCAACAGAGGTGCTGAAAGAGGCACGAGGGGTGCAGAAAGAAGGAAGAGAAGTGCAGATAGAAGCAACAGAGGTACAAAAAGAGGCAAGAGTGGTGCAGAAAGAGGGAAGAGAGGTGTAGAAAGAAGCTAGAGAGTTGTACACAGAGGGAAGATGGGTGCAGAAAGAGTCAAGATGAGTGCAGAAACAGGTAAGAGAACTTCAGAAAGAGGCAAGAGAATTGCTGAAAGAAGCAACAGAGGTATAGAAAGAAGCAAGCAAAGTGCAGAAAGAGGCAACTGAGATGCAGAAACAGGCAAGAAAGGTACAGAAAGAGGGAAGATGAGTGCAGAAAGAGACAACAGGGGTGCAGAAAGAAGCAAGACAGGTGCAGAAAGAAGCATGGAAAGTGCAGAATGAAGCAACAGAGATGCAGAAAGAGGCAATAGAAGTGCAGAAAGAAGCAACAGAGGTGCAGAAGGAGGCAAGATAACTCCAGAAAGAGGCAAGAGAGTTGCAGAAACAGGCAAAAGAGGTTTAGAAAGAGGGAACAGAGGTGAAGACAGAGGCAAGAGAGGTGCAGCAACAGGTAAAAGGGGTGCAGAAAGAGGCAAGAGGGGTGCAGAAATTTACAAGAGAGGTGCAGAATGAACATGAGCAGTGCAAAAGAACCAACAGAGGTGCAAAAAGAGGCAAGACGGGTGCAGAAAAAGGTAGGAGGGGTGCACAAAGAGGCAAAAGAGGTACAGAAAGAGGCAGGAGGGGTGCAGAAAGAAGGAAGAAAAGTACAGAAAGAGGCAGGAGAAATGCTGAAAGACGCAATAAAGGTTTAAAAATAAGCAAGATAAGTGCAGAAAGAGGCAAGGGAGGTGTAGAAAGAAGCAAGAGCAGTGCGGAAAGAACCAACAGAGGTGCAAAAAGAGGCAAGAGGGGTAAATAAAGAGGTAGGAGAGGTACACAAAGAGGCAAGAGAGGTACAGAAAGAGGCAGGAGGGGTGCAAAAAGAAGGAAGAGAAGTGCAGAAAGAGGCAAGAGAATTGCTGAAAGAAGCAACAGATGTGTAGAAAGAAGCAAGAGAAGTGCAGAAAGAGGCAAGTGAGGTGTAGAACGAAGCAAGAGCAGTGCAGAAAGAACCAACAGAGGTGCTGAAAGAGGCAACAGAGGTGCTGAAAGAGGCACGAGGGGTGCAGAAAGAAGGAAGGGAAGTGCAGAAAGAAGCAACAGAGGTACAAAAAGAGGCAAGAGTGGTGCAGAAAGAGGGAAGAGAGGTGTAGAAAGAAGCTAGAGAGTTGTACACAGAGGGAAGACGGGTGCAGAAAGAGGCAAGATGAGTGCAGAAACAGGTAAGAGAACTTCAGAAAGAGGCAAGAGTATTGCTGAAAGCAGCAACAGAGGTGTAGAAAGAAGCAAGAAAAGTGCAGAAAGAGGCAAGAAAGGTACAGAAAGAGGGAAAACGAGTGCAGAAAGAGACAACAGGGGTGCAGAAAGAAGCAAGACTGGTGCAGAAAAGGTATGGAAAGTGCAGAATGAAGCAACAGGGGTGCAGAAAGAGGCAATAGAAGTGCAGAAAGAAGCAACAGAGGTGCAGAAGGAGGCAAGAGAACTCCAGAAAGAGGCAAGAGAGTTGCAGAAACAGGCAAAAGAGGTACAGAAAGAGGGAACAGAGGTGCAGACAGAGGCAAGAGAGGTGCAGCAACAGGTAAAAGGGGTACAGAAAGAGGCAAGAGGGGTGCAGAAATTTGAAGGAGAGGTGCAGAAAGAACAAGAACAGTGCAAAAGAACCAACAGAGTTGCAAAAAGAGGCAAGAGGGGTACAGAAAGAGGCAGGAGGGGTGCAGAAAGAAGGAAGAGAAGTATAGAAAGAGGCAAGAGAAATGCTGAAAGAAGCAACAAAGGTTTAAAAAGAAGCAAGATAAGTGCAGAAAGAGGCAAGTGAGGTGCAGAAAGAACCAACAGAGGTGCAAAAAGAGGCAAGAGGGGTAAAGAAAGAGGTAGGAGAGGTACACAAAGAGGCAAGAGAGGTACAGAAAGAGGCAGGAGGGGTGCAAAAAGAAGGAAGAGAAGTGCAGAAAGAGGCAAGAGAATTGCTGAAGGAAGCAACAGATGTGTAGAAAGAAGCAAGAGAAGTGCAGAAAGAGGCAAGTGAGGTGTAGACCGAAGCAAGAGCAGTGCAGAAAGAACCAACAGAGGTGCTGAAAGAGGAAACAGAGGTGCTGAAAGAGGCACGAGGGGTGCAGAAAGAAGGAAGAGAAGTACAGAAAGAGTCAAGAGAAATGCTGAAAGAAGCAACAAAGGTTTAAAAAGAAGCAAGATAAGTGCAGAAAGAGGCAAGTGAGGTGCAGAAAGAAGCAAGAGCAGTGCAGAAAGAACCAACAGAGGTGCAAAAAGAGCAAGAGGGGTAAAGAAAGAGGTAGGAGAGGTACACAAAGAGGCAAGAGAGATACAGAAAGAGGCAGGAGGGGTGCAAAAAGAAGGAAGAGAAGTGCAGAAAGAGGCAAGAGAATTGCTGAAAGAAGCAACAGATGTGTAGAAAGAAGCAAGAGAAGTGCAGAAAGAGGCAACTGAGGTGTATAACGAAGCAAGAGCAGTGCAGAAAGAACCAACAGAGGTGCTGAAAGTGGCAACAGAGGTGCTGAAAGAGGCACGAGTGGTGCAGAAAGAAGGAAGAGAAGTGCAGAAAGAAGCAACAGAGGTACAAAAAGAGGCAAGCGTGGTGCAGAAAGAGGGAAGAGAGGTGTAGAAAGAAGCTAGAGAGTTGTACACAGAGGGAAGATGGGTGCAGAAAGAGTCAAGATGAGTGCAGAAACAGGTAAGAGAACTTCAGAAAGAGGCAAGAGAATTGCTGAAAGAAGCAACAGAGGTATAGAAAGAAGCAACTAAAGTGCAGAAAGAGGCAACTGAGATGCAGAAACAGGCAAGAAAGGTACAGAAAGAGGGAAGATGAGTGCAGAAAGAGACAACAGGGGTGCAGAAAGAAGCAAGACAGGTGCAGAAAGAAGCATGGAAAGTGCAGAATGAAGCAACAGAGATGCAGAAAGAGGCAATAGAAGTGCAGAAAGAAGCAACAGAGGTGCAGAAGGAGGCAAGATAACTCCAGAAAGAGGCAAGAGAGTTGCAGAAACAGGCAAAAGAGGTTTAGAAAGAGGGAACAGAGGTGCAGCAAGAGGCAAGAGAGGTGCAGCAACAGGTAAAAGGGGTGCAGAAATTTACAAGAGAGGTGCAGAATGAACATGAGCAGTGCAAAAGAACCAACAGAGGTGCAAAAAGAGGCAAGAGGGGTGCAGAAAAAGGTAGGAGGGGTGCACAAAGAGGCAAAAGAGGTACAGAAAGAGGCAGGAGGGGTGCAGAAAGAAGGAAGAAATGTACAGAAAGAGGCAGGAGAAATGCTGAAAGAAGCAATAAAGGTTTAAAAATAAGCAATATAAGTGCAGAAAGAGGCAAGGGAGGTGTAGAAAGAAGCAAGAGCAGTGCGGAAAGAACCAACAGAGGTGCAAAAAGAGGCAAGAGGGGTAAATAAAGAGTTAGGAGAGGTACACAAAGAGGCAAGAGAGGTACAGAAAGAGGCAGGAGGTGTGCAAAAAGAAGGAAGAGAAGTGCAGAAAGAGGCAAGAGAATTGCTGAAAGAAGCAACAGATGTGTAGAAAGAAGCAAGAGAAGTGCAGAAAGAGGCAAGTGAGGTGTAGAACGAAGCAAGAGCAGTGCAGAAAGAGCCAACAGAGGTGCTGAAAGAGGCAACAGAGGTGCTGAAAGAGGCACGAGGGCTGCAGAAAGAAGGAAGGGAAGTGCAGAAAGAAGCAACAGAGGTACAAAAAGAGGCAAGAGTGGTGCAGAAAGAGGGAAGAGAGGTGTAGAAAGAAGCTAGAGAGTTGTACACAGAGGGAAGACGGGTGCAGAAAGAGGCAAGATGAGTGCAGAAACAGGTAAGAGAACTTCAGAAAGAGGCAAGAGTATTGCTGAAAGCAGCAACAGAGGTGTAGAAAGAAGCAAGAAAAGTGCAGAAAGAGGCAAGAAAGGTACAGAAAGAGGGAAAACGAGTGCAGAAAGAGACAACAGGGGTGCAGAAAGAAGCAAGACAGGTGCAGAAAAGGTATGGTAAGAGCAGAATGAAGCAACAGGGGTGCAGAAAGAGGCAATAGAAGTGCAGAAAGAAGCAACAGAGGTGCAGAAGGAGGCAAGAGAACTCCAGAAAGAGGCAAGAGAGTTGCAGAAACAGGCAAAAGAGGTACAGAAAGAGGGAACAGAGGTGCAGACAGAGGCAAGAGAGGTGCAGCAACAGGTAAAAGGGGTACAGAAAGAGGCAAGAGGGGTGCAGAAATTTGAAGGAGAGGTGCAGAAAGAACAAGAACAGTGCAAAAGAACCAACAGAGGTGCAAAAAGAGGCAAGAGGGGTACAGAAAGAGGCAGGAGGGGTGCAGAAAGAAGGAAGAGAAGTATAGAAAGAGGCAAGAGAAATGCTGAAAGAAGCAACAAAGGTTTAAAAAGAAGCAAGATAAGTGCAGAAAGAGGCAAGTGAGGTGCAGAAAGAACCAACAGAGGTGCAAAAAGAGGCAAGAGGGGTAAAGAAAGAGGTAGGAGAGGTACACAAAGAGGCAAGAGAGGTACAGAAAGAGGCAGGAGGGGTGCAAAAAGAAGGAAGAGAAGTGCAGAAAGAGGCAATAGAATTGCTGAAGGAAGCAACAGATGTGTAGAAAGAAGCAAGAGAAGTGCAGAAAGAGGCAAGTGAGGTGTAGAACGAAGCAAGAGCAGTGCAGAAAGAACCAACAGAGGTGCTGAAAGAGGCAACAGAGGTGCTGAAAGAGGCACGAGGGGTGCAGAAAGAAGGAAGAGAAGTGCAGAAAGAAGCAACAGAGGTACAAAAAGAGGCAAGAGTGGTGCAGAAAGAGGGAAGAGAGGTGTAGAAAGAAGCTAGAGAGTTGTACACAGAGGGAAGACGGGTGCAGAAAGAGGCAAGATGAGTGCAGAAACAGGTAAGAGAACTTCAGAAAGAGGCACGAGAATTGCTGAAGGAAACAACAGAGGTGTAGAAAGAAACAAGAAAAGTGCAGAAAGAGGCAACTGAGATGCAGAAGCAGGCAAGAAAGGTACAGAAAGAGGGAAGACGAGTGCAGAAAGAGACAACAGGGGTGCAGAAAGAAGCAAGACAGGTGCAGAAAGAAGCATGGAAAGTGCAGAATGAAGCAACAGGGGTGCAGAAAGAGGCAATAGAAGTTCAGAAAGAAGCAACAGAGGTGCAGAAGGAGGCAAGAGAACTCCAGAAAGAGGCAAGAGAGTTGCAGAAACAGGCAAAAGAGGTACAGAAAGAGGGAACAGAGGTGCAGACAGAGGCAAGAGAGGTGCAGCAACATGTAAAAGGGGTGCAGAAAGAGGCAACAGGGGTGCAGAAATTTGCAAGAGAGGTGCAGAAAGAACAAGAGCAGTGCAAAAGAACCAACAGAGGTGCAAAAAGAGGCAAGAGGGGTGCAGAAAAAGGTAGGAGGGGTGTACAATGAGGCAAGAGAGGTACAGAAAGAGGCAGGAGGGGTGCAGAAAGAAGGAAGAGAAGTACTGAAAGAGGCAAGAGAAATGCTGAAAGAAGCAACAAAGGTTTAAAAAGAAGCAAGAGAAGTGCAGAAAGAGGCAAGTGAGGTGTAGAACGAAGCAAGAGCAGTGCAGAAAGAACCAACAGAGGTGCTGAAAGAGGAAACAGAGGTGCTGAAAGAGGCATGAGGGGTGCAGAAAGAAGGAAGAGAAGTGCAGAAAGAAGCAACAGAGGTACAAAAAGAGGCAAGAGTGGTGCAGAAAGAGGGAAGAGAGGTGTAGAAAGAAGCTAGAGAGTTGTACACAGAGGGAAGACGGGTGCAGAAAGAGGCAAGATGAGTGCAGAAACAGGTAAGAGAACTTCAGAAAGAGGCAAGAGAATTGCTGAAAGAAGCAACAGAGGTGTAGAAAGAAGCAAGAAAAGTGCAGAAAGAGGCAACTGAGATGCAGAAACAGGCAAGAAAGGTACAGAAAGAGGGAAGACGAGTGCAGAAAGAGACAACAGGGGTGCAGAAAGAAGCAAGACAGGTGCAGAAAGAAGCATGGAAAGTGCCGAATGAAGCAACAGGGGTGCAGAAAGAGGCAATAGAAGTGCATAAAGAAGCAACAGAGGTGCAGAAGGAGCCAAGAGAACTCCAGAAAGAGGAAAGAGAGTTGCAGAAACAGGCAAAAGAGGTACAGAAAGAGGGAACAGAGGTGCAGACTGTGAGAAGTTGGCCTGGCATATGCTGTCCACTAATTATAGTGGGCACATTGCACCAGTCCAAACAACCCCTTATTGGAGATAGGTTAAAGACAACCTTTATTGAAAGCTATCCTAGTGGTAGCTATGGAGAGCAGCCTTCAGGCTAAGTCTTGAAGGAATGTAAAGCAGCTTGTTTTACCAGTCTATAATCTCTTGAGTGACCAAATGAAAGAGGACCACACCAGGTATATATTCAAAATATATGTATTTATTACTAAACACACCCCTCTAGTCTCTTTATGAGGCTAGAGTTGGAAGTACATACGTTACGAGTTAGTTATCTACAGTAATAGCACAAATACACGTTTGAGCCCCAGGGGCGTACCAAACCATATACCAATAAAGTGGTATAAGAACCACGACTGAGCTAGACACAAGGCCTAGAGCCTGTAGAAGTGCTTGGACCACAAGGAACCACCCAAGGCAGTGACACAGGGGACCCACAGGGGACGCGTGCAGTGTATGAACACAACCGCGAACCACCGTTAACTTCTATGGGGAAAGTCGCGATTAGAATTTAAAAGAAAAGGGACACTTAGAGGAGGACTTGGAGCAAACCCTTTGAGAACTAGGCTGTTCTAGTGTCGATACCCATGGGAGCACTGGAGTACTCGAGTTACCTCACCCAGGGAAGCCGGGTGCATAGGTGTCTTTCGGGGTCGGGTTTCGTCGTCGCTTTCTATGGCGATCTGCTGCAAAGTGCTGCTGGCGGCCAAGTCGAAAGTGTTCGGGTGGATCCAAAGGTGGATCGAAGATCTGAAGAACCTGAAAGCAGAGGGGACAGAGTCTGGGTCACTAGCCAGTGACCAGGAAGGCGATGAGCAGATGCCCACCGATGTTGAGTGCTTCAGGTAGGTTGACGGTCGTCTTGACTCTTCAGCCACGAGGTCCAGGAGGCGTTGACTACAACCAGGAGCTGGATTCCAGCTGTCCCACAATGTCTGTCGATTGCAGGGGTGTCGGCGACCGGATTGGACCCAACAAGCCTTGGCAACGGCAAGTCTTGTGGAAATTGAAGAAGGACGATGTTGCAGACCAGCAAGGTCTGGGGGACTCACCCAGCGAGGATAAGTCAGGGCAGACCTGGAGCAACCAGGGAGCCCAAGCAGAAAAAGATTGGCCTTCTGGAGGGCCTACTCGCCAACGGACTAGCGACCGCGAAGGAGCCTCAAGACGGTGCACGTGGAGCTGGCTCACAGGACACTTGTGGAGTGGAGGCCAGTGATTTTCGGTGCAGTTGGTGCTGGAGGCTGGGGCTACTCGGAGCCCAAAGCACGACTTCGTGGGAGACCCAGAAGAGGATGCACTTGCAAATGCATTCAGTGTCCAGGGGTCACGGTTCCACATTACCCACGACAGCTACGGGCCTCAGCTTTGCTGGGGACTCAGGGCAGCCTCGGGGAAGTCTGGAAATCCACCTCTGGTGATGCAAAGACTTCGGCGTCTGACAGGAGCTTCAGCGATGCAGACCGGACAATTGCTTCTTTGGTGCCTGCCAAGCAGGGGAGTCACTCCTTGACCCCAAGGGAGATTCTTCAGTCCTCTAATCTTAAAGTAGAGCGTCGAAGGTCCAGGATTCTGTATCAGAGTTTCGTCCAGGTAAATCTAAAGTCCTAAGGACGGGGTTCCCCTACTTATACTAAGGTAGGGGGTTGGACATACTCTGTGACCCCACCTATGGGAGGGTCAGGGCAGAGGGGTGGTTACACCCCTTTCCCTTTGTCCAGTTTTGCGCCAGAGCAGGGGCTGGAAGCCCCTGAGCCGGTTTGAACTGGGGTATGCACAGGGACACCAAGCGTGCCCCCAGTGCAGGACTTCAAAGCACCAGAGGTGCTCCCGCCCAGCCCCAATACACACTATCCTGTCTGGGGAGGTGGTCACACCTCCCTGGGACAGGAAACCTATTGTCCAGGCCTCCCCTGCCGGAGTTTCGGTCAGCAGCAGGAGGCCAGACTCGTGTCTGTGGCAGCGGCATACATTTTGTGATGCCAGGGCTTGGAAAGTCAGTACCGGGCATACCGGTGTGTACATGTCTTTCCCTCTACAAGGGTGGAATGCTACCCCGCCGCCAGAACTGGCGGGGGGGTAGTATTCCAAGATGTTTGACACCAAACACGACATGTTTCCGTGCAGCCATCCCAAAGTTAGCATTTAACGCGAGGTTATAATGCGCTTAAGAGTATATGGTCAGGCTGCACTACAAACAGCATCAGAGAAGGGTCTCCGAACGCTGCAGAGGGGCCCTGCTCATGCAGGGGCACCCTCTCACATAGGAACCACGCACTCTGCCTTCAGGATTGATAAGGCCTGCCATAGGAGTGACTTATAGGTTTATATGTGTGTATGTAAATAGTGATATAGGTAGCCTATATCACAGTAAGGGGTGCATGCACCACCTTACCCAGGCTGCAGTAGCAGACCTGTGGTGTCAGTTTGGATGGCCTTCCAGGGGTGGCACAATACATGCTGCAGCCCCTGGTAGGCCTCTGAGGTACCTATGCCCTGGGTACATAGTATACCATATACTAGGGACTTATAAGGGCACTCCAGATTCCAATCAGAGATGTGCCTAAGGCACATGGAAACCATTCTAGAGAGGAAGCAGCTAGGCTGGGGTTCTGATTAGCAGGGCCCCAGCCAGACTAAGGTCGAAAAACAGTGAAGCATCAGCAAAAAGTGGGGGTACCCATGTGAAGCAGATCCTACTCTCCTACACAACTCCCCCCCAAACGTAGGGACATTAAACTAACCTTGCCCAGTTAAGTCTTCATGTTCTAAGTGGAAGTACCTAGAGAGTCCATCTGCATTGGCATGGTTACTCCCAGGTCTATGTTCCACTGTGAAGTCCATCCCCTGTAGGGAAATGGACCACCTAAGCAGTTTGGGGTTTTCACCCTTCATTTGTTTTAGCCATAAGAGGGGCTTATGGTCTGTTTGAACAAGGAAGTGAGTACCAAACAAGAATGGCCTCAGCTTCTTCAGAGCCCAGACCACAGCAAAGGCCTCCCTCTCAATGGCTGACCAACGTTTCTCTCTAGGGGTCAGCCTTCTGCTAATGAAAGCTACTGGCTGATCCTGACCTTCATCATTCAATTGTGACAGTACAGCCCCTACCCCCAATTCAGATGCATCAGTTTGAACAATGAACTTCTTGGAGTAATCAGGACTCTGTAGAATGGGAGCAGTGCACATGGCCTGCTTCAGGTCATCAAATGCCTTTTGACAGCTAACTGTCCACTGAACCTTTTTGGGCATTTTCTTGGAAGTTAAGTCATTCAGGGGTGTCACTATTGATCCATACCCCTTGACAAATCTCCTATAGTACCCAGTCAGGCCTAAGAAGGCTCTCACCTGAGTCTGGGCAGTTGGAGCAGTCCAGTCCTTGAGTGTCTGGATCTTGCTCTGCAGTGGTTGAACCTGGCCTCCACCCACAAGGTGGCCCAGGTACACAACCTGACTCTGCCCTATCTGGCACTTTGTGGCCTTGATAGTCAGGCCTGCTTTCTGCAGGGCCTGCAAAACATTTCTGAGGTGGACCAGGTGATCCTCCCAGGTGGAGCTAAAGACAGCAATATCATCTAGATATGCTGCACTATAGGCTTCCAGACCTGTAAGGACTGTATTCACCAACCTCTGAAAAGTGGCAGGTGCATTCTTCAGACCAAAGGGCATCACCACAAATTGATAATGCCCACTAGGGGTTGAGAATGCTGTCTTTGGCTTTGCATCATCAGCTAGTCTGATCTGCCAGTAGCCAGCTGTCAGGTCAAATGTGCTTAGATACTTGGCTGAGGCCAAAGTGTCTATTAGCTCATCTGCCCTAGGTATTGGATGGGCATCAGTCCTAGTGACTGCATTGAGACCCCTGTAGTCCACACAAAACCTCATCTCTCTTTTCCCACCATTGGTGTGAGGTTTTGGCACAAGGACCACTGGACTAGCCCAAGGGCTATCTGAGGGTTCAATAACTCCCAAATCCAACATCTTCTGGACTTCTGTCCTGATACAGTCCCTGACATGGTCAGGTTGCCTATAAATCTTATTTTTAATAGGCAGACTGTCCCCAGTGTCCACTTCATGAGTGCACCAGGTAGTCTGACTGGGTGTCAGTGAGAATATGTGTCTGAACTGATTGAGCACCTGTCTGCAATCAGTCTGCTGCTGGGTAGTGAGGCTGCCTGCCAAGGCTACACCATCCACTGACCCATCACCAGGGTTCTGTGAGAGCTGGTCAGGGAGTGGGTCACTCTCTTCCTCCTGTCCCTCATCAGTAGCCATGAGCAAGCCCATGTCTGCCCTGTCCACATATGGTTTTAACCTGTTGACATGGAGAACCCTGTGGGGACTCCTGGGTGTTCCTAGGTCTACTAAGTAGGTAACCTCACCCTTCTGTTCAACAATGGTATGGGGTCCACTCCATTTGTCTTGGAGAGCTGCTGGGGCCACTGGCTCCAACACCCATACCTTCTGTCCTGGCTGGTAAACAGTCAGTACAGCCTTTGGTCATGCCAGGCCTTTTGAAGTTCCTGGCTAGCCTCAAGGTTTTTAGTTGCCTTTTTCATATACTCAGCCATCCGGGAGCGGAGACCAAGTACGTAGTCCACTATGTCTTGCTTTGGGGGCTTGAGAGGTAACTCCCATCCTTCCTTCACCAAGCACAGTGGACCCCTGACAGGGTGACCAAACAAAAGTTCAAAAGGGCTGTAGCCAACCCCCTTTTGAGGCACCTCCCTGTACGCAAATAAAAGGCAGGGCAAGAGTATGTCCCATCTTCGCCTAAGCTTTTCTGGGAGCCCTTTAATCATGCCCTTCAAGGTTTTGTTGAATCTCTCAACTAAACCATTGCATTGTGGGTGATAGGGTGTGGTGAACTTGTAAGTCACTCCACACTCCTTCCACATTGCTTTTAAGTATCCAGACATAAAGTTTGCACCCCTGTCTGATACAACCTCCTTAGGGAAGCCCACTCTTGAGAAAATTCCCAGGAGGGCCCTTGCCACCACAGGTGCTGTAGTGGTCCTAAGGGGAATAGCCTCTGGGTACCTGGTGGCATGATCCACTACCACCAGGATAAACCTGTGCCCAGATGCTGTTTGGGGATCCATGGGACCAACAATGTCAATCCCCACCCTTTCAAAGGGAACCCCCACCACAGGTAGTGGTATCAGGGGGCCTTTGTAGTGCCACCTGCCTTGCCACTGGCCTGGCAGGTTACACAGGAGCGACAAAACTCCTTGGTGTCTTCAGACATGTGGGGCCAGTGAAAGTGAGGGACAATTCTGTCCCAAGTCTTGTTCTGGCCCAGGTGACCTGCTAAGGGAATATCATGGGCTAGGGTCAATAGGAAGCCCCTGAACTTCAAAGGTATAACCAACCTCCTGGTAGCACCAGGCTTGGGGTCCCTACACTCTGAGTACAAGAGTCCATCATCCCAATACACAGTATGGGGACCACTAGCTTTCTCAGCAGCCTCAGCAGTAGCTTGCTGTCTGAGGGGTTCAAGAGAGGGGCAGCTCTGCTGCTCCTGGCTCAGATCTGCCCTGGAAGGTCCCCCTGTCCCCAAGAACTCAACCTGTTCAGGTTCAAGCTCCTCTGGGACAGTTCCTTCCTCAGGACTGAGATCATCCCCTCAAGGGACTGATCTTCCTTCTGAGCCAAGGGGGAAGGCACTGCCTTTACCCTACTACTCCTCTTCTTGGAAGGCACTTGGTCCATTATTCCAGAATCCAAGGCCTGTTCAGTGCTAGACATTTTGGCTTGTGACCTGGTCACAGCAAACACATCTGCAGGGATCCCCAGCATTTCTGCATGGGTCCTGAGCTCCACTTCTGCCCAAGCTGAAGTTTCTAAGTCATTGCCAAGCAAGCATTCAACGGGTAGGTCTGCACTTACCACAACCTTCTTAAGGCCAGTTACCCCTCCCCAGGAGAAGTTAACAACTGCCAGAGTATGGTCTGTTCTGACGTTGCTAGCATTGGTCACTTGGTACATCTCACCAAGTATAATCTGCCCAGGATTCACAAGGTCTTGTGTCACCATGGTGACACTTGCCCCTGTGTCCCTAAATGCCAAAGCCTCTCTTCCATTGATTAAAGGCTGTTGTCTGTACTTGCCCAGATTACTGGGACTCACAGAGGAGGTCATATCCATGCCTCCATCACAGACTAGGACAGCCTGAGTGAGTTCTCTGACTAGGTCAGAGCTCATCTCTTTACCCAGGGTCAACCCTACTAAACCCTTGGCTTGTGTAGTCCCACCACCAACTGTAACTGCACTAGGGGAGCAGGTGCCTTAGGGGCATTGGTGGGGGCTGGAGCCGAGTCTTTGGACTTGGTGCAATCACTGGTCCAGTGGGTCTTTTGCTTACAGACCTTGCACCATGGTTTTCTTTGGCCTTTCCCTTTTGTAGACTGTGAATCCCCACCTGAAGAAGATTTTTGGGGGCCTTGTGAAGACTTTTGATCTTTACCCTTCTCCCCACCCTTATCAGAGGTTTTCGAATCTTGCTTCTTAGGGTCACCACCTTGGTTCTGTACCTTCTGCTTCACCCTGGTTCTGACCCATTTGTCTGCCTTCTTTCCCAATTCTTGGGGAGAGGTCAGATCAGAGTCTACCAGGTGCTGATGCAACAGCTGATTTTGACAGTTATTAAGAATCTGCTCCCTCATTATCAGATTGTACAATCCTGTGAAGTCACATACCTTACTGCCCAATAACCAACCTTCCAGAGCCTTGGCAGAACAATCAACAAAGTCCACCCAGTCTTGAGTCTGTGCTTTTTGGGTATCCCTGAACTTTAACCTGTATTGTTCAGTGGTTAGGCCAAACCCATCAATTAGAGCACTCTTCAAGACTTTGTAATTATCAGCATCCTCCTCTCTAACAGTGAGGAGCTTGTCTCTACCTTTGTCTGCAAAGGAGAGCCACAAGATTGCTGCCCACTGCTCCTGAGGGACCCTCTGTACTTTACAGGCCCTCTCTAGAGCAGTTATCCATTTGTGGATATCATCCCCACTCTGGTAGGGAGGGACAATCTTGCTCAGGTTTCTATGGTCATAAGACCTTTCCCTATCTTTGGGGAAACTGCTGCCACCATGGGACTCTAGTCCCAACTTTTGCTCTCTCTCTCTATAGAGATCTAGGGACTCCTGTCTATAGCCAATTGCTGTTTCCTGAGTTCAAGTTGAGCTTGCTCATATTGAATCAGTCTCTTTCTCCTCTCATGAGAGGATTCCCTCCTATGAGAGGAGACAGAGGTCCCTATTGAGGTGTCAGAGTGGTTAGACTCCTGAGAAGGAGACCTAGACCTTCTGGGCACACTCAGAACTCTTCCTGGGGGACAAAGGGGAGGTCAGTCTGATCCTCTCCCTCCTCCTCCTCCTCCACAGGAGGAATTGGATTCTCCAGGACAAGGTCATTTTCACCTTCCTGGCCAGTTTCAGAGGGGGGCCTGGGTTTCTTCACCCCTGGCCCCTTCCTCATCTTCTGCCCCACCCTCCTTGCCTACCCCTTCAGACCCTAGGGGCCTGCTGAGATCATCAGCTAGTAACACCTCCCTGAGGTGTTGGGTGCTGGCACTTTTGCCTGTCTTCAACTTCCTAGTAGTGCATAAGGCTCTCAATTCCAAGAATGGGAGTTTATCATACTTGGAGGGAAGAAGACCACTGCCTTCTGGCAAGGACTCACTGGGTCCTGGCTTTGAAGACATCACTAGTGAGGTGTGGTGTATGCACTACCTACTCTAGTGTGGCCTACTAAACTCTCTTGAGTTGTAGAAAGGGTGTGCACACAACTCTAAGTTCAGTAGAACTTACTGTATTACTAAGCTTGATTTATATGTACCTTAGGTACCCTTAGTGGTTTTCAGTTGATCAATTCAATTGAGATTATCTGGTAAAACAATAGCAAGCTGGAATCCCACATGCTGCACACCAATGTGAGAAGTTGGCCTGGCATATGCTGTCCACTAATTATAGTGGGCACCTTGCACCAGTCCAAACAACCCCTTATTGGAGATAGGTTAAAGACAACCTTTATTGAAAGCTATCCTAGTGGTAGCTATGGAGAGCAGCCTTCAGGCTAAGTCTTGAAGGAATGTAAAGCAGCTTGTTTTACCAGTCTATAATCTCTTGAGTGACCAAATGAAAGAGGACCACACCAGGTATATATTCAAAATATATGTATTTATTACTAAACACACCCCTCTAGTCTCTTTATGAGGCTAGAGTTCGAAGTACATACGTTACGAGTTAGTTATCTACAGTAATAGCACAAATACACGTTTGAGCCCCAGGGGCGTACTCAAACCATATACCAATAAAGTGGTATAAGAACCACGACTGAGCTAGACACAAGGCCTAGAGCCTGTAGAAGTGCTTGGACCACAAGGAACCACCCAAGGCAGTGACACAGGGGACCCACGGGGGACGCGTGCAGTGTATGAACACAACCGCAAACCACCGTTAACTTCTATGGGGAAAGTCGCGATTAGAATTTTAAAGAAAAGGGACACTTAGAGGAGGACTTGGAGCAAACCCTTTGAGAACTAGGCTGTTCTAGTGTCGATACCCACGGGAGCACCGGAGTACTCGAGTTACCTCACCCAGGGAAGCCGGGTGCATAGGTGTCTTTCGGGGTCGGGTTTCGTCGTCGCTTTCTATGGCGATCTGCTGCAAAGTGCTGCTGGCGGCCAGTCGAAAGTGTTCGGGTGGATCCAAAGGTGGATCGAAGATCTGAAGAGCCTGAAAGCAGAGGGGACAGAGTCTGGGTCACTAGCCAGTGACCAGGAAGGCGATGAGCAGATGCCCACCGATGTCGAGTGCTTCAGGTAGGTTGATGGTCGTCTTGACTCTTCAGCCACGAGGTCCAGGAGGCGTCGACGACAACCAGGAGCTGGATTCGAGCTGTCCCACAACGTCTGTCGATTGCAGGGGTGTCGGCGACCGGATTGGACCCAACAAGCCTTGGCAATGGCAAGTCTTGTGGAAATCGAAGAAGGACGATGTTGCAGACCAGCAAGGTCTGGGGGACTCACCCAGCGAGGATAAGTCAGGGCGGACCTGGAGCAACCAGGGAGCCCAAGTAGAAAAAGATTGGCCTTCGGGAGGGCCTACTAGCCAACGGACTAGCGACCGCGAAGGAGCCTCGAGACGGTGCACGTGGAGCTGGCTCACAGGACACTTGTGGAGTGGAGGCTAGTGATCTTCGGTGAAGTTGGTGCTGGAGGCTGGGGCTACTCGAAGCCCAAAGCACGACTTCGTGGAAGACCCAGAAGAGGATGCACTTGCAAATGTGTTCGGTGTCCAGGGGTCACGGTTCCACATTACCCACGACAGCTACGGGCCTCAGCTTTGCTGGGGACTCAAGGCACCCTCGGGGAAGTCTGGAAATCCACCTCTGGTGATGCAAAGACTTCGGCGTCCGACGGGAGCTTCAGCGATGCAGACCGGACAATTGCTTCTTTGGTGCCTGCCAAGCAGGGGAGTCACTCCTTGACCCCAAGGGAGATTCTTCAGTCCTCTAATCTTAAAGTAGAGCGTCGAAGGTCCAGGATTCTGTATCAGAGTTTCGTCCAGGTAAATCTAAAGTCCTAAGGACGGGGTTCCCCTACTTATACTAAGGTAGGGGTTGGACATACTCTGTGACCCCACCTACGGGAGGGTCAGGGCAGAGGGGTGGTTACACCCCTTTCCCTTTGTCCAGTTTCGCTGCCAGAGCAGGGGCTGGAAGCCCCTGAGCTGGTTTGAACTGGGGTATGCACAGGGACACCAAGTGTGCCCCCAGTGCAGGACTTCAAAGCACCAGAGAGTGCTCCCGCCCAGCCCCAATACACACTATCCTGTCTGGGGAGGTGGTCACACCTCCCTGGGACAGGAAACCTATTGTCCAGGCCTCCCCTGCCGGAGTTTCGGTCAGCAGCAGGAGGCCAGACTCGTGTCTGTGGCAGCGGCATCCATTTTGTGATGCCAGGGCTTGGAAAGTCAGTACCGGGCATACCGGTGTGTACATGTCTTTCCCTCTAGAAGGGTGGAATGTTACCCCCGCCGCCAGAACTGGCGGGGGGGGTAGTATTCCAAGATGTTTGACACCAAACACGACATGTTTCCGTGCAGCCATCCCAAAGTTAGCATTTAACGCGAGGTTATAATGCGCTTAAGAGTATATGGTCAGGCTGCACTACAAACAGCATCAGAGAAGGGTCTCCGAACGCTGCAGAGGGGCCCTGCTCATGCAGGGGCACCCTCTCACATAGGAACCACGCACTCTGCCTTCAGGATTGATAAGGCCTGCCATAGGAGTGACTTATAGGTTTATATGTGTGTATGTATATAGTGATATAGGTAGCCTCTATCACAGTAAGGGGTGCATGCACCACCTTACCCAGGCTGCAGTAGCAGACCTGTGGTGTCAGTTTGGATGGCCTTCCAGGGGTGGCACAATACATGCTGCAGCCCCTGGTAGGCCTCTGAGGTACCTATGCCCTGGGTACATAGTATACCATATACTAGGGACTTATAAGGGCACTCCAGATTCCAATCAGAGATGTGCCTAAGGCACATGGAAACCATTTTAGAGAGGAAGCAGCTAGGCTGGGGTTCTGATTAGCAGGGCCCCAGCCAGACTAAGGTCGAAAAAAAGTGAAGCATCAGCAAAAAGTGGGGGTACCCATGTGAAGCAGATCCTACTCTCCTACACAGACAGAGGCAAGAGAGGTGCAGGAACAGGTACAAGGGGTGCGGAAAGAGGCAAGAGGGGTGCAGAAATTTGCAAGAGAGGTGCAGAAAGAACAAGAGCAGTGCAAAAGAATGAACAGAGGTGTAAAAAGAGGCAAGAGGGGTGCAGAAAAAGGTAGGAAGGGTGCACAAAGAGGCAAGAGAGGTACAGAAAGAGGCAGGAGGGGTGCAGAAAGAAGGAAGAGAAGTACAGAAAGAGGCAAGAGAAATGCTGAAAGAAGCAACAAAGGTTTAAAAAGAAGCAAGATAAGTGCGGAAAGAGGCAAGTGAGGTGCAGAAAGAAGCAAGAGCAGTGCAGAAAGATCCAATAGAGGTGCAAAAAGAGGCAAGAGGGGTAAAGAAAGAGGTAGGAGAGGTACACAAAGAGGCAAGAGAGGTACAGAAAGAGGCAGGAGTGGTGCAAAAAGAAGGAAGAGAAGTGCTGAAAGAAGCAAGAGAATTGCTGAAAGAAGCAACAGATGTGTAGAAAGAAGCAAGAGAAGTGCAGAAAGAGGCAAGTGAGGTGTAGAACGAAGCAAGAGCAGTGCAGAAAGAACCAACAGAGGTGCTGAAAGAGGCACGAGGGGTGCAGAAAGGGGGAAGAAAGGTGTAGAAAGCAGCTAGAGAGTTGTACACAGAGGGAAGACGGGTGCAGAAAGAGGCAAGATGAGAGCAGAAACAGGTAAGAGAACTTCAGAAAGAGGCAAGAGAATTGCTGAAAGAAGCAACAGAGGTGTAGAAAGAAGCAAGAAAAGTGCAGAAAGAGGCAACTGAGATGCAGAAACAGGCAAGAAAGGTACAGAAAGAGGGAAGACGAGTGCAGAAAGAGACAACAGGGGTGCAGAAAGAAGCAAGACAGGTGCAGAAAGAAGCATGGAAAGAGTAGAATGAAGCAACAGGGGTGCAGAAAGATGCAATAGAAGTGCAGAAACAAGCAACAGAGGTGCAGAAGGAGGCAAGAGAACTTCAGCAAGAGGCAAGAGAATTGCAGAAACAGGCAAAAGAGGTAGAGAAAGAGGGAACAGAGGTGCAGAGAGAGAGGCAAGAGAGGTGCAGCAACATGTAAAAGGGGTGCAGAAAGAGGCAAGAGGGGTGCAGAAATTTGCAAGAGAGGTGCAGAAAGAACAAGAGCAGTGCAAAAGAACCAACAGAGGTGCAAAAAGAGGCAAGAGGGGTGCAGAAAAAGGTAGGAGGGGTGCACAAAGAGGCAAGGGAGGTACAGAAAGAGGCAGGAGTTGTGCAGAAAGAAGGAAGAGAAGTACAGAAAGAGGCAAGAGAAATGCTGAAAGAAGCAACAAAGGTTTAAAAAGAAGCAAGATAAGTGCAGAAAGAGGCAAGTGAGGTGCAGAAAGAAGCAAGAGCAGTGCAGAAAGAACCAACAGAGGTACACAAAGAGTCAAGAGAGGTACAGAAAGAGGCAAAAGGGGTGCAAAATGAAGGAAGAGAAGTGCAGAAAGAGGCAAGAGAATTGCTGAAAGAAGCAACAGATGTGTATAAAGAAGCAAGAGAAGTGCAGAAAGAGGCAAGTGAGGTATAGAACGAAGCAAGAGCAGTGCAGAAAGAACCAACAGAGGTGCTGAAAGAGGAAACAGAGGTGCTGAAAGAGGCACGAGGGGTGCAAAAAGAAGGAAGAGAAGTGCAGAAAGAAGCAACAGAGGTACAAAAAGAGGCAAGAGTTGTACACAGAGGGAAGATGAGTGCAGAAAGAGGCAAGATTAGTGCAGAAACAGGTAAGAGAACTTCAGAAAGAGGCAAGAGAATTGCTGAAAGAAGCAACAGATGTGTAGAAAGAAGGAAGAAAAGTGCAGAAAGAGGCAACTGAGATGCAGAAACAGGCAAGAAAGGTACAGAAAGAGGGAAGACGAGTGCAGAAAGAGACAACAGGGGTGCAGAAAGAAGCAAGACAGGTGCAGAAAGAAGCATGGAAAGTGCAGAATGAAGCAACAGGGGTGCAGAAAGAGGCAATAGAAGTGCAGAAAGAAGCAACAGAGGTGCAGAAGGAGGCAAGAGAACTCCAGAAAGAGGCAAGAGAGTTGCAGAAACAGGCAAAAGAGGTACAGAAAGAAGGAACAGAGGTGCAGACAGAGGCAAGAGAGGTGCAGCAACAGGTAAAAGGGGTGCAGAAAGAGGCAAGAGGGGTGCAGAAATTTGCAAGAGAGGTGCAGAAAGAACAAGAGCAGTGCAAAAGAACCAACAGAGGTGCAAAAAGAGGCAAGTGAGGTACAGAAGGAGGCAAGAGAACTGCAGAACGAGTCAAGAGAGTTGCAGAAACAGGCAAAAGAGGTACAGAAAGAGGCAACAGGTGGGCAGACTTAGGCAAGAGAGGTGCAGAAAGAGGGAAGAGGGCTGCAGAAAAAGGTAAGAGGGATGAAGAAATTTGGAACATAGGTGCAGGAAGAAGCCAGAGCAGTGCAGAAAGAACCAACAGAGGTGCAGTAAGAGGCAAGAAGGGTACAGAAAGAGGCAAGTGAAGTGCAGAACAAAGCAAAAGAGGTGCAGAAAGAACCAACAGAGGTGGAAAAAGAGGCAAGAGGGGTGCAGAAAGCGGTAGGAGAGGTGCACAAAGAGGCAAGAGGGGTACAGAAAGAGACAGGAGGGGTGCAGAAAGAGACAAGACAGGTGAAGAAAGAAGGGTATATGACACACTGATGGTCGCCAATGGCAGAACACTGAAACTGTCCAGGAGTCGCTCACGGAGCAGCTGGAGGCGTTCGGGATCGAAAAGGGCCCATCGGGGAGCAGCCATTGCGCAGAATACAGACCAACAGCAAGACACCAGCCGCCAAGGCGAGGATCAAGGGGAATCCACCAAAGACGCTGGAGAAAATAGAATGAATGAACGCTGGTATCACACCGAAAATAGTTTGGAAGGTGGACACCAGGCCGGACCCCACAACTTTAAAAAAGTGCACCAGACCCTCAGTGTTTGATGCGTTAAAAATACGATGAATCAACTCCCCAAAATGTTGGGGGAGGTCAGTGTTCAAAAGGGCCTGTATTTCACTGTGGGTACTCGCCACCTGGAGAATGAATGTCTCCCGGGCGGATGTGAGAAAACCTCCTCATTCAATAATAGGGCCTTTATTCTGCTCAACTTATTGAAATCTGCATCCATGGTTGGAATGGAAGGCCAAATAGAATTATCAACGATGTCGTGAGGGGGAGGAAAAAGCACATTCTTGCAGCAGACAACTCTGTGCGAAACCGTGACAATATACGGAATGCCGGCCTGTAAGCCACAACAGTCTTTGTTATTTAAAAGCAAATAGCTACCATTAGTAAGCAACGTAAAGGTGGGAGAAATAGCAGGAGTAGGAATACCTTTTAGCACACATGCAAGATTTGGAACGGAAACGCTACAAGCTCCGTGCAGCTTAATGTGTTTACAAATAAGTGAATGACCTACAATTGAATCACAAGACTCCCCCGTGAGAAAAACTTCCTTGCCGTCTCTAAGGCATTTATACATGAAAGGCAAGTACCAGAGTTCATGCAGGAAGGCACTTCCCAAAGGCTGGAAACGGCCCACAGGATAATGCTTCATGCATGAGCTAAATTCAAACAAGGAAAAAGGTAAAGCGATAACCCCATGAACTAACCACACAGCAGAATCTAGTTCCGCTACAGAGAATGGTAAAGGATCCACTTTTTCAATATGTAACAAAGTGTACGATGCATCTTTCATGGACATGAATTGCTGTTTTTCAGTCAAATTAAAAGGCAGAAATAGGGCGGTGGTGTTCAAGAAATTCCAAGGAACTTTACCTAACTTCAGGGTCTGCAAAGTCCACGCAAACTGCATTACTGAACGCAATTGATTTTGACCATGGTACAATATAGATACATCATCTTGTACAATATCGACAACAGAGGACACAATATTCTCTAATGTATAAATGCGGGAAGACAGGGTATTTATACTATTGTCAACAACAGCAAGCACCTTTTCCAAATTTGCTTGGTCTATTTCCCGAAGACGGGATGCAGCTTCCATTTGTGATAGCTTCCAGAGTTCATTATATGCTTCATAAATGAACCTCTTCGGTCGTGGACCACGAGGTCCCAAAACAAAGTCGGACAGATCAATGTTGCCTGAAAGGAGGGATAAATGCTGTTTTACAGAGTCTAGGGATGAATGCTGCAGCCACTGTTTGCATAGTTTACCAACAGAATATGTGGTGACAGTACGGGAATCAGAAAACCTCGGATCAGGCCTGTCCTGTGTATATCCAGGAACTGAGCCGTGAAACGCAGTTGGCAGGCATTAAACGATATGGGCCATACCAACCAGGGTGACTGTACAAGTGTAGAAACATTGAATGAATTGTCCTGAAACATGGCCTGCAAAGTCGCAAGGGACATATTAAAACGCAAACTATCATTGGGAGCGCTTGACAGGGATGGTAGGGAAGGTGCGTTTAATTGTTTAGTAGTGGTCAAACCCCAACATGTAGTCTGATAGATGGAAGCATTTAAAAAGACAATTTGGGCTGGGATAAGGCAAGCCCGGTGCAAAGCCTCTGTGCCCTGCACCTGCCATGGCTTTGAGCCCCAGATTGATTTCAAATCTACAGTGTCCTTCCAGTACTCATAACCACCCACAGCCAAGGCTTTCAAAAAGGCACCCGAATAAAGTAATTTTGTGTGGGTCAACATGATTTTCTGAGTTGCTGGGGCATTCAGTTTAAAATAATAGGACCTAGGGTTTGATCGATTGAAATCAGTGAAATAGGTAAATTTATTTCTAAGGGTCTGGGAGCTACCTGGTTTGGGGTTTGGGCAATGTTCCCATTGGGTATAGGTAACAGGGCTACGTAGTGCACTCGGTTTATGGAGAAAATGGTTGCCCCAATGCTGGTAGCAGTACAAATCGGCATAATTTGCAGAATTCATATACAAATCCTCAGCATTAAAAGAAGCATAATATTTTAAATCAGCAAATAATGCTTCAACGGCATGCACATCCCAATCGTCAGAATGAATATTACTTTTTACTACATCACCCATCGAAACTCGAAGGACATTTGGTACATTAATAATTTCTGTCGGACCATGAATTTGAAAGTTTACCGCATCCCATACGATGCCATCAGCAACTGGAAACGCTGAAATGTTCACAAATGTGTAGTCACGCTTCATGATGTGAGAGGAGGAATGTGGAGCCAAAGTTCCAGTAACACTGTTCACAGCAGAGCGTTCAGGTAAATAGTGGCCATTGATAAGTAGAAAAAACACTGTGACAAAGCCAATGGACATGAACAAAAAAATCAGGAAAAGCACCAACCAGAGATATGTCCAGGGTGGAACCAAAAAATTGTCTCTAAACCAGGTTACAAAAAGACTGAAGTTGGACGGGACATTTGAAGAGGTGGAATCCGAGTCAAAGGAAAAACGTGTCGGGCTCAGTGGCGTTGTTGGTTGGTGTGCCACCGACTCTGTTGCGGGATAGGTATACTCGTCCTCGTCGATGCAGGGGGTTCGAATATATTTTCAGGCAAATCAACCATCTCCATGGTAACACCAGTGACCGTTCGGGCAGGAGTGCCTCGAACACATGTCCGATAAATGGCAGGACAAGAGACCGCCGGTGTAACACTATTCAGGATCGGCCAGATGTTGTAGCTTGACATTTTCCACTGAGATGTATCTGTTCTCCTTGCGACCAGGAAGCGGTGGTAAGATTACTGTACGTGTTCCCTTCAAGCCCAGAACTGGAACCGGTGCTCGAAAAGAGGGGCCGAATTCTTTTTGTTCTCCACCTTCTCTCGAACCAGTTCGCCAATCTTCGGAAGCCAGCCGGCAACCGGAATCTGCAGAGCAGGGTCTGTGGCTGAAGGCAAATGTGCAAGTGCAAGTTTGTCTCGGGCTTCTTGTAAGTCCTGTAACATAGCAGAATGGTTATCTACATCAAACTTGGCGGATTGCGCCACCATGTCTAGACCATCAAGGTCAGGCACAAACATTCGTATGCCGAAAAGCATTTCGTATGGGGTCCGCCCACCCAGAGGTCTTCTAGGGAGATTATTAAGTGCACGTTGTACGGTATACAAGTGGGCCAGCCAGTTCCTGCCAGTACCTATAACTCTAGCTGTCAAGGATTGCTTTAAGTCACGGTTCATTCGTTCAACGATAGAATTGCCCTCAGGCCTATACGGAGACGAAAATTTCACCCGCACCCCCAATGAACCCATTGCGTCCTTGTAAGCCTTAGAGGCAAACGCCGGACCTTGGTCAGAATGGAAGGTGCCGCATGCGAAAATTCCCACAAAGACACGCAAATCCCTGATGACATTTCGAGCGTCAGCACTCCATTGTGGCCAGACCCAGATGAACCGTGTGCACGAGTCCACTGCCACTAAGATATATTTATAGGCAGTGTCTGAAGAAAATGGACCGCAGTGATCCAGGTAAACACACCCAAAGGGTCTGTTAGAAATACCTAGCGAGGTCTGAGGTGGTCGTGTAACCGTGGAAGGCTTGATCTGTTGACAAACGTCACAGGAAAGCACATAAGTACGGGTGTCTTTATATAAACCACGCCACCAGTAACGCTGCTGTAAGATGGAAACTGTCGCAGACACACCAGCATGAGCCGAAGCCATGCCTTCGTGCGCTGCCGTTATCAAGGAAACCCTGCGGTCCGCGTTGGGGATCAGCCGATCCCCAACCCCGGTTATTGTTACATAAGGAGCCTGTTCGGGACCTAATTGATAAGAATATTTGGAAGGAAAACCCCTAGGGTAATTAACGCCTTCCTTTGTCGCAGCAATAGCTGCCAAGATATCGGTGTCTATTCTAGACATGGATCTAGTAACTGCTGCTACTGAACACGTGACTACTGCTGATTTGGCAGCTTCATCTGCCAAACCGTTACCAACAGCGTGTGCGCCCACTCGCTGATGGCCTAGGGTGTGAACCACCTGTGTGAGCGGCAGACGTTGTTGTAATTCTGCCACTCGAACCCAAAGCGTTTTATGCTTGATTGTGTTGCCTTTAGCGTCTCTATAGTCGTTTTTCGACCAAAAGAACAGATTGTCATTATATGATTGAACACAGTAGTAAGAGTCGCACACAATTAGAGTGGTCACATCAGGATTAACGAACTCAAGTGCAAGCACCAAAGCGCGCAGTTCGGCCAATTGTGCGGTACTATCCCCGAGTGTCTGAGTGTGCACTACAGAGGATTTGAACTCTCCGTTCACAAAGGTACCCGCTACAATAGCACATGCGGCTGAATAAGCATGCTTGGACCCTGTGGCCGGTTGTGCCGAACCATCAGTGTAGATCACACAATCGTAACCCTCAAGCGGCAGTAAAGACAAAGGAGGAGGATGAATGAATTCATACTGTAAAAACTCCTGAGTCTGAAGAGAAGAATCGAAAATGAAAGTGACATCCGGAGACGTCAAAGATGTTGCCCATTGAATCCAACGGGGGTGCAAAGCTTTAGAGTTCGGTACACTTGCTTTGGTCACTGCCTCTAAGGCAGGATATGGTGTTACCACCAGTATGCGTTTTTCCTGTGCCAGTGCGCGCTCTTTTAGAATCGCTATTTGCACTGCTGTTAGAACTTTTTCTACAGAGGAAAACCGCATTTCTGCTGAAGTGTACAGATGTGACTTGTATGCGATGGGTACTGTATCACCTTCGTTAAAGGTTAAGTACGTGAAACCCACTGCCCCTGGTGTGATTCTAATCACCAAGTTTGTGTGGTTATCACGCGTCAAAAGAAATTTTGACTCAAGAAGGTCAGTCTGTAAAGACTGTAGAATGGAGGTATGCTCCGGAAGCCAACAAGACTTCGAAAAAGTAGGTTGTATCAAGGCATACAGTGGCTTGATACGCTGGGCGTATTCGGGAATGTATGTACGCCCGAAGTTCAAAAAACCCAGCAAGGACTGAAGCTTCTTCAGATTAGTAGGAGGGCACAGAAGTGCACATTTCTCTAGGAAATGGGGGGCTAAGCCCTTACCTTCATTGTTGAGCTCATAGCCCAAGAACAAAACGGTAAATTCAGCAATGTGAGATTTAGCAAAGTTAATTTTGTAACCTTGAACCGCAAATTCAAGAATAATGCGGTCTACTCGGGTCAGATGCGGAAACAATTCGTCATCTGTCAGATAAATGTCATCTACGTACGAACATGCGTCTGGATCTATGCCGTCTAACAAAGAGACAACACGAGCGGCGAATACGCCTGGACTATTTTTGTAGCCCATAGGAAGACGCCTGAATTTGAACATTTTACCACCGGAAGTGAAAGCACACCATTGGCCACTCTCCGGGGCTAAGTTGTGCGTGTAGAATCCATTTGAAAGGTCAAGTGTCGCTTTATATTTTTTACGAACAAGACTGTCTACAAGCGCAGAACTATGGGTATTTTGCACCGCAAAGGTCCGACAATGAGAGTTCAAATGCCGGTAATCCAATACTAAGCGGTACGATCCATCGGGTTTAGAAACCGCGAAAAGGGGATTGTTCATAGGTGATACGCAGGTTTCGATTACTCCCTGATATTCCAACTGAGTCAGAATGTCGGAAACGGGGCCTTTGGCTTCACGTTTTATGGGATATTGGGGTTGTGGTTGCGGTAGTGACCGCAAAGGTATTTCATGGGGGGGAGATTCTTCGTCCCAACCCACGTGGTTGCGGTATAACGCAGGAGCCAGGGACACATCCCACTCAGCTGCTAGAGCCTCCGCTTTGTCCTTTGGGACATGTCGAGAAAAGCTCGGAAGGATTGCCTCCTCCCCTGTACGTGCAGCTAGAACGAATGGGGGTGGCCAATCCACCTCCGCTAATAAAATGTCATCTGAAGAGGTTAGATTTTCCCAAAAAATCCCTTTAATAATTTGCTGTATATCACCTTCAATTTGAATGACAATATTAAAAAGTCTATCAGGGGGTGCCACTCTGGTGTCAGCTGTCTCGACAGTAATGAATGTTTCAGTTGCTGTCGCCTCCATATGAGGACGTAGCGCCTCCCGCACTATGGTAACTTCCGCGGCGCTGTCTAGGAGGGTTACTGCCCACGTCCAATTCAGGAGCCTCATTCTCACCGTCTGTGGCATATTTCGCTGTTACAGCGGCAACTTTCTTCTTCTGAAATTGTGGTCGTAAACGTTGAAAGTCTTCTGCTTTTCCTCTGACTTGTTGTCGAGGTTGGTCTCGTCCCTGGGGAGCCTATCGGTCCCTCCCTCTATCCTGGCGGTCTCCTCCACCGGCCTGTGACGAAGTCTGTGCCTGTGAAGAACGAGGAGAACGCGCATCAGGGATCTGAAACCTATCCGGTGATTTAATTCTCGCTCTATCGCGTAAATCATAAGTGCGTTCAGAAGAGACCGAAACCGGGGATGTGCCTCTCGACCCCGGTTTCTTTTGTTGCTTACCCTGTTTTTTCAGCCTCCAATTCTTTTTAGTGAAGACTGGTTTCTCATCTTTCTCAGGCTGAGATTTGGTTTGTTGTTGTTGTTGTTGCGATTGTGTCTGCTGTTTTGCAAAAGGCTTGTTGCCCAGGCTATTTCTGCCAATAGTTTTGTAAGCCTGGGTAATAATTTTCGGTAATTCGCGAGGCCTGTCCAATTCTGGGACCAAAGCCAAAGCATTTGCTACTTGAAAGTTCACGGCATCGCCCTTGACATTCACAAGGATCAGCTCCGCTACTACTTCAAACACTCCCACCAGTCTCATCCCTAATTCCACAGCCGCTTCAGGGCCATGTTCATCCTGTACTTTTTTAATTACTGAGGGGAGAACTGTCATGGAAGGAGTACCAAAACACTTAGAATATACTGCTGCGAATACCCTACCACAGTTGTCACATGCTGTCAACTCGGGAATTAAGTCTTTTGGCAAACTAATCGTAAGAATGCGGTGTTTATCCACCGGGGTTGTGTGTGGAAAAACTGCCTCCAACTGGTCAAATTTTTCTGCAAGCCAATAAGGAAAATCATCCTTATTTTGTGGACGTTTGCCCATCACCGAATTCACCATGACAGGACTTATGGTCACTCCGCTTGCAGCAGCTGGTTGGCCGGCAACTCCAGGAGCGGCTCCATGGATGCTGCCTGTAACATATCGCACTAAAGCTCGATGCACCTGCACCAAGGCCGCATACATAGTGCGCAGTTCCGCGACTGGTATAGTCATATAACGCGGATGTGGGGTGTACCCGGCCAAAACAGGCCAAGTGGCCCCCTCAATGGATAAGGGGCCTAAACGAACCGTGGTAGTCGGTTGTGGAAGGGCGCCATTAAACCAAACACGGTGCTGCCAAGCCGTGAGCGGTACTTCAAGAGTAGTATACGGTCTATAGACAGCGGGAACATTAGTGGGTTCATATTCATGGAACAGATTATCGTTCGCGTCCACCGCTGGAAAAGTGATCCAAGAGTAGAACACCTCAAAGTGGAGAGCCGGATCGGCTTGAACCACAAAGACTAGGTCGACTCCCGTGTCTGGCACTCCAAAACACCCGTAAGTGATCCCGGAGTGCTGTGCGGCTATGCGCCGCTATGTCTATACCCGTCATTACTAACGGGATTATTCGACAACCTTACAAGAGGCAGCACAAAAAGGGTTTTGAGTAAGAAACATTTTTTAACAACTTCAAGCTTGAAAGAACCTACAAAAACTTCAATATAGGAGGTATCGCCGTCACACACGCTTCCGGAAGCGTACGTGAGGGGGTTGTGGACAAGCACAAGAACTACTCAAGCGTCTCGCAGATAAGCCGCCCCACTCATTGGTCGCGCCATGTCATAGGGATTCTGCACACACAGAGCTATGCACAGGATAATAGAATCTCGGAATATAGTGGTGAGCCAACCATAACCCTTAGCACCTAAAACCCCAACCCAACTAGCCTTAGCGTCCCATTAGCACCAATGTACCAATGATTAGACAACCCAGAACACGGTATCTCTCTCTCAGGACTCGCAGAAACAAGAACACTCTTTCGTCACTCACTCGTACCTGTCCACAACAAGCGTATGAAGAGACACTGTATAGGTTAAAATGTTTATTTCAACCTACGTGCTCTAAGATACAGTACACGTGTCAGTACTACTAGCATAATACATATGAATAATATAATCAGCATAGTTACAACTCCATAGAATACGAACGGGGAAAGCATCTCATAAAGCAGTGGATATATGTCTAACTAACATTACCACCCTCCCCGTGCTGGAAGCCAGTTTATTATAAAAATAGAAGACCTCTGGGCTTTGACTAGCGAACCCCCATACCTCAGTCTCTAGATGCAAAACTACATCAGCAGACAATCACAGCTCTTCTCTCTGGAAAGGTCGTCTCCAAGTGTCTCTAGAGCGGACCAACTGCAATATTAAAAGCACACTAAGTTTTCCATGGCAGCTGTACCTAGTGTTATGTCTAGGTGTGAGGGACTGGCCAAATCAGCAAGACAAGGAAACGTTGTTATTCGACCTTGTACATGTTGTGCAGTCTGAGCCCAAAGTGAACAGGAGAAAAGGTGAAAGGACAGAAAATGCAGACAGTGCAAGAAGAACTTGGCAAGAGCAGAGGTCGATAGAACAACGGCCCAGAGTAACGTGTGCAAAGGAAAGAATTATGGCAGCCAGGCCCAAGACAACTTAGCGAGGCAGGCCAGGGCCGGGAAGCCACAAACCAAAAGACAGAACAGAGGTACAGAAAGAGGCAAGAGTGGTGCAAAAACAGGGAAGGGAGGTATAGAAAGAGGCAAGAGAATTGCACAAAGAGGGAAGAGGGGTGCAGAAACAGGCAAAAGGGGTGCAGACAGAAGCAAGTGAGGTACAGAAAGAGGCAAGAGAGTTACAGAAAGAGGCAATTGAAGTGCAGAAGGAGGCAAGAGAACTTTAGAAAGAGGCAAGTGAGGTGCAGAAAGAAGCACGATAAGTGCAGAAAGAAGCAACAGAATTGCAGAAAGAGGGAAGAGTGGTGGAGAGAGAGGCAAGAGGGGTGCAGAAGGAAGCAAGACAGGTGCAGAAAAAAACAAAAGAAGTGCAGAAAGAAGGAATAGAGGTGCAGAAAGAAGCAACAGACGTGCAGAAAGATGGAAGAGATTTGCAGAATGAGGTAAAGAGAAGTGCAGAAAAAGAAAAAGAAAGAAACGTGCAGAATGAAGCAACAGAAATGCAGAAAGAGGCAAGCAGGTGCAGAGGGAAGCAAGAGTGGCTTGCACACCATTAGTACCAATTTAACACCCACATTTAGCAATAAGTAACAGGTGACCATTCTAGGTTTGCAAAGGGCCTTCCACCACGCTGTAACACTTGTCGCTGCATTTTTGGTAACGTTTGAGCCGTTTGAGCTAGAAACAAGGCTTTTTTTGTTCAAATCTGCAGATTAGGGAGCAGATGATGAATTATGTGGCTAATGCAGAAAATGTATAACTGTGCGAAAGTCAGTGCAGCCAAACAGTCACATATTTCCAGTGTCCCTGCTCATACCTCTGTTTAGGTCCACAAGTGTTCCTCAGTGATTCCATCTTTTTTTGTCTCACTGAGTTCATAGTTGAGCTTCTATGGAAACGAGGAAGACTAAACCTGAAGTTACCACTCCACAACACAGACTACCATACCACATAATTACTCTTCATAACACATAATCCCACTCTACATAATTCCTATACACTAAATACCACATACTTTCTATCCACATAATTTCACTGCACAACATACCACATAATTCCACTACACACAACGTACATCCACTCCACTCCAAAAAACATTAGTAAAAAACTTTTGCATTTACAACCCCAATAGCTCTAATTCTCGCAAATGCGAAACCTATTACATTGCAAACACTTCTTTAACTAGTAGTCGCGTTTGCAGAGTGGTGGCGAAAGGGTGCTGGGCCTCTGACCAGCGCTCAGGAATTCCGCTGCGTAGGGCTTATAGGAGGTACCATGAGGGCTTCTTGGCCCCCAAAGTCCCTCAGGAGTAAAGTGGACTTCATCCCCCATCCCGTAGTCTGCCAGGAGGCGCGTTTGCAGAGTAGTGGAGAAAGGGGGACATGGCCGCCGAAGACGTCTTAGCAATCCCACTGTGTGGGACTTACTGGAGGTAACAAGAGGGGTAGTTGGCCCCCAAGGACATCCTTGGGGGCCAACTACCCCTCCTATTACCTCCAGTAAGTCCCACACAGCAGGATTGCTAAGTTCTCAGAGCAGGCCATGCCCCCTTTGCCCACCACTCTACAAACGCGCTCCCTGGTGCGCTCTTGCATGGGGATTGAAGTCCCCTTCGCTGCTGGGGGTCCTTTAGGGGCCAACTATCCTACCTCTTACCTCCAGTAAGTCCCACACAGTGGGATAGCTGAGAGGCGGACAAAGGCGACGCCCCCTTTCTCCACCACTCTGCAAACAAGCCCCCTGGCGCGTTCTAAGTTGGGGGATTAAGTCCCCTTGAATACTGAGGGTCCCTGGGGGCCAACTAGCCCACCAGGTACCTCCAGTAAGCGCCACACAGCTGGATTGCAGAGAGGTGGTCCGAGGCCACGCCCCCTTTTTACACCACTCAAATTCGCCTCTTGGCACACTGCTGCTCGGGGGATGAAGTCCATTTGTGTCCTAAGGTCCTCAGGACACAAGAGGACCTCATCGCCCCACCAGCAGTGCGCCACGAGTCACGTTTGCAGAGTGGTGTAAAAAGGGGCGTGGCCTCGGACCACCTCTCTGCAATCCAGCTGTGTGGCGCGTACTACAGGTACCTGGTGGGCTAGTTGGCCCCCAAGGACCCTCCGTATTCAAGGGGACTTAATTCCCCAACTTAGAACGCGCCAGGGGGCGCGTTTGCAGAATGCTGCAGGGAGGGGGCGGGACCTCAGCGAGATGCCGGCTTTTTTTATTTTTGTTTTTGGAAGGGGGGCTGTGTGGCCCCCCTTCCCTTAATTATTTTTGGGCTCTGGGGACCCCATCCCCCAGGGCCTGAGCATTTTATTTTGTGGCCCCCCTTCCCTGGGCCACTATTGGCCCCGGGCACCCCATCCCCTGGGGCCTGGCCTCCTTTTTTATTTATTTTTTATTTAAATTTGCGAGGAGGGGGACTGCGTGGCCCCCCTCCCCTGGGCCATTTCTGGCCCCGGGGACCCCATCCCCCGGGGCTTGGCCTCATTTAAAAATATATATATTTTCGTTGGAGGGAGGCCGCGTGCCCCCCTCCCGGCCCTCAGCGTTCGGGACCGTGGGGGGAGCCCCAATGCCCCCACGGTCCTGCCGGCTCCCCGCCTCCTGCGGGAGCCGGCATTGCTTTTGCACAAGGGGAGCTGCTGACATTCAGCTCCCCTTCTGCAAAAGCAATTCTGCTTTGGTTTTTGGAAGCGAGAGCAGGTTTCCTGCTCTCGCTTCCAAAAACCAAAGCAGAGTTTGCTATTACAGGGCGGGAGCCGTGCTCCAGCCCTGCCATAGCAAACAGCAATGTCCCGGGGGTGGGCACCCCGGGACATTGCAGAAGCTGGCCCTGGGGGGTCGTGGTCCCCAGGGCCATCAAGGGCTCCAGGAGGTGGGCCGCGCGGCCCCCCTCCATTACTGTTTAAAGCCCTGGGGAGGTGGTGGTCCCTGGGGCTCGGGGGTACGCAACGGACCCCTGCATTTAATGAAAGAGTGCCCCGGGGAGGTGGTGGTCCCCGGGGCAGTGTGGGGAGGGGCAGGAGCCCCCCCACACTTAATTTTTTAAATTTAAGCCCCAGGGAGGTGGCAGTCCCTGGGGCTTGGGGGGGCCCGCGAGGCCCCCGCACATTAATAAGGATTGCCCTGGGGAGGTGGCGGTTTCCGGGGCAGCGTGGGAGGGCAGGAGCCCCCAATGCATTTTAAATAGATGCCTCGGGGAGGTGGCGGTCCCCGGAGCCACGGGGGGCCACATGCCCCCGCACATAAACAAATAAGCCCTGGGGAGGTGGCAGTCACCGGGGCTGCGGGGGCCCCCACGGGCCCCCGCTACATAAATAAGCATTGCCCCCGGGACCTGGCCCACCCGGGGGCTATCAGATAACAAAGCGCGGGAGTCCGCGCTTCGGTATTTTTTTTATTTTGTCGTCCGGATTCGCGCACACAACGCGAATTCAGCAGATTTTTTTTAAAAAAATGCTTTCTTTGGCCGTGGGGGTCCTCACGGGACCCCCTGAGCAGGCCTAGGGGGTCAAGGTGTTTGTACCCTGCCCCCTTTTCTTGTTTTTCACTTTTTTTAAAACTTTTTTCTTGTGACACGGTTACCGAGTCACAAGATGGCTGCCAACACTTCCTGGTTTGGAGTGTTGGCATCCAATCAGAGTGAAGCTCGTGCCCGGGAGGAGTCGCGACTCCTCCTCGGTGCTCAGATATCGATATTTTTATTTTTTAAATTCCTCAGCAACTACTGAACGGATTTACACCATTCAAAAAAACCAAGACCTACCTTTTTGCCAAATTTGGCGTAATTCCGTTCAGCAGTTCGGGCTGTGGCTTTGTCTAAAGTTCCTATGGAAATGAACATGGGGAAAACGCGTTTTGGGACCCCCTTTTTTCTTGGCCCCCGCTTGACAAATCACCCCGAAACTTTCAAGACAGGAGCTGACCGGAGCGGGCCATCTTTTTTGAAAATTTCGCTAAGATTCGTCAAACGGCGCCAAAGTTATTGGCAAATCAAATAACGCTTTTCCTATGGAAACTGGGTTCTAGCTATAATTACCTACTGGCGATCGCCAGTAGGTAATATATATATATATATATATATATATATATGTATACAGTCTTAAACTTTTTAGAAACACTCACAGACATTGGATGATGTCATCAGTGATGTCATCATTCATGTCATCAGTGATGTCACTGACCATGTCATGACTGATGCAATATATGACATCATCAGCAGTGCATTGCGGGGGCGTGACTTATAGTTAGCTCAGCTACCTATAACGGCTGAATTTCACAGGTTTTGTACAAGTGAAATGTCAGCAGCCTAACTATAATGTTCCTGTAACCTGTGTTTTTTTCCGTGAATTTCTAAGGTTTTTTAAATGCTATTTCCTCACTCTAACATCCCTGTAACCTTTGGTTTGGCTGTGTGGGACTTACAGGAGCTACCAGGAGGGCTTCTTGGCCCCCAAGGTCCCTCTAGAGCATAGGTTTTCAAACTGTGGGGCGCGCCCCCCTGGGGGGGGCGCAGCATCCCCTCAGGGGGGGCACGAACTCTACCCCACCTATTAACCTTCCATTGTTTCTTCCAGGCCCATTAGGCTTCGTGTGTCTCAGTCTGAGATGCTGCTGCAGATCGGGCTGCTGGGGACTCGTCTGGGCAGTGTCTGGAGTCTTATCTCCGGCACGCCCGAGTTTTTCACAGGTCTTTAAAGACCATGTGCAACCCATGTATATCTTGGAAACAGAGCACAAAGAGCCAAACAAGACCTCAAAGCGAGCACAAAAGAGCACAAACTAGTACAAAAAGCTCAAAGAAGGGTACAAATAACACAAAAGGGCACAAAAAGCAGAAAATAGCAAAAAGGAAAAAGAAAGGAGCACAAAATGCACATCCCGATTGCGACCCGTTTTATGCTGCCTCGATAGGGAATTTCAGAATGGTTAATGGCTGCTAAACTGTTCAGGTTTTTTTAAAAATATGCTTGGGGGTAGTCTGAACCGAAAACTGACCTATTGATAGCGAACCATTTAAACTTTCCTGTTACATTTGAACGGCATTCATAACTTCCTAAGCTCCGGTCATAAAAGGCATGATTGTAGGCTTAACATAAGAGGAATCCCTTTAGAGAAAACCGAAAATAATGTAACTTTTTTTCTTTTTATGTAGTGTTTTTTTGTTCAGGCTTTTGTTTGACCTTTACTACTGTTTCGATGTTGCAGGTAAAGGGGCAGGGCTACATGTTTAGCGCTTTACCCAGGCTCCATTACCTCAGTGAATGGACTTGACCCAGCTTCAAAGCTGAGGTGAGCCTGGTACTTCCTTAAATTAACTCTGAACATTCGTGTCCATATTTCACCCATGTTCCTATGTGTAGCCAGCTATACACCTTGTGTAATTGACCTGCCGGACACGAGTTGAGCACTGCTAAACTTGATCAATTTTTTGGGGTGGGTTACATATATCCACCACTCAAATTACTTTCATATTTCACTATACTAATTCACCACTAATCCTTTATGGGTTTCCCGAGTAGCGTGCTACTCGCCCCCCCAAAAAAAGCGCTTCAACACCCCATCAGGGGTAACAAGCGCTATATAAATGCAAACCTTTTTTCCCTCTTCTATCCTTCAGCTATCCTTCTGAATCCAAATAATTGACTAACCCATCCACCACTTAAATCACTTTCATATTTCACTATACTAATTCAACACTAAACCTTTATGGGTTCCGGAGCAGAGTGCTACTCGCCGAAAAGCGCTTCGACGCCTCGTCAGGGGTTGTAAGCGCTATATAAATGCAATTACAATATTTACATACCTTTGTAAACTGGTTACAGAGGCTGTTTGTTTTCTGGTTCCAGTACCCCTGGGCCCCCACTCTGCCTATTTCTTACATTTGGACTTTACTTTTTACTGCCTTAGTGTGAAAATGCATTTCATTAAAAGGAATATAAAGTTGGGTTACCAAAAGAAAAATGCCAGCCATCTGTTTAAAGAGCCTGAAAGGCCTTGTCTTGACACTAAATAGGGTTCTAAATAAAATAGTATGTATTCATTTGTAATGTTTTTTTACAATCTTTGTTCCCTTTAATTATCAGTCATGGATCATTCAGGCCGCCCTAAAACAAAATTAAAAATGCTTTCTGTTCAAAGTATGCACAGATAAGTGCTGAAAATAGGCTTTATGGGACTGCTTATTTTTGTACTGTCTGGGACATCAATATAATGAGCTGGCAACCCTAATCATAAGACTGGAAGTTTGTTGCAGGATCAGAAGAATATTTATTTCCTCCACCCACGATCCCTGGACCCTGAATAATGCCATAAAAGCAATAGTGTAACTTATATCTGAAACCCTATGCCAGCCCTCAATAACATGCTGAATAACTTCAACTGTGTCTGGGAATGCAACCTGCATTCAGAGACAACTCACTCCTCATTCTCGCCCTTCACTTTCACACTCACCCTGCACTCACAGGGATCACAATGTACTCACACTGATCACCATGCACTCACACCTCCCGCTCACCCTGCACTCAGTGACCACACTGCACTTATGCCATTCACCATGAACTCACATCGTTCTCCCTCCACTTACCCTGCGGTCACATGAGCACACCGCTCACTCTGCACTCACAGTGATCACTCTGCACTCACACTGATCACCATGCACTCACACCATTCACCCGCTCACTCTGCACTCACACTGATTACTCTGCACTCACAATGCTCTTGCGCTGGTCACCCTGTACCTCACCCTGCAGTCACACGAGCACACTACTCACCCTGCTCATGTGACACTTCACTCACCTGTCCCCCTCACTGCTCACTCTGCAATCTCACTCAAACAAGCCCATTTGACCCACTCTGTACTTATATCTGCACCCAAATGGTCACCTCACTCACCCTGCAGCCATTCCTCTCACCCTACTCTCACACTGTCGCATCATTCACCGTGCACTCACATGGGCACTCTTGTCACCCACACAGCGCAGAGGGCTAATGTGCCTGCTACAAAAAACGTGTACCATGCAGATCACAGAACTGAGTGTTAGTGAACTATGGTAGCCCTATAAAAAAGTGAAATGTTGGTCAGAAAGGGGCTATAGAGAGATGAGGTGCATTGTTGGCGAGTGGTAGTGAGGGAATTCATGGAGAAGGAAGAAATGGGAAAGGGGGCGCACAAAAAGACTGTTCACCATGGGCGACCAGTGTTAGGGCCAGCCCTGGCTGGGAGTCTTAGCCCCCCCCCCCCGAAGTTCGGGTCTAGTTGCACACCTATTTGCTTCCCATGTCAGAAGTACATTTGCTTCCTGTTTTTCATACCCCCCTCTCGAGTTAGGGCTCTCTGATTGGAGTAGTCATCCAGAACCGCCAATCAGCATGTAGTTCCTGCAGCAGAGCACTGCTTTGACGTCGGCACTGACGTTCCTCCAATGAACGGGACAGCAGGACGGGTGCCTGGGAGTGCCGCAAATTTTGTATACATAAAGTTGCAAAATACTTCAATTTTGCTAATGAAACAGCACTTCTTCACTGTTGCCTTTTGCCTTGTGGTTGCTGAATTTGACATCTGGTTGCTGCCGTTCGCCTCGCTCTTGAATCCTTCCCCCTCAAGGTTATCCTGGTTTGTACCCTGGCAGCTACTGCATTTTACTGCAAGGAATTTACAATGGTTGTATCCTTCCTGAAGATTCCATTCTCTGGCAGGTAAGAGTGAAGAGCCTTTTGTTTTATTTTTTTAAAGCTTCGCTCCTTTCCCCTTCGTCCCACTACTAGTGGGAACGTTAGAGGCTTCAAGGAGGAGCGGATTTGGAGATAATGCCATAGGTGCTGACTTTGGTTCTGGGGACCCAGGTTTGAGTCCTGGCATCGGCTCAACATCATGTGATCCTGGGCAAAATCACTTAATTTACCAGTGACTTACGAAAAATGAATTTGACCTTGATTAAAGTCGCTGGTGCTTGTTTAACATGTTCCAGTCCCTAGAGCTGAGTACACAAGCCTAATATAACAAATATTGTGAAGTATGCCTAACATCTGTCCTCACTTCTTTCATAGACCAAATTTAAATGCTTTCTTGTGCAATTATTTCTGAAGCTTTCGAAGGTGATGTTTCTAAGCCAACTATGCTAACAAATTGACTCTTGATGCTGCTAGAGAATAAAGATGTATATATCCTCTTGAATCACTTATATCACATGTGTATGATGTAAATGTCCCCTAGGCCTTCTTGGAAAACTGTGGCTGGGCTCCTACTGGCACGGCAACACCTGGCCATACTCCACATAATCACAGATTTTTGAATTGTGTCAGAAAGCATGTTTTGTGGAACCCCTTTTCTGATATCTTGTATAGGGGCAAGGATGTGGCGCAACAGCCAGAGCTGAAGACTGTGGAGCTGGGGAGCCAGGTTCAATTCTTGGTGTCTGCTCAACATCCTGTGATTCTGGGCAAATCACTTAATCTCCCTGTGCTTACAAAAAATGAATGTGTGCTTGTGTAATGTAAAAGATGCTCCAGTAAGGCGCTCCAATACCTTTGGGTCATGTTAGCGCTATATAAAACAGCAAAAAATATATTACAACATTTTGTGAGCACTCCCGTTTCCGGGTACTGCTCAGACTGGAAGTGGAGCACAACCTAAGGATGGCAGAAGCAAGAATCCGTCTACACATTGACTGTCTCTGTGGAGAAAAACAAGCACACCCCTCACCTGTGTTTTGGGAGTGTTTTTACTAATCTATCCTAAATTTTGTGTTTTATGTGAAAAATAAAGCACCAATGTAATTTTTTGGGGCTAATGTTTTCTTGGAGACTTTTCATTTGAACTTTATAATAAGCACAAACACTACAAAAACTTCAGGTTACTAAACACTCTTACTTTATTTAATATTATGTGCCCTATATGACGTGGGCTCTGCAGGAGGGAATGGCCATCAATGATGCAGAGTACCAGCTTCCAGAACTTTTTTGTCAGGTGGTGGTGGGGGGGGGCTCGACGTGTAAAAAGGTTTAGACGGGGGGCTCAGCCGACAAAAGTTTGAAGACCTCTGCTCTAGGGTAAAGTGGACTTCATCCCCCAACCAGTAGTGTGCCAGAAGGTGCGTTTGCAGAGTGATGGAGAAAGAGGCACGTGGCCTCCGAAGACCTCTGAGCAATCTACCTGTGTGGGACTTACTGGAGGTAACAAGAGGGGTAGGTGGCCCCAAGGATGTCCTTGTGGGTCAACTACCCCTCCTGTTAACTCCAGTAAGTCCCACAAAGCAGTATTGCTGAGTTCTGATAGCAGGCCACGCCCCTTTTCTCCACCAGTCTGCAAACGCGCCTCCTGGCGTGCTCTTGGTTGGGGGATGAAGTCCCCTTCATTGCTGGGGGTCCTTCGCCTACCTGTTGCCTCCAGTAAGCCCCACACAGTGGCATTGCTGAGAGGCGGTTGCAGGCCATGCCCCAGTTCTCCACCACTCTGCAAACGCACCTTCTGAAGTGCTCTTGGTTGAGGGATGAAGTCTCCTTGCCTATTGAGGGTCCCTGGGGGCCAACTAGCCCTACTGTTATGTCTAGTAAGCCCCTAACAGCTGGATTGCTGAGAGGCGGTCATTTGAGATGTCATCAGTGATGTCATTGACCATGTCATGAGTGATGTAATATGTGAGGTCATAAGCAGTGCATTGCGGGGGCACAAATTATAATTAGCTCAGCTAACTATAACGGCTGAGTTTCTCTGGTTTTGTGCGAGTGAAATGTCAGCCTAACTATAACGTCCCTGTAACCTTTGTTTTTTTCCGTGAATATATATATGTCCAGAATCCAATTTTGACTATGCCAATACGAGAATGGACATATATAAATTTGTTTGTAAATTGAAACTCCAAAAATATCATGCACTGTTGAACTTGAAGTCAAAAACAGATACCAACACTCAGATTGAAATGGACACAGACGGCCCTTTAAAATCAACCACTACGGCTGAACTTTCCGTTTTGGAGACTCTAAGGGAATTGCAGCTAGAAAATGAATGTTCCAACAGTCACGAAGTTTCGCCCACACTCAACCCTGAAATATCCCAAACTTTTGGATCCTTCAAGAAAAAGACGCCTTTTAAAAAAAAGTCAACTTTTACCCCTATATCTCCAAGAGATGGCATCGATATTTTCAGTGAGAATGTCGTTAATGAAATTAAAAAATTGAATCATAAAACTTTAAACACCAAACGGAAAATAAATAACAGAAATAAGCAATATCACTCGCTTATAAATAAACTGCAAAAAGATAAAAACATTGTAATTAGAAATTCAGATAAAGGAGGTAATGTGGTGTTATGGGCCCGAAAAGATTACCTGGAGGAGGCGATGTCTCAATTGAACGATAGAGCATGCTACAGTATCAGCAATGTATTGACCTTAAAGGAAATGACTAGTGATTTTTATGGAAAATTGGTGGCGTGGAAAAGCGCGGGACTTTTAACTATGGACGAATATCAGTTCATTAGGAGAGATCATCCAACTGTTCCAAACATCTATTTTATCCCTAAAATTCACAAAAATGCACTGAAGCCTCCCGGAAGGCCAATCATTTTGGCTCAATCGAGCCTACTGGAAAATGCGTCCAAATACATTGATTATTTTTTACAAGATTGGGTCCAACAACTACCCTCGTATATAAGGGACACAAGTGATTTTATTTCCAAATTGAAAGATTTTAGATGGAATAGTAACTACATGCTTTTAACTTTGGACGTTGTTTCCTTATATACTTGTATCAATCACAAAGATGGATTACGTGCAATTGAATATTTTCTGGGAAAAAACAAGGCAACGTGGCCCCAACACAATGTGATGTTAGTAAACATGATAAGCTTTTGCCTATACAATAATATATTCATGTTTGACAGGACTTATTATCAACAGATGCGAGGTGTTGCGATGGGGGCCGGCTTCTCCCCCAGCTATGCCTGTTTATTCATGGGCTGGTGGGAGGAGCTGGTCCTCATGGACACACATAAGCAACACATGAATAATAATGTCAAAATGTTTTATAGATACATAGATGATTTATTCATTGTGTGGGAGGGAACACAAAGTGAGGCTATGAAATTTGTGTCTGATATCAACAAGAATAACATCAACCTTAGCTTTACAGCTACCATAAGTAATTCCAGCATAAACTTTTTAGATGTTGAGATATACCCCAATAATAACAGATTAGAGACTAGGGTATACAGGAAGGAAACTGCCGGCAATTCAGTCCTTCATTTTTCTAGCTTCCACCCCAGACATTTAATCCAGAGTATTCCTTATGGGGAAATGCTGCATCTCAAGAGAATTTGCAGCAACCCCAAAGACTTGATCAAAGCCCAGCAAGAAAGTAAACACAGATTTTTATCGAGAGGGTATTCCAATAAAACCATACAAGTGGCTATCAATAAAACACATAATCTTGATAGAGAACTACTATTAATCCCTAAAAGAGACAGAATAACCACAGAGAATTCTGAACAGAACTCAAATGAACTGAGACTTATCATTGCTTACAGTGCTCAAGAAAGATCAATCAGGAAAATCATGCAGCAAAATTGGCCAATGGTTAAAAATGACCCGGTGATCGGAACGGAACTATCCCCCAAGTTAAGTATAACATACAGGAGAGCTCCCTCCATGTACAATAGTCTTGTCTCCAGCAGTCCTGAATCTACAGCTTCTTCTAAGTGGCTGATGCAACCGAACGGGTTCACTAAATGTAGGACATGCAAAGCATGTCTGTATGGCAGAAACAAGAAAACCTATTCTACTGCCTTTAGGGACAAAGAAGTTAAAATTAACAAACCGCTCCACTGTAAAACCGAATATGTCATCTATGTGTTGGAATGTGCTTGCAATCTCAAATATCTTGGGAGCACCAAATTACCGGTGAACAAGAGAATTTTGCAACACACTAGAGCAATTAATAACTGTGACCCCACTTATCCAGTCGCCAGGCATTTCCGGGAAGTACATGAAAACAATCTTAAAGACTTCTCTTATTATGTCATTGATGCCATAATTAACACCAAAAGAGGAGGTGACAGGGAAGGCCGTCTCAGATAACTGGAGACTAGATATATACTAAACATGAATAGCAAGGCCCCCGGAGGGTTAAATAATACAGAGGATCTTTACACCTGTTTATGATGAGATAGTGTGTATTCCACCTATTCCGACTTGCACTGCACTGTTTTTAAAATCTGCTTTTGCCTTGATTCTAGACCCGTGATATATTTATATATTTATATATTTATGTTTCAATTTAAGCCCAAAGACATGAGTATACATTTATATACTCACACACTCTAGTACTCTTGGACATATGTTTTTAATTACTTAAAAAGATGATAAGGAACACAACTATATAATCTACGGTTAATACCATGTTACACGGCTGCCGTTTCACCTTAACCATAGACCATGATGGTTTTTTAAATTACATGCACTACACTTTAAGCACTGAGGTTTTATAAATTTTAGACACAAGAGGTGATGGAGGTGACTAGAAAGAAAACTGGAATCCCTGTAGTGAGAAGCACGAGCACTTTATGTATAAAACATAGACCTGGTAGATCCAGTGGAAAATGAACAGATCATATGGAAAGAATCTAATGGAAGCATTTTAAACCATAATATGATTGTAGGAATATATACAAGGGATTGATCCCAGTTATGTTTTCGCAAGGGCATAATCATGTAATTGCAAAACGCTTTTTATCCTGGAAATATTTATATATTTATATATTTATTGTAATCATTTTAATGAAATGTATTTACCCTTTTAAACAATATAATAATTTTTTAATATTGTTAATGTATTTATTCCACATGAACCAGTAAGATTGTTGCAGCATTGTCTGTCTGATCTAAAATAGAGGTTTACAAAGTTCATACAACATCATACCAAATGTATCTTCCATGTCTATAACTTACCACCAATCACATTTAGCATGTAGCACTTTAAATAGGTCGTTGTTACGTAGCAGCGTTGTCATGTGATCAAGGTCCGGCTGGACCGAAACGCGTTATGGCCGACAAATAAAGCATCATTCTAAAAGCACGTACTCGGTGGTCCGCGTCTGCTTGGCTGAAAACATATGGAAAAGCGAGGAGCAGCGTTTGGAGATATATATATATATATATATATATATATATATATATTTATATATGAGCAACTATAATGGATGAATTTGATTTATTACGGCAGGACCGCCACCAAACCCTTCGCCCAAGAATTCCAAAACCCAGAGGGGCATAAGGCAGCAAGTCAAACAAAAGCAGTGAGCCACAGGAGGTAAAAAAATCCAAAACAGCAGACCTGGCGGAGAAAACAACGGATATAGATACAGGGAAAATTATAGTAAATCTTACACTACTTGTATTAAAGAAAGCTGAACTGCAAATTGTGGCCTTGGGTCTTTCATTTTGTCTGGAAAGCTCTTTTCATTATGGATAGACTGTTAGAATAGAAATGTTTCTATTTACGCATTATTCAATGTAAGTTAGCATTCGCAGCACCATTTTCTTTCTTGACGCCATTTTGACTCATGATCAAATCTAATCCTTTGCTATTTCTGAGAAAAGGCCTCTGTTAGGTTTCGTTTCTGCAATTTTAGGTTTTGCTTCACTAATGAATAGACTGTTTCTATTAGCGCATACCATTCTCACTAGATAGAGGCCCTCTCCCACATGTCTGTGGTCGAGCCCGACTGGAATAGCCTTGGACTTTGCAATCTTGTATGTGATATGAACCCTGAGACTGTTTTTCTTTGTATTCTACTGCCTAAGCTGCACCTGCCTGTAAAATTTCACTATGGGCGTGTTTTAGCTCAGTTACGAAATGTACATAATGTATCTTTATGCTTGTCAATGTCAGTCCCTCTGCAGCACTCCTAGCTACTGGGCAGACTGGGCTCTGCTCTGAGTGAATATAATAAACAATTATTGGTTTGTATTCTCTACTGACTGACCGACTCTTCTTTTGGTATGGAAGGCTGAGAGGTGGTCATCAGTGACCCGAGTAACCCTTGGATCTAACCGTTTGGTCTGAAGAGTCGGCAGTGGAGAATTGGTTCGTTTGTGCTACTCATATCAGGTGAGTTTATTTTTGTTCTTTGTGGATATGGTACCATTGTGGTTTGAGTTTGGTATGGTCTGAGGACCGTTTAGGATAAAAGCACTTGCAATTGCTTTGCCAGGCAAAAATAACAAATTTGTTTTCTTTTTGAAAATGCCTGGTCTTAGTAAATTCTTGTCTTTCTGTTGTCGTTGTTGTTCTGCAGAAGCTCGATTGGAAGAAGCTCAGCCGGCACCTCCAGAAGGCACCCCTAATTTTGATATGTATGTGAAGCATGGTCTTGGCCCTATTATGTTTAGTACATTATGGCACAAATATACGAGCGACAATGCTGATTTACAGTGGCCGTTGATGGGCACTTTTGATGAACAAAAGATTGGATTTTTACAGGAACAGTTATTTAAAAGATGAAGTAGACAGTCTATGTTTGATTCCCTCAGAACATGGCAGAAAGCAGCTAGACAGAGACGATTGAAGATGGAAAGGGATGCACGGAAGGGGAAAATGCAAACACTGACCCAGAAAGCTGTAGCATATGATAGGGAAAAACAAGAGGCAGGAGTTGAATGTGAAGATAGGCGGTTTCGGTGCATATTGGTAAATCTTATTTGGCCCACGAGGACACAGATACTTTTGTGGAGGAATTGTTAGACACCTGACCCCCGCCTCCATATGTCCCTCAGAGGATATACCCCGCTGTTCCTTTCCAGTCGCAGCAGCCAGATGTATCTGCTCCGACAGTTCCCGTATCTACAGTTGTTGTTTTGACGGCTTTGGCCATGGCACCTCCTGCTCATTCTTTGTCTTCGCCATCTTTGGCAACTGTGGCTATTAGCACACCTATTGTCTCGGCACCTGTAGCCTCTGTTCTCTCTCCTCCGGTACAAACGACAGCAGCGATTGTACCTGTTACTTCTGTTGCTTCCCCTTCCCTGGTTTTTCATCATCCGACCTCTTTGAATATTGAGATGCCAGCACGTGGATTTGAGGATAGAGATTGGACAAAATTTAAGGAGTGCATGTGCCCTTTAGTGCGGTCTGGGGTGGGGGATGCAGAAAAACAAGTAATAGCTAATCAGGATGCGCAGTGGGCTTGTAATGAAATCTATAGTGTGGAGGATGTTTGGGAAGTCATGCAAGATTTTTAACCTTTTATACAGCAACATGCCCTTAAGCATATGTCCGCTACGTTGATTTCCCTTTGGCAGCAATACTTTGGGGCAGAAGCGCCTCAAATTTTATTTGATGTTAGAGATCTTGTGTATGTTAGTGATTTGGAGCCAGGTCAGGTTTTTGGAAATCTTACAACTTTAATTGCTTACAGGGGAAGGTTGTATGAGAATAGTCCAAAGTCGGTGTCTCAGTTTCCGATGCGGGAGGTTCATCCTATATATCACCCAGAAATACCAGAGTTAATGGATCAGCGCGGTACAGTCACCAGACCGGGTGTAGCGGCCTGTTTTCAGGAACAATGGGTTTTTACTCCATGGAAGAGAAGTGAGGTTCTATCCTTTAAGACTCATTTGCCTGATCCGAGGAAAAATCCCACTGCCTATTATAAAGAATTGACCGAAGCTGCCTATTCTACTGTAATGACCCTTGCTGATATTGAAATGTTTTTTGGTCTTCTCGTTTCAGTTGATATTTGGAGACAGGTTCATTCTCAGGATCATGTTGTGGAGTTGGGTGGCACATGGGAGCAGATTAAGGGATGGGATCAGGAAAGGAAGCCAGGTGATAAGCCCCGAGCCAAGATACTTGCTTTGCCAGGCCGCATTATCACATATATGCATTCCCTTATTCCACCGAAGAAGGTGAGTTGGAATAAGTTGACGGCTTGTCGACAGAAGAAGGATGAAAGTATGTCTGATTTCATTACCCGGTTTGAAGATACGTTTTTGGATTATAGTGGGCAGGACATGTCTGTTGAGGGAGGCGTTCGGTTGTTTGTCGACAGATTCGTTTCGAATCTGCTTCCTGAAATTGCGACTCATTTGCAGGCGTCTGAGAGTACCTGGTCCTCCTCTTCCCCCTCTGTTATTTTAAACATGGTTTAATATTACGAACATCGGGACCAAGAGGAGAAAGAGAAGACAGACAAAAAGCAAAAGGAGTTAAAGACGATGGTGCTGTTATAGCAAGCTTTTAGGGGAAATGGTAGAGGACGCGGTGGTCCTTCTAGACAGCTTCCATGTACTAGCAGACAGCCGACCACGACACTTTTGGGGCCGAATCAGTGTGCATACTGTAAGGAGGAGGGTCATTGGCGTAGCGAGTGCCCTGCGCTTTTGCAGAAGGTTGTGGTCCCTAGAGGGCGAGGTTCTCGTGGACAAGGTCGTGGGACCGATAGAGCTCAGAGTGCTGCGGTCTCCCAGGGTTGTTCTGATAACAATTACTTTGATGACCCTCACAATGGACAGTATTATCATGATGATTACAATACGGATGAGGTGACAGGGATGTCTTACAGCTAGGACAGCCAGGGACAGAGTGAGGGACCCGTTCCGATACCTGTAGATCAGCGTGGTCCTTATGTCACTGAGGATTTGCAAGGCTCGCCTAAGGAATTTTTGGTGGACACAGGTGCGACGAAGAGTTCTGTTTCTCTACATTTGGTCCCTGGGGCGGCTCTGTCTGGCCATAATAATGTTTCGGTAGGTTGTTCTGGTGTACCGGTTGTAAGCCCCATTTCCCGACCCGTTGCATTGACTATTGGACCCTTTACTGTGGATTCTCTGTTTTTGTTTACCTCAAATTGTGGAGAAAATTTGATGGGTTTGGATTTGTTGAAGAAATTGCATGCTACTATTTATTGTTCCCCGGCAGGTTTTTATATGACGATGGGCCCTGATGTGAGTGCGAAACAGTGTTTGTCTCAGGATGCACCTCTTCACATTGAATTCGCTGATGTGCCACCCACACTATGGGCGACAGGTGATACAGATGTAGGACTGTTGCATAGACCGCCAGTTTCGATACAAGTCAAAGACAATACTATTTTGCCTCGTATTCCTCAGTATAAAATACCTCAGGCAGGAGAGCAAGCCCTTCTGCAGATTATTCAGGATTTGATACAAAAGGGAGTAGTTGAAGAGACGTCTGCCAACATTTGTAATAGTCCCATTCTTCCGATTCTTAAACGGACACCCTCAGGTTCCTCTGATGATCATGAGGATGTTTACTGTTTTGTGATTGACCTGCGCAAAGTTAATAAAATAGTGGTTCCCCAGTTTTCAGTGGTTTCTGAAATCACCACACTTTTGACAATGATCCCTTCTACTGCTAAATTCTTTTCTGTTATTGATTTAAAGAATGCATTTTTTAGTATTCCTATTCATCTAGATAGTAGATATCTGTTTGGGTTCACCCTAGCTGGTAGGAGCTTTCGATTCTGTCGAACTCCTCAGGGCTATACAGAGAGTCCGAGTATTTATAGCCAAGCATTGAAAGGTCAATTGGATTCCCTTTCGCTTCCCCCAGGTAATATATTAGTGCAGTATGTCGATGACTTACTTGGTGCTTCTGATACAGAACAGGGTTGCAAAGATAGTACTGTTAAATTATTGCTGCATTTGGCCCATCATGGACATAAAGTGTCTCTTTCTAAATTTCTCTATTGTCAACAGGAGGTCACCTATTTAGGTCACCTACTGTCGAAGGAGGGTAGGAGGTTGACCCCTGAGGGTATTAGTACTATTGTTAAAATGCCCATTCCTCAAACTCAAAAAGATGTGCACGCTTTTATAGGTATCACTTCCTAATGTCGCCAGTGGATACCTAACTACTCATTACTAATCAAACCTTTGCTTGCATTAAAAATGAAAGAAGTGCATGAGCCTTTGCCTTGGACGCCCGAAAGTCAGCAGCCTTTTGAGCAATTGAAAACTGCGCTTTGTTTGGCTCCAGTGCTTGGTACACCTAACTATGGCAAACCGTTTGTGATTCATGTCCACAAGATGGCTGGTTGTGCACTTTCTGTCCTAACACAAAAATTTGGGGATAAGCAATGGCCATGTGCTTATTTCCCTGCTGTTCTTGATCCAGTTGCGAGAGCCCTCCTGAGTTGTCTAAGAGCAGTCGCGCCTGGGGCCACTTCAATCAGACAATCGGCTGGACTCGTACTTGATACTGACCTCACAGTTATGGTACCCCATGCTGTGGACACTCTTTTGAATAAGACACAGCACCTCACCAGTGCACGTCTTACTGGCTATGAATTGACATTGTTTGCTAAACACATCACGATCAAAAGATGTGCCACTCTGAATCCAGCCACATTACTACCCCTCCCTTCTGAGAGTGATGCAGTCAATAAACATGATTGCATTTTCCGGACAGAGGAAGAGACGAAGGGACGGGTAGACTTGACTGATGTTCCCTTATCTGACCCACAAGGGGAACTATACATTGATGGCTCTTGTTTTAAATTAACAGATGGTACCACCACTGCAGCCTACGCTATTACCACACTGCGCACGGTAGTAGAGACATCACGGGTCCCTTATCAGTCAGCCAAGCTGCAGAGTTAGCTACCCTTATTCGAGCTTGTGAATTAGGTGAGGGGCTGGTTGTCAACATTTATACTGACAGCCAGTATGCCTTCAGGGTCGTGCATAATTTTGGGCGACTCTGGGCTGAGAGAGGGTTCCTTACTTCCCATGGCACCAGAATCCAGCATGGACACCTCATATTGAGGCTTTTGTCTGCTTTGACGTTCCCCAAGAAATTGCCCATAGTTAAGTGTAGTGCCCACAGGAAGTCACCGATGATGTAGGTAGGGGAAATGATTTTGTTGATCAGACAGCTAAGGAAATGGCCCGGACAAAGATGAAAAGGATGTTTGTAGCAGGTCCAGCTAGGTGGGTTCCTGAGAATGTTATGTTTGAGGACACCCTTGAAAGTGTAAAGGAGATAGAAAGTGAAGCCACGATAGAAGAAGAATTGGCGGTGTGGCAGGAAAGTACAGCACAGTTGAATGAGGAAGGATGTTGGATTGAAAAATCAGGAAAACAGGGATGGATGTTACCAAACGCATATGTTCTTCCTGTGGTTACTATGGCCCACGGTCCAGCTCATATTAGTGCTAAAGGCATTTGTAAATTGTTAGACCCTGTATGGCAGAATGATAACATCTCTAAGACAGCTGCACACCTAGTAAAGTACTTCATGGTATGCATGATGCATAATCCTGGGAAGGGTACCCCTACACCACCCGGTAACTTTGCACCACCTACTTTCCCTTTTGAAGTCCTTCAAATGGACTACATTGAATTAGAGAGATGCAATAATCTTAAGTATGTTTTGGTGGTTGTATGTGCATTCAGTAAAATGGAATGAGGCTTATCCCACTAAAGATAATACAGCCATTACGACTGCAAAGGTACTCCTGAAGGAGTTCTTTCCTCGTTTCGGCTAGCCCCGAGTTATCTGGAGTGACAACGGAAGTCATTTTAATGCAAAAGTGATTCAATTGATTTGTGAGGGTCTTCATTTGAAGCAGAAATTCCATGCTGCTAATCATCCACAGTCAGCGGGTTCGGTTGAGAAGTACAATGGTACTCTCAAACTGAAATTAGCACAGATACAGGAGACTACAGGGTTAAAGTGGCCAGATGCTTTACCGTTAGCACTCTTGTCAACCAGAACGACAGCACATTCTAGGACAGGATTGTCTCCTTACGAGGTCATGTTCGGGTGCCCGGCAAATGTCTGAGGCGTCCCGCGTCCACTTAAGTTTTCTGACATTGAGTCCCCTTATGTTGATTGATTATCTTGGCCAGTTAACAGAAAGTTTACGTTCTCTTCACCAACAGGTGCGGGAGTCCCTGCCTTCTACACCAGAGGGACCCAGCCACAATATTCAGCCTGGTGATTTTGTGCTTCTCCGTAACTTTCAGCGAAAGAAAAGTTTGGAGCCACGATGGAGGGGACCTAAAAAGGTCCTGTTGGTGACATGTACTGCTGTGAAGGTTGCTGGCCGTAAGAACTGGGTGCATGCCACCCATTGTCGAAGGGTTCCTTTACCTCTACCCTATGATCAGTGGGTAAAGGATGGCATCAGGGACTCCGAGTGCGAGCAAGTGCTTCGGTTTGTCCCATTCAGTGATGCCCAACTAACGTGGACGCAGACGGATAAGGAAAATGACGACGTGTTGAATGAGGCTGTTCCTCCAGAAATACGAGCTATCCAGGAGCCTCTGTTCCCTGATCCTACAGTGCCTGGGGCTACTAGGTACCATTTGCACCCTCGGCTGAGGCAAATTGCATCAAAGGAGAAAAGAGATTAGGGATGGACTGCGTAAGATAGGCTGTACTGAGTTGTAGCACCAACGGAGATTTATTGAGCTTGATGAAATATTCCTGCTTACTTTAGCTTACTTGTTTGAACATTGAACATTAGATAGGAAAGACGAAGTATACCGTGGTGGTATACCATTGTGATCGACGTGGGATACGAGCTTAGGACTGAGCAAGCTCCACCGCCGGTGCTCAAGAGCGCCAGCGTATTGATGAACAATAGGAGCCTGTACCAGTGAGGCTCTGACGGACATTGGGAACTTGTATATTTCTTTCGCATTTTGCCCCCATTTCATCATTCGTTATGCATCCCTTTGGTAGAATGGTTGCTGAGGAAGAACAGCCAGTGATTCTTTTTGCCCAGCATAATATGGTGTGGACTCGCAAAAAGAAAATAACATGTGTTGCTCTTATGGTTCTACTGCTAATAATATTGTGTGGGGTGTCATGGGTTTTGGAAAATGATCAGGATGTGCCTTTACGTACCAAGGTTAAAGTTCTTTCCCCTCCAGGAAAGAATAGGACAGCCCTGAGTAGTATATTTTTAGACACGCATAAGACATTTTTGGGAGAAGGGACAGCTTGCTACCCTCCTGATACCGTCACTAGTTTATGGACTGCATACCCATTATCTCTTGTGAACTATACTTATACTCGTCTACCGCAGTTCACAGAAGTGAAGGGAGTATTTGGTTTTGGCTATCCTTTTATATGGAAGAACAGAATGTCACACTGGTGGGTTGGCATTACAAGGAACTGATAGTCACCCGAGAGGCTGGCTATTTTCCCGCTTGTTGTCCTATTGTGAATAGCACAGACACATCTTTATATCAACTGTTCCGGAATAGTGTTGTACAAAAATACAATCCCTTTAGTGAATGACAAAGACCCAAGTACTTTCGGAATGAACACTAGATATGCTGCAGTAGATTATGAAGGACCGATTTATGCACACCCAGGGTTTTACTTCTTGTCTAACGGTACCTATTCTAACGTCCATAATGGCACAGACGATGTGACTCTTGGGATGGTGTTGCCTTTGGGCGTGCCTTGTAAATATGCTAAGCCTAATGTCCGTTGGGTTAAGAGGACTCTGACTAAAGAATTCTGTGAGGGAGTGACCAATTTAGAGGTCAATAATTATAGTAATGGGATCACTTTTGGATACATCCTCTCATCCATTTTCACTCTGGGTGGTACCTCTATGGCTCGGGGTGAGAAAGCTAGAGAATATTTTGGGTGCAAATTACAAATGTTATCTAAGACTACAGTGACAGCTTTATGCGACATCACCACTCAGCTGGAAAGAATGCGGATATATTCTGAACAGACTACATATGCGGTAAATTTTATTCTCGCTAAGAGTGGTGGTGTATGCGCGGTAGTGGGAGACCAGTGTGTAGTTGGGATCAAAAATATGGTAAAGAATATTATCAAACACATATTAGACATCCTTGAGAATGTCAAGGGCATGGAAAGCAGAAATTGGAGTTGGTCTCTTTTTGGTGGCTGGGGTTGGATTCTTGAAAAGGTGATTTACTTGATTGTGATATTGGTGTTCTGCTGTGCCCTTATTCAGTGTCTCCCCTTCTGTTGCTCCTATTGCACCACCCTTCTTACTCCTAAGAGGAAAATATTGGTTAATGATACCAATGATGCAATTATGGTGCAGAAAGAGATAGAGGACCTAATGCAGAGAGATGAAGGCATTTTCGAGACTTCTTCCCACCTTACAGTCTCCCTTCCCGATACTGAAAATGTGGAATGTTCATAAGGAGTTATACTCATGTTTTTTTTTCTGATTCTATATTTTCCTTGTTGCCGTTAGAAAATGTTCATGCTAAAAGGAGGGTCTGTTAGAATGGAAATGTTTCTGCTTACGCATTATTCAATGTAGGTTAGCATTCGCGGCACCATTTTCTTTCTTGACGCTATTTTGAATCATGATCAAACCTAATCCTTTGCTAGTTCTGAGAAAAGGCCTCTGTTAGGTTTTGTTTCTGCAATGTTAGGCTTTGCTTCACTATTGAAAAGACTGTTTCTATTAGCGCATACCTCTCTCACTAGATAGAGGCCCTCTTCCACTTGTCTGAGGACGGGCCCGACTGGAATAGCGTGGGACTTTGCAATCTTGTATGTGATATGAGCCCTGAGACTGTATTTCTTTGTATTCTATTGCCTAAGCTGCACCTGCCTGGAAAATTCCACTATGGGCCTGTTTTAGCTCAGTTACGAAATGTACATAATGTATCTTTATGCTTGTCAATGTCAGTCCCTCTGCAGCACTCCTAGCGACTGGGCAGACTGGGCTCCGCTCCGAGTGTATCTAATAAACAGTTATTGGTTTGTATTCTCTACTGACTGACCAACTCTTCGTTTGGTATGGAAGGCTGAGAGGTGGTCATCGGTGACCCGAATGACCCGAATCGGGCCTCTTCCTTCACAGACACACATAGACATATATAAATTCATCCGCAAGTTAAAACTTATGAAATTCCATGCCATGAGACATCCTAAAGATATCATGCCAAGAACAATAGGGACTATACCAACCCACCAAACAAGACTATTGGTATCAGACATGAATTTAATAAAGGAACTATCAGCCTTACAAAATGAACACCTAGGCTTAGATGCACCCATTGTTGAACACGAACTAGCTGCTCAAGAGGAACTCCAGATATGCGGTGAAGCAGAATCACCTTTTAAGTCGACATCTAAATTTTTAGCTATTACACCACATGGGCCCGATTCACAGAACTAACTTAAGACAAAATCCTAAACTTACTACCATTTTGGTATTCACCAAGGCACTTACTCATTTTGGTATTCACAGAAGGCACTTACTCATTTTGGTATTCACAGAAGGCACTTACTTACTCATTATGAGTAACTTACTCATTTTGAGTAACTTACTCATTTTGGTATTTACAGAAGGCACTTACTCATTGATGAGTAAGTGCCTTCTGTGAATACCAAAATGAGTAAGTTACTCAAAATGAGTAAGTTACTCAAAATGAGTAAGTAAGTGCCTTATGTGAATACCAAAATGAGTAAGTGCCTTCTGTGAATACCAAAATGGTAGTAAGTTTAGGATTTTGTCTTAAGTTAGTTCTGTGAATCGGGTCCCATGATGGCATTGATGTATTCAATGATTTGTTAATCAAGCACATCAAGCAAATGGGCAAAGAACAAGCCAAACACCACATAAAATGAAATGGGCAACAGCGAAGATACTTTGCTCTGCTTAACAAACTCAAAAAGCAGCATGATATTGTCATTTCCAATGCAGGCAAAGGAGGCAACATTGCTTTATAGACTTTGAGTGCTTATAAGGAAGAAATTTAACGCCAACTGCAGGACAATACATGTTAAGACAGGGCATCAAAGGAGCAATGAGCCCAAGCAAAAAGTCAAACAAAGGAACAACTATTGGAGTAGCAAAATGATGGACTCCTAACCCAAGAGGAATACAGTTTTTTACGCAATGAGCATCCAAATATGCCAGACATTTACATAATTCCCAAAATACATAAGGATCCCGCAAAGCCACCAGGAAGACCAATTATTTCAGCTACTGGTGGACTATATGAAAATATATTGAAATACATTGACTATTTCTTACAGCGCTATGTCTACAATTTTCCGTCATTTGTTAAAGATACAGGTGACTTTTTGAGTGTAATGTATGATATGCCATGGGAAGATGGCTTCATTATGATGTCACTTGATGTGTCATCTTTATATGCAAGTATTGGTCACAATGATGGAATAAGAGCGGCTGAACACTATCTGAATAACAGACCACTGGTACTACATTAACACACCAAAATGTTGATAAGGATGATTAAGATATGTTTAAGTAACAACTTTTTCCTATTTGATAATGGTTTATATCAGCAAATATGGGGGACCACTATGGGGGCCTGCTTCTCCCCTAGCTACGCGTGTTTACACATGGGCTGGTGGGAGGAGCAGGTGCTTAAAGTGGTTCACGCCACAGAATGGGAGGAAAACGTGGTGGTCTAGTTACGTTATATTGACAACCTCTTCATTATTTGGAGAGGGTCTGAACAAAATGCCTATGAGTTTCTACAGCACATTAACATCAAAAGTCTCAATCTTCAATTCACTGGGGAAATCATTAAACATATGATACAATTTTCAGATCTGGAGGTATTCGTCGCTGACGGCAAATTAGATACCAAGCTTTGCAGAAAAGGGACAGCTGACAATTCCCTTTTGCATGCACCCAGCTTTCACCCGAGACATTCAGTAGCCAGCATCCCCTATGGTGAATAAATGCATGGTAAAAGAAATTGCAGCCTACCCCAACACATCAAATCTAGTCAGAGGGACATGATACAGAGACTTGTAGAAAGAGGATACAGCACGCAAATGATCAGCACAGCACTGGAAAAGATCAGTAAGGTATCGAGAGAACATATTTTGTTTGGCCAGAATAAAAAGGTGGAGACAGACAATCCAATAAGGCTAATAACTACATACAGCAAGCAACATAAACAACTAGTGAAAGCAGTCCACAAGAATTGGCATATAATACGCTCAGATGCCATCATGGGCACTATGGTCTCGATTAAACCCCAAATAACATACAGCAGAGCCAGTTCCATGAGGGACAGTTTGGTTAGAACAAGTCCAGAGACAAGGAGACCAACTAACTGTCTCACAGGAACAAATGGATTTCATAAGTGTCCCAGATGTAAAGCATGCACAATAGGTGTTAACACTAGGGAATATTTTTCCCCTTTTTCTCAGGTACCTATCTCGATCACAGGCAATTACAATTGCAAAAGTGAGTTTGCTGTGTATGTTCTAACATGTAGCTGCAATTTGAGATATGTAAGCAGCACTGTGCTGCAAGTACATAAACGTATATTGCAACACATGCAGGCCATAAAAAACAAAGATCTAACCTACCCTGTAGCCAGGCACTGTGCTGAAATCTACCAAAGCAATGTCTCACAAATGTCATAGTATGAGATAGACACAATAATATAAACTAGCAGAGAAGGAGACAGGGTAAAAGCCCTACAAAGACTAGAAAGCATGTACATCCTGAACCTCGATTCCAAACACCATAACGGGTAAAATATGGAAGAGGATTTACATAATTTTCTGTAGGGAGAAGCTGGCATACCAGATCCCCTCGGAGACAGCTGTCTCTAGTTCAGGCCTAGTTTCATCTATAAATATCAGTTCCTTCATGAAATGCATATTAAGTCCAGATACCACTGTGGAAACAGGAACTAAGGAGGTAAAATGTAAGATATTTATCATCATAACTTTTTAATCTGCTTTATAGGTAAGGTTTGAAGGCATAGCACACTCTGAGATATTACTAAAAAGAGTAAGGGTAACACAATGGTTTTTCCAATTTCGATCTGCATTAATAAGTGCTAATTAATTGTTTGCAATAGTGACAATTTGGTATAATTTAATATGAAGACATATGAATTTAATACATTTTTGCAGAACTATGTATTTTGGAATGTAAAAAAGCAAAAAATATTTTGTTTATGTCTGTGCTTACCTTTTCGTTTAAATCCTCCATTAATGGAGTCGCTGCGTTAGTGTGATCAAGACCGCGGCAGCGGCAGAAATGTGTTAAGGCGACCAAGCAACAGCAATAAAAATCTCTTTAGCATCCAAGGTGGTCTGTGTTCAATTCTGCACCCGGATGCACATGCAAGAATTTGATTTTGGGGTTATATATATATACACACACACACTCAGAACCAGATAGGATAGCCTCGTGTTGTAATGTATTCTTTGTTGAGATCTGTGTGTAAGTTGAAATTGACAGGCTTGAAAACTGATGGCTCCAATCAATATTAGAAATTTTTTAGCAGAGGGGCATACATGGCAAGATTTAGGGAAAAGCAAAGATAACCTTTGATTTCTCCATTGAAGAACAGTATTATCAAAACTGCAGAAACCTAAAATAAAGCTTTTTTATGCTTAAAACATTTGAAGTCTCTGGTTTAAATCAGGAATGGGATTCATTGACTGAAACAGATGGCAGGTATGGATTGAAAAACAGAAACATAATGAGAATAATGAGTGTACTGTGCTATTGATAACTTTGTTCTCAGAAACAGTTGTTTTTTAATTCAATGAAGGAAAAGATCTACGTTGACCCTACAAACCTCTGCCTAAGTAGCTGCTCTACATTTGCACTAGTCAATAGTTAAACAGAGATTTTTTTTTATCATATTTTGTTATAGTTTGTATTACAACACATCCTCCGGTGCTGTATATGCCTATGTGCCTGGGGTACAACAAAATGAAATGATAAGGAATTATAAATCAGCAATCTACTGTTATATTTCATATAGGTACCCCGATATAGGTCTAGGTAACATCATAACTCTTCACCTACATTCTCTCCTATACTACATACATAATGGATTTGAAGGACTGACCTTTTACCTAGTTACAATACTACACACAAGTACGTAGGCTTTTTCCCTGGGCACTGGCCTCATAAATTATGCATGAGGATTCTTAGTTTCTTGGAATCACAGCAGGACCATAATTTCCTGCACAATAACTGGGTATAAAGTTAATTCCCGACGTCATCCTAAGTCCGACACTGGCACAGCAAGGTAGAACCCCTGGGGATACCTTAGGGTATATAAACACCACATCTTGCTGAGATAGGCAGAGGAGACCAGGACTTCCCAGCCGACACACTGACGCAAGACGCTGAGGTCCCTGCATGCAGATACTCCAGCTCGCAGTGGTCTGACATCCCTTGCGGGGTGTTCAGCTCGAGACCAGAACGGGGTCCTACAGTCTCACATCAGGTAATGGGGTTGGCTTTATCCTAGAGGGATTCTTGGCTTTACACCTACTCACATGCTAGGTACATTTAGGTACATCTAGTTAGGGTGCATCGTAGGAGTACGCATTTTATTGCCATGTATTTTATATACTCGCCTGTAGTTATGATTTTAGCAAAATGGTAGAAACCTACCATCTGTTTACTTACTTGGTGCTGCTACTCATTTATATATGCTACTGTCTACTGGTGATTTCAGTGCACTTATTTTACGCTAGAATAACGACTGTTCAATAAATACTTATTGAGAACGTCCCAACCGTTTATTCTGTGTATCTCTCTCAGAACAAGTGAGCACGAGTGACTGAGCGAAAAGTAACTTACTGTTTCCACTGTCCTGAGGGATCAGGGTTGACATGTTCGATAGTTGCCAATAACTATTCTCTCCTTGGTAAGAGGAGGTTATAGTGGCATTGCGAGCTAGCTGGTACACAGGACAACATACCCGGTGGGGGTATCTGGAATCAGTCTGGTCACCAGTCCCGCAGTGTATGTTGTCTAAATGCGCAGATCCTATATAGGTCTTATAGGAACTACACGACACTACAACCTTGATAAAAACGGTTGTTGTTCACATGTAAAAATACATAAAGCCAGAATCAAGCTATCATGAGAGCCATGCTTTCCTTAGTTGTAAAGCACAAAACCAGTTCATTTTTCTTCAGGACATTCAGTGATCTCCCAAGTGCCTTTTTTCTGTCGTTAGAGCTGGACGGCGTATGAGTGACCTCCCTCTGCTGTGATATACATAGGGCAGACTGGGAACCAAAAGCAGCCCTGGAAAGTATTGTCAAATAAGCCCCCATGCTGCCTGTAACAAGCGATCCTACCACTGAAAGGAGTTTAAGGAGGGGTCTCCTACAAGACTTGTTAACAAATGGTATAAATTAGAACACGTATTAAAGATGTTAGAGATCAGTAAATACTCAAAACCATAGAAATGTATGAACACTAGGGAGGAAGGGTCGAGTACTCAGAAGGACCACATGATCCAATGAGGTACAAGCACATGCCAGGCAGTCCAGGTAGAGGGCACACTTAGGCACAACATGTGACCCTGAGGCATCCCAAACCATCTCCATGAACACAGCAAAACATATGACCGGGCTAAGCATGTTATAATTTTACGAAAATGCAAAGCAGAAGTGAGCAGGTGGCTCAATTTAAGGTAATTAGAAACACATTTTAGACATGCAAAATATCTCCTCGAGTGAGGGATCATGGTGAACACAAGCTGCTTCAACATCATATCTCCTTCCATGCAGGCAAAAATCACACCAACACAGCCTATTCATCACAGGGAAATGTGACAAACAACTGAAACAATGGTTGCCTATGAGGTTGCCCACACATACATATAGCCATAAAATACAACAACCCTGTTCAAACCCACGACTAACAAGTCTACACAGTATCCTAGAGCAATGCAGAAATACTCCTTCCAAACATTGCAAGGCAATACCAGTAGGAGATGTGGAATATGCAAATGTCAACGTTATAAGTTTGCGGTGGAGTTAGAACTGTTGGTGATGGAAGCATTGTCACAACAGAGGCAACACAGTACTTTAGGGGAAACTGCTTCCTTATATTTTGTATATTATCATTAAGAGGTTACCTCCCCCACTCCAAAAATAGTTTGAGAATCAATGGGAAAGAGTAAGTGACAGGAAAGGAGAATTGTGAGACAGAGTCAGCAAGAGAGGAATGTGAGTGTCACATCTGGGAGCAGATAATGAAGAAAGAAAAAGAGGAACAAAAATACCTAGGGGCAGATCTACAAGAAAGTGACGCATCTGTAGAGATGCGTCACTTTCCCTGCGCCACACTGACAAACCCTTGCTCCACCATGGAAGCGTCGTATTTACAATACGGTGCACCATGGCGCAACTATTGACAGATGCGTCAGAAATTCTGACGCATCTGTTGGGGCAAAAGTCACGCATTGCTGGAGTCGTGTCGCAAGCATGACGCAACTCCAGCAATGCTTTTTGAGGCCTATTCCCACTACACTGCGTCACTCCTTACACCTGCTTCAAGCAGGCGTAAGGTTTTGACGCAGTGGCGTCCTAGAAGTGACGCAGTGAAATCTTGTAGATTTCACTGAGTCACTTTTATGAGGCCTTCCTGCGTGGGAACGCCCACCCTGCATACATTATACCTGACGCAGGTATAATGTGACACAGGGTATTACAACGTGACGCATCTCCCTAGATGCGTCACGTTGTAAATAGTCCGCATTGTTTGCGCCGCCGTTGCGTCAAAAGAGTGACTCAATGGCGGCGCAAGGAGGCGCAAGGGGCTTGTAAATCTGCCCCCTAGAGTACAAATGAGTAGACAAAAGTGGCAGACAGTGAAAGAATGTAAGGAAGCTGAATGAGGAAGATAAATGAAAGGAAAGAAAAGGAAAAAAGGAGAACGCAGGAAGTAGGCATGACCAAGGGAGAAACAAGAAAGTGATTTCAAGAAACTGATAGGCTGAGATAAAGAAGGGGAGAATCAGTGGAATATAAAGAGTGGCTCGGAAGAGCAAGCCTAAGAAAAAGAAAAGTTATGTGTGTGACTGAAAAAGACAAATGAGCGAAAAAACTGTGAGAGACAAAAGTTTCAGAACGTGGAGGTCAGAGCTGTAAGAAAGCAAGCGAGAGAAGGGGAGAGAGACAAAAGTAACAGACAGAAAACAGAGAGGAAGAAGCAAGAAAAGGTGGAGTTGCTCGTGGGAGGAGCTGAAAATGTGGGAGAGAGAAACTGAGAGTGAAATGTGAGACAGAAAGAGAGGGTGAGATAGAATGGTATAATATCAAACACGTCAGGAGGACCTGCACATCTAGGTCCTGATTACGAGTCTGGCGGCACGGCAGTCTCCCGACCGCCCTATTACGATTAGGACAGTCAGACCGCCATTGCCCTGCCACAGCCGCCAAGAAACTGCCATTCCCTCGAGGTATTGCGGCAGTCAGGAGACCGCAATATGTTTGGCGGGACTGCCGCGGTCCCACCAAGCATATTACGGGTTTCCTCTCCGCCAGCGGTGTCATGGAGGTTCCTACTCCACGAACACTGTGGCGTAGAGGAAACAAAGGGCCTCCACTGCATTGGGGATGCATGCAGCGGGCATAACATGTGGCCCCTGTATGCATGCACCCCAGCTCCTGCAAGACATGGACTTTTTACTCCATGCCGTGCAGGATCTGTTTTTGGTGTTCCCATTGTGGTGCCCATTTTATGAGGCAACGCCATGGGAATGTCAAAAACCAGCTTGCCAGACAGGAGGAAACTCCTAATCTGGCGGTGCAGTGGCTGGGCAGACCCGGCGCCCACCACCAAAGTCATAATCAGGCCCCTAAAGTTTTTTGATATCTGGGCCCTTGTTGTAAAATGAAATTATATGACAAATGTACTTTGGAGTGTAAATCTCATACTGTCCCCAAGATAGCAATTATGTTGCTAAAGGTGTTCAAGGGTATTCAAGGTCTGGAATGTAGGTGGCATTCCTTTTATCTGAGACAGAATTACTCATTTTCTCAACCAGCTTTCCAGGTATCAGCTTACTGATTTGTAATACCCAAATTGCAGGAGGAGGGCAGCAGTGTCACTACCACATTCTGTGATGCTTAAAACCAGTCGCGGCTCCTGGAGGGAGTGCTGCGGGCAGTGGGGCGGGGCGGTGGAGGGGCACGGTGGGGGAAGTAAACTCCGGCTTACGGCCGAACGGAAGTAAGTACAGAAATAAATAAATAAAACAAATTACATTGCGTGCGCCGCATCGCCATTTGGTGTTGCAGCGTGCGCAATGTAATTCGTTTTATTTATTTATTTCCGTACTTACCTCCGTTCGGCCGTATGCCGGAGTTTACTACTCCCCGCCCCACCGCCCCGCAGCACTCCCTCCAGGAGCCGCGACTGCTTAAAACGTTTAATAGGGAAATTAGTATTCTCCCTTTCAAGTTATACCTCTGAGAGGGCGGATAGGGAAAGCAAGATTAGTTAGCCAGAGTGCGGTACTTCAAGGTACACAATGCTGCAAAAACTTATTCAGCATTTACCAGCAAAACAAAGGCTCGTAGTGAATGTGGCTAAAAGTAATTGTGCTCAAGTAGGTTCCGAGGTAAAATCTATACATGCTTATGCAGGCCTTTAAGCAATCAATGGTGCTCTGGGCTGCGAAGAAATAACTGCAGTTTGATGAAAAGCCTTGCCCTGCACGAATCAGATGTTTCACAACTTTAGTAGAACAGGACAGGTACTGTGCTTCCTGCAGGCACTCAGTGCTGTCAGGGGGTGAGTGGGAAGAGAGAGGGACAGTAAATGCCCTAATGCACCCCAATCCCTAAGACTCAGACCCTGCACTGGAAAGCTGCTGTTAAGCCTGAGCGCTGCAACCTCTTTTTAAAATAAAAGGATGCATTCTCATCAGGCTCCCTTGGTCAAACATGTTTCAAAGTATAGTTGGGATCAGGTGCGTCCTGCTGTATGCTCCGCACAAAGGCTATGGAGAGGAGACTGAACAATGTGAATGTTTCCATTATAGCCTTGCTTTGGCATGTGCCAAGAAACTAGCCTTTCCATAATAGGGGTCCAAATCAGCAAAAACCAGCAACCAGGCGGATTTGAAGCAGCCTTTGAGATCAACTAGTTTGGACTGGGCTGGGTTATCATGGGTGTACTTGTGACCCTCCACCCACTTCCTTATACATGACCAAGCGACAACAACAGTTTTAGTTATCTTGTAGTTTCATGCCACCGTTAACATTTCTTCCAATTCGCCTACATAAAGCACTTCTTCAGTGCACCTGCATCCTACAATAAGCCTTAGCCAGGTGAGGGGGATTATGAAGGTGGGTAGGGGTATCTAAAAGCGGTGTGGCCAAATAAGCATAACCAGGGATCTTTTCCAATTGATATGGCCCCTGTGATTAAAGCAATGGGTTAAAATATATGAACTAAAATCCTGCACTTCATACAGCGAGGGGCCTGTCCGGTATTTGGGGCTCTCTGTGAGTTTACTGTCATTGCACCCAAACATATACGACTACAATGTACCTTTTGCTAGTAAAAGCCAGCTGCCAATGGTTGGTAGCAGTATCAAAATAACAAGTGAGAACAATGTTGCTGTGAAAATGTTTCAATTCTGAAAAATAACTGTGAATTAAGCATCATCGAGGTCTGTGGAAGGAGTAGTGGTCTTCAGAGTACTTCAGTCAATACCATTCTCCCCGGAAAACCACTTTCCTCTGCAGTCTCTCACTCTGTTAGACACTTGTGACCTTTTTCACCTCACAATTTTTGGAAAACCTTTATCTCTATTTCTCACATATTATCCCTTTCCTCTTCAGCAGCAGCTTTTCACTCTCTCCTTCTGCAGGTACTTACTTTCATCTTCCATTTCTCCATTCTCCCTCCAGACAACCCACCACCTCACCCTTTGGCACAGAGTTCTCTTTCCCTTTGGCATTGTCCATATGTCTACGGTTGTGTACCTCCTACACACACTTTTCCACATTTACAATTGGCTCCTATGTGACCATCGCTCTGTGCACTCTGCAGAGAGGCCAATGACTGGATGTGCATGAAGTCTGGACACCTTTATGATGCCAGACCCTCTGCTCACTGGCAGCAGTATCTGAATTGTGCACCCAGCTGAACATGTTCCAAAGGCCTCCTGGCCTGTGCAAGCACATGTGCACAAGTAAGTGTATGTTGCAAGTGCACATCACAGAGCTGCCATGCTCATGTTGGCGCTGCCTCGCCCCTGCGAATTTGAGGCTATCCCATGTGTCAATTTAGTTTATGGCAAAAGAAGCCAAATAATGGATATAATTTTTTGAGGCCAATGAACTTACCCGGTGTCTTAGCAAAGGTTAGTAGGGGCCAGGGGTCGCAAGGAAAAAACTAGGGGTCGCAATGGGTTCCTTAGGATTTGCACTCGCGACCACGAATTGACGTCCATGGTTTAGCCTAAGTATGCTTTTACTTTTCTATCTATCAGTTTGTTGCAGGCCCCCATCTCCAGTTCCCATCTCCCAACCAGATTTTAGGATCTGAGCTCTATCCCCTCTACTATCCTGATTCCTATGGCTGGGACCTCACATAGGACCATTCCACCTGATTACTCTGGGCTGACATCCACTGCCTCATATTAATACCCTTCTTAAACAATGTCTAGTTTAGAAGCCAAGATATAGGGAATTAAGGTTAAAAGCACCTTCCAGGGACAACTTCTCTGGTTGGACTTTTTAAGAGCTTTGGAATGGACATGGCGTACAATTTTTGGCTCTTTTATCCATGACATCCTCTTTTGAAATTCTCCTGCTGCCTCCCTTAACGTTCATCTTAATACATTCTTTCATGAATCTCACCTAGACTACTGAGTTATGCTTCCACCTCTTCTGGGTAATATGTCATAGATCATCTACTGAATGGATTGTGCCTCCACCATGTCTGGGGTTACACCATACATCCTCTTATGTGATGACTGCAAATTTCCGTGACTTGTGCCTCCACCGCTTATTGGTGGTATAGCATAGGCCTTCAACTGAGGTGACTACAAATTTTCTTGGCTTGAACTTTCACAGGTTCCGGATAGTGTACCATAGTTTCTCTTCTAATTAGTCTGTACCTTCAGTGCTTCTAGATGGACTTCACAAACTCTTTACTTGGTAAGGTGATTCTATTATGTATTAACTGGTTGGTACAACACGCAACCTGTGCCATGTTGGGGCAATTTGTTTTGTTTTATTGAGCATATATTAACAATTTGGTTTTGTGATGGGTTGTCTATGTAAAGGTTGAAACAGTGAATGTTGCACCGTTCTTTGCAAAGTATCAAACATGTAGGTATTTCATGCATTCTAATTCGTGTTTGGGTCCTTTATGCATGTTGGCATGCTGCCTTTGTCACTCACACATTTTGTCAGGCATTTTGTGGATACTTTAACTTGATTTATCACCTCAGATTAAGATTGGTTTTGGGGTTTGGTCACTCCCCACGCTGCATGAATCTTTTCCCAACGTTCGATCGAGGCGTGATGGATTTAATTCTTTTGAGGTTTGAGGTCCTCACTTTCAGATTTGCCATTTTTAGGACATTTCCTGTCTCTGGTCTGTGGATGGTTCATTTTTCCTCCGGGTTCCTTTGGTTAGGTGAGCCTCTCTCATATGTAGTTTCATGTATTGTCTTGCTATACCCAGTATAGGTTCTGACTGTTCCTATATCTTTTATAGGTTGCTACTGCTTTTGTTTTGTCCTGAGGAAGATCCCGTCTGAATTATTACTAAGGGTCGAAATATTGATTTGTTGACCATAACCACTTCTCATTAAATGTCGGACATGAGGAAATCCAGGACATTTATGGCTTTGGATTCCAAATAATTTATGTTCCAATGGTTATTTTGTTTGTATATATCGTATGCGCACTGTTTTGTCATTTTTTCACTTTGTTCACTTGCACTGTGCCCTCGTCAGGAGTACCTACTTTTTCTTTGGAAAAGTCTTTTGGCACTGTTTTCGGAACTGTTACTGTATTGATTATTCAGTGTGAATTATATTAGAACCAAATTATTCCTCTATTACTTTGTCAAATTCATTGTGTTGACAATCAGTGCAATAGCCGCTGTTAAATCCTGGAAATACTTGTTTTGAATGATTCCTTATGGAATCTTGTTTTCTATATGGCTGCATAAGTATAAGCATGACATAGAGTTGCGTGCAAATTATGTAACCTTCTGATATAGTAGAAGACAGCATCACTGTCGCTTCATCTGCTAAGGATCCTCAGCTGAGCAAGGAACACCAAGGAGGAGGATAAATAGTTGCCATAATGATAAAAGTAATGGGCTTGTGGCTAAAACTTTAAAACGACCAACAGAACACCTTGCTCCAGACAGCCAGGACACATGAGCCACGCTCCATGCACAGGTATCCTCAACATTTGTGGGCTATGATTGGCTGCATGGAGTAGAAAAATAGTGAGAGGCATGGACACTGATTCACCAAAAGGTCCGGGGTAGCCGAAGTAACATCCCACACCCTTTAACGTCAATGGAATCACAGAAAGTGACATTGTATGACCTTTGACTTTGAATCTCTCCAGGAAGTGATGTCATTTGACCTTAATCCGGATAATATCTCAGTGATTGACTGCATTATTAACAGAACACAAATCTCTGCATTTAGATTTGTCAATATTAGGGTGCTGACATGATTTTTGATAGTAATGTATTACATTAATTTCCATTAACTGTAGCTAGTGAAGCGAGTGAGCAAGACCTTTTCTAGGAGTGATGGGGAGGAGAAAATTTAGAAACAAATTGGGTCAAATAGTGCGTTTTCAAATAACATTTTCACATACATTTGCAAAAAATCTATGGGCTCTTGTTAAATCTACAAGTCCTTTCATGTTATGCCAAGCCAATGAACCCTGATGCTCCCCAAGAGTTGAGCCCCTTTCTAAAATGCGCTATGCATGCCCTTAAATGCCAAATTAATCTCCATTATGCAGGGCAAGCATTTTGTCATGAGTGCCGCTCATATGCCATGGGTACCCACTTACATTCACTATTCCAGATCGAGAATTTTGCTATTAATGTCATCCATATGCCATGGTTGACCCTAATGTCAAAAAATGTACCTCGAAGACTAGCATTTTGTCATGTTTCCCACGCCTGCCCCTTATATGTCATAGTTATCTTCCGTTATGGTAAGAATCACCTCCAATGTACTACTGCCAGAATTTGCCACGGGTGCCCCAAATGGCAAGAATTAATTACCTCTAGTATTCCAGCACCCTTATTTTACCTCTGGAGCCTGGTACCCCAAGAATTACCTTCAGTATGCCATCAAGGCGTGCGGCAGTCCTGCAGGTCGGGATCCGCACGGGCCGTGCCTGGGCCAAGGCTGGGCCTGTCTTGCACCCGTCAGTGACAGGAGGAGACAGGGCAGGGCCACCCCCTTGGCTTTGAAGTGTTGCTCTATGAACTGTTCTTCTGGTAAGCTCCTTAGTTTTATTCTCCCCTTTGTGGAACTGGACACTGATTGGGCCTTCATACTGAGTGATGCTTATCTGTTAACCCTCATGCCCATGTGGATGCAGCAAGCCCTTGGCCAAGAAAGTACTTCGGAGTAGGCGGGTGCCTCCTGCATGTGCACTGGTGGTGATAAGGGTTATTTAACACGAGTGTGCCGCACGCCATAAGCACTGCGAGGAGTGCGAATTCCCGCACCTGGGCTACTGAGACTGAGGCTACTGCATTGGAAGAGACTGGTTGAAAGTGGGGGTAATTCTGTTGCTAAAGTAGTATTTTAGCAAAGTTCTTTTAGTCATTGTTGCGGTCATATGTACTTCAATGCTATTTCTATAAAGTCATCTATAAATATAGCAAATTCTGAAATAAAACCCCTATGAAAGTATTGAACGGGTGAGAGGGGGAGTGTTAGGAGGATATTTGAAAAATTTTAATTTACTAATATGGGTAAGCGGAATGCCACAGATGGTGGGCCAGGCAAGGGGAAAACCTTCAAGATAAGGAAAAGTGCAGCAGAGAACTGTACTTTAGATGAGATCAACAATCTAATAGAAGAAGCGGACTTGATACTAAGTGATAAATGTAAAACAGTTAGTACACATAATTCGAAAATTACTGCCTTCTATAAAAAACATGAAATAACCTCCCAGTCAGGAAGCACTGTAAAACCCAGTAAATTAGACACCACCCCAGTGATTCAGCCCCCAGAGATAGTCACCCCCCAGCTAATATTACTGCCTACCATTCCAAGTGATACAGAGGAACCTAAGATAGTGAGCCTCTCTGCACTTGAGGCCCCAAGAAATGACACAAGGGGGGAGAAGGGTACACTGACAATCCCCTGCTCAAACAGGTACTCATTGCCAGTTTCTCTAGTAATACCAGAAGATAGGTTTGCCCAACCCCTAGCATATAAACTTAATTCAAATACGCCCATACAGAGCAGAACCCAGCAAGCTCAAATGTCACTAAATCCCTGCCCCCTGAGTGAGCCCATGAAATCGGCACATACAGTACAATGCAATACTAGTAATCAATTAGCAATGGAGCTTCTACAGAGGCTGGATGCTCTAACCACTGAGCTTGCCAATTTGAAAATATTAATAAGAAATCTTGTACCCCAAAGTAGCATCGAAAGGACCATTGATGTAGGAAAAACACAAGAAGCCAAAAGGAAGACAAAGGCTGATCCCCAGGTAATAACCACTACCAAGCAGAGGATGCAATACCACACTTCTACATGCAGACCAGCAGTAGGCCTGCAAGTACAGCAAGATGTGAGTAGCAGAGAGGGGAGAAATACTAGTAGTATAGGAATTAGGCCTGCAAGAGATATTGCAACTCAGAAAATGATAGCAGCTGGGTTGAGATAGAGTGACAATAGTAAATCACTACACAACTATAATCTAGGGGACTGAAACAACATGGCAAAATGAAATCCAAATTACAGAATTTGTTAGTAGGTCTCACAAATCACACAGTTACAGTCACACTCACATCATAGCTACCCAGAATATAAACAAAGCTCATTTGGAAATAAAAGCCATTACCAAATCAAGTCTGTGGATAAGGAGGTATTTATCAATAATGCTCCTAAATTAAATTCAACCTTTAGGGAAGATGAAGAGTCACTAAAAACAAGGTGATACACTAGTTAAGACACAAGCGACAGTGCTTTTCAATAGTACGTTCAGATATTATCAAAGCCAAACGCTTGCCGAGTGAAGATTGAACTTCTGATACCATACTTCTTATCCTCAAAACTAAAAGTCTAGTTGATAGTTTAATAGCATTGGATCTAAGAACAAGTTCTAATTTCAATTCCTTGGTTAGATTCAAGCTGAGTGGTCCAAGCAGAGAAGGAAGAAGTAAACAAGTAGCCCCAGTTAAATCTGACACATTTCCTAACCATGCACAGAATGATTTGGAATCAGTTGATTGACTAGTAAGACAGAAGACCCCACTTACTTCACGTGATAGGTCTCCATGCAATCTCCTGTACCTTATGAAAAATGCTCAAGGGAAACTAACTCCAGAAAGTTCTCACCAATTACATCAGGGAAATGGCAGAGCACATGATGCTGCTGTAGAAGTAGATGTCATGCAAGCTAGACCATCATTTAATATCCCAAAAAAGTCTCCTCCCGCAAAAAACATCTGGTATCATGGAACATTGCAGGGTTGAAACAAAAATGAACAGATCCAGAATTGCAAAAGGAAATTAACCAATTGGAATTTTGTCTGCTCCTGGAGACCTGGTCATTGGAGCCACCGTACAAGCTAGGCTATGGGACATTTAAGGCCCGATTATGATGTCAGTCAGCGTTGCCTCCAACCTACATCATCGTGAAATTGGGGCATACCGACCTCCGTTTGATGGTCCAGACTGCCTAATTATGATGCAACCACACATGGTGAAGTCGCATGCTCACATTTCCCCGTGGGAGCTTGTGCTACGGCCATAAACCTGCGGTAGCACAAGCTCCAATGGTGAAATGGGAGGTAGTGTTCATCCCTGCACCACGTGGCTGGCATCTCAGGGTGCCTGCCACATGGTTCAGGATCGGCCTCCAACCGGAGGCTGCAAAGAGAAGGGGGCCCTACTAGGGGACCCCATACTTGCTTTCCGACAGGCTTTCCATGGAAAGCCTGTGGGAAACCAAGCATCGTAATCCCAACGGCGGAAACGCCTTCCATTGGGATTAGGGGCCGACCTACGACTGGTCGACGGGCTCCTTGAGCCCATCGGCATCCAGCTGGAATTACCATCCAGTTTCAATTCAGACCGCCTATACTGTAATTAGGCGGTCGAAATTGAAACCGATGATCTTGGTCAGAAAGCCTCCGACCTAAGGTCAGAGGCTTTCCGACCGAAATCGTAATAGACCCCTTAGTGTCAATGCAGTACCCTCAATAATAGGCAAACCATCAGAAAGTCTGGCCATATGAGCCAAAACCTCTCTAAAGATGAGTATAGATCAGTTAGGAATACCATCAGCAGATATTACTGGCATAAAAATAAAAACATAAAACAGAGCGGACGTATATCTGCTGTTTACATTAGACTTAGAGCAGCTAGCTCGGAATCCCCAGTGGTAGAAATAGCGGATAAATTCCTAAGCGTCATAGACTTTGGGGCAATAGTCATTATAGGTGGTACTTCAATTCCAAATTCGAACCAATTGTGGAGTTGGAAGCCATTCTAGATCAAGAGGATATGGCAAGAGACATTCCGCCCTTGGAGGAAGGTAGCCATGCCCATTGCACAGCAGCAGCTGTGAACAAGTTTGGTTTGTTTCAGGAAAAGGGCTGAGGGCCTGCAATGGCAGCTGCTGTCCGATAGTCCGAGTGCACATACATTTAAAAGAGGCACCACCAAGACTAAAATTGATTACATAATAGCTAGTGCTAACCAATGGGGCAATCTAATTGATCTAAAAGTAGATACAAGAAAAGATATCAACCATTTTCCACTTTGCCTAACAATGGCAGGAGCCTTTTTGAGACTTGGGCAGTGTAAAATACAAAAAATTGAATCCAACCGATAGTCAGTAACATTCGTAGGACACATAGGGCTCGATTCACAGAACTAACTTAAGACAAAATCCTAAACTTACTACCATTTTGGTATTCACAGAAGGCACTTACTCATTTTGGTATTCACAGAAGGCACTTACTTACTCATTTTGAGTAACTTACTCATTTTGGTATTCACAGAAGGCACTTACTCATCAATGAGTAAGTGCCTTCTGTGAATACCAAAATGAGTAAGTTACTCAAAATGAGTAAGTAAGTTACTCAAAATGAGTAAGTTACTCATTTTGGTATTCACAGAAGGCACTTACTCATCAATGAGTAAGTGCCTTCTGTGAATACCAAAATGAGTAAGTTACTCAAAATGAGTAAGTTACTCAAAATGAGTAAGTGCCTTCTGTGAATACCAAAATGAGTAAGTGCTTTCTGTGAATACCAAAATGGTAGTAAGTTTAGGATTTTGTCTTAAGTTAGTTCTGTGAATCGGGCCCTTAAGTGGCCACTTATCGTAAATAGACCTGAAACTATGACAGAGATTTATAATATCTTCTCTGATGCCCTATTCCCTTATATAGATAACATTCCATGCAAGATCCCTATTGTACAAATACATTGCTCCTTGATCATGAAACTGAAACCGCTTTTGACTAAACATTACCGGGAATATGAATGAGTATGTAACTCCAAGTGCCCTTCTCACAATCCTTGGTATACCAAGGACTGCCATGTGGCAAGGAGGCAAATGCTAGCGGCTGTGAAGACAGATAACACAGAATTTATAAGAGATAGAAAGGCAGAGTACAAGAAAATCCTAGCCGAAGCTAAAAGGGACTTGGGATGATTCAAATTGGAATAATTTGATCAATGCAGCTAGAGCCAAGAATCATGCTGGTTTCTGGGAAATATTGGCCCAGGGCAATAAAACTGGCAATTTTTCCCTGGAGCTCTACCTGTATCTTAGCACTTGGTGCAGGCATTGTTCACAGCTATATTTTGATACTGTTGACCATTTGCCAAACAACTTTTCTACTGATTGGATAAGTCCTCTGGAAATTGATTGGAATGCATCAAATGGCCCTTATTTTAGTCTAGATAACACAAGGGCAGCCATAGAAGCAGTTAAGCCAGGGAAATCCCCAGGCCCTAATAAGATGCCAGGTGGACTTCCGAGACATGACAAAGCAATTTGGGTACCTTATGTAAACTTGCTCTGTAATGCTGTGGCAGCAGGGTCCCCAATACCTGAAACATGGAGAGGAGCCGAAATAGTCCCTAGTTTTAAGAAGGTCAATCGGCAAGATTCTGCCAATTATGGACCGATTTGTTTAATAGATACCTTGCAACAGGTTTTCACTAGACAGGTCATAAATAAACTTAATTGGATGGATGAAAATAATATTCTCTCACAGTATCAAGCAGGGTTTAGAGCAAGAACACGCACATTTGATCAGGTTTTCAGGTTGCTGTGCATAGCGTGGAAGTATACCAAATTAGAGGAAGGTCATTTGTATATCCCGTTTATTGATTTGAAGGCCACTTTTGACCTTATTCCCAGGAACTCTCTCTGGAATTCTTTAAAACCTTAGGGAGTACCTGAAGACCTCCTGGCGCACATAGTAAGGCTGCATCACGACAATTATGTAAGAGTTAGATGGGGGTCCAGGGGTGAACCTACAGATGCAATCCTGATTAAAAGGGAGTAATACAGGAATGTGTATTGGCGCCCACCCTCTTTTCGATATATGTAAATGATATTGTGCAACATCTCTGGGGTTGTAAACATGACTCCCCAAAGTTAGGGGGTGCTAATACTGGCATTACTTTTCGCTGATGATACCATCTTAATATCCCAGACACCAAAGAGATTACAAAGGTTATTAGATTGTTTTAACAAATTTTGCACTGTAAAAGGCCTTAAAATCAATTCAACTAAGACTAAATATATGGCCATAAAATCTCATAAGTCTTTTAAGAAAAGCATCACTGTCCAAAATCAATCGTTGGAGTATGTGACCAATTTTAACTATCTTGGCATTACATTAGACATAAAATTGTGCTGAAAACTGCACATAAATAAATGTAAATCTGTCATGCTGCAAGCATCCATGGCAGCTGTGAAAAAGCAACAAGCTAGTAAACACAAGGCGGTGTTGACAGCCTTGGAAGTTTACAAATATAGGGCACAATCAGTAACCCTTTATGGTGCAGAACCTTGCTTGGTGGGGAAAGTTTGGACATGCTCACAACAGAGGAAAACAAATTTGGAAGGATGTTACTTCACCTACCAGTATGTACACCTTTCATTCCAATATATCAAGACACTAACATTAGGAGAATAGAACATCAAGCTATATTAAGGCACTTGTTATTTTGGGCATGTTTATGGGTCACGCAAGAGCTTGCAAGTTATAAAGAGGGTTTAATTGAAATACTGAGCCTTGATCAACATACAACACTCCCTTGGATTCAAAATGTGCGTACCTGGTTCTACAAACTAGGTTTAAGCAGTTTCTGAGATGCTTCCAATTCATTAACAATCCACTCAAAGAAGGTCCTAAAAACTCATTTTGGGAGTATACACTAAACACAGTCCACTGTAGCCCTAAAGTACGAAGGCTGACAACACAGTTTTTTCTGTGCCAAATCCTTTCTTGTGTTTTTGAACTATATTTGGACAGAATGCAACCACAATTAGCAAAATCATTGTACATGAAGTTCCGTTGACGTTCTTCAGATCAAATCAAATACATCTAAAAGGTTATGTAGTACTGCCGCCATCTGGGGAAGTTCATTGTACACTATGCACGTCAAATGCTGTAGAAAATGTTTCTCTTATGCTATTTTTCTGTCAAGCCTATGCCACTTCAACAAAATGGATCAAATCTATCTGTCAAAATATGGAGACCAGAAAATATCTGAAAGCGTTAAGAATCTCAAAGACAGATACATCTCAGCCTATAGTTTTTAGTCTTAGCAGATATCTTTTCACTGTAAACCTAGTAGGCAAGGGAAAGCGCTTGAAATTTTAATAGATAGTCAATCAATTTTATTATTAGTTTTATTCTTATATTGTCCTAAATGTACATAAGATGAACCAGAAATGTACTTAGACGTTATTTATTGTATTATGCTGTATAGTATGATTGTTGGTTGTATGCTTTTTATGGTTTTTAACGGAAATAAAAGCTATTATACACACATTTACCTTCAGTATGCCATCACTAGTATTTTGCGATGGATGTCCAATATGTCAATTATTGCCTCTAGTGTTCTAGTGCCAGCATTTTGTCAAAGATCCTTGTAATGTTAAGAATTGCCTCCAGTATGCCTGCTTCAATATTTTGCCATGGGTGTCTTTTTGTAAGCCAAGAAATGACATTTGTTGTGCCAGGGCCAAAGGCAGTCTCAGGAATAACACCACATTCTCACTTATGATCACTTACATTCTTTCACTCACACCCATGCTCAACTATTCCCTGTCACTCAATCATTCTCTCTCACTTCCACTTAGTTTTTCATTCTTACTCACTCTCTTGCACTCAGTCTCATGCTCATTCATTCATTCTCACTCACTTGCACCCCCTCCTACTTCCTCTAATTCACTCACACTTTCTCATTCACTCCCAATTTACTCCCTCATTCACAGTCTCTCAAGTTCACTTATTCTCACTCACTCTGACTCACTCATTCTCGCTCCCAGATACACTCACTCACTTTCATTTATTCTTTCTCATGCTTTAACAGTCACTCACACTCATTCTTACTCACCCACTCTCAATTGCAGTAACTCTTACTGTCGCTCACTCTTTCACACTCACTCTGACTCACTTATACTCACTAACTGACATTCAATCTTGCTTATTCTCACTCACTACCTGTCACTGACTGTCACTCATTTTCAGTTACACACATGCTCACACCTAAAACCACACATGTACAGATAAGCTTGCTTTGTCTCACACAAACACACCATCACCCATAATCATATACACAACATATTCTTAAAAGCATCTTTTATTAACCTAAGCTGCCTATGAAGGTCCAATTCCAGCTCCTGTTGCTCTATTTCTTTACTAGTTAATAGTGAATAATTGAGTGTTATTCACTATTAGTGTAATGAAAAATTGGAATAAAATAAGGAGGGCGGAGCTGCCCCTGTGTTCTTGGCACTGATCTTGCCACCTCTGGGGTCAGGGATTGCAAAGGTAGTTCCAGGGTAGCATAAGTCAAGCCAGGGTTGGCAGTTGCGACCCATGGCAATCCCTAAATGATGTCCATGGTCAGAGGAAGCGTGCTTGACACAAGTTCATTCATGAATTTTACCTAGGAAAAAATAATCACATATAAAATCTCTCCAGTGTGGTGCAATTTGACTTGTGGAAAAATCTATTCACAGGAACGCAAAGTGCAAATCTTCAGGGAAGGATGCCTTGGAAAGTATGTGAACAACCACAAACTTGAGTGTTTGTTGGTGTCCACAAACCTTTGCAGGGTACACTTCAACACTGGATATGGCTAGACATTTACTGCTGCCCTCTGAAGGAGTAAATCCTTATCCATGTTGAGACTGGGGAGGTATTTGCCACAAGACTGTCCGGGGTGAAAGTGGAGGGGCTCCTGCATGAGGAAACATATTTTCTCTATGAGAAGGTTTAATGTGGAAATGCACATTTGAAAAATATTCTACTAATTCAACTAGTACACCATTACATTTAGCCATTTAATAATAAATTCACATTTGAGAAACTTGGGATACACAAAATAATTCAAATTATATGTCTGCTATATCTTACTTCCAAAAACATCAGACATTTACCCCAAACCTAGGCGTAAGCCTCCAGGACTATATATATTTGACTTTTCTGAGAATCAGGTCCAAAGTGCTCAAGTAATCAACACTTTTTACACTTTTAATGTAGGTAACAGCTCTTTCCTTCTCTAGTCCTATATGCTCCAAATGTGTGGGGCTATTTTTTTAGAATGATTGAGCATGTCTGCTGATTTGCGCCGGTAACTACTTTTGAAGAATGAACTGGCATTTTGCTACACCCAAAAGATTGAAACAGATGCTTAGGATGAACGCACCTGCTTTATACGAGGAAATGACGTATCACGATGTATGAATCAGCAATGAATGGTTTCAGACCCCATTCAGGAAGGTATGGGGCAAGCAGGAGCTTCTCTGCCTCAAGCGCGGGGAATAGTGACATCTGCCTCTGACACCTTAGGGTCTATCCTACTATGGCTCTACAAACTGCAAAGTACAACCCCTTCACCATTGACTGTCAGTGGCACGATGGTGAGCACTAATAGGCCCATCACAGCAGTAGTAAGAAGGTACATGAGCTCAGAATTCACCAATCACACAACAGTGCAATAAATGAATGGCCATCCCAGTGCTTGATTTTCAAGAAAGAAAAGTACTTTAGTGCAAACTAGAACAGAATGCCATACATGAATATAGTCACAACACGATTTAGTCTCTTGGGTGGTGATAGACAGGGGTGCGTATCTATCAGCTATTCCCTACCCCACCCCCCACATCCTCTCCAAGTTCCAAGGATATGGTATTGGTATAATTATGGCACAGGTGAAAATCTCCACTCTAATGTGCTTACGCTCATTCTCACACAGTTCAGTGTTTACAATTTCTTATCACCTGTGGTGGATCAGTCATTGAGGCAATAACGAGACATCCTTTTCAGCTTTCTCACCCTTCTCCTTCTTCTGGGAAGTGGCGCGCTATTGATAAGTCCACATGAATGTCTGCATTGACAGGTGAATGCCTGCCTAGCAGGCGTTGATCCAGCAGTCCACCCGAACTTCTGTGGTTGTGGCCCAGAAGGAATAGAGAGATCCTGGTAAAGGCTTCAACACAGTGAGAACATCTATGCCCTGCAAGGGCAGATTCGACAGGATTGGTGTGGCCATGCTTGGGCCAATTCTCAGGGATCTGAATAACCAGGTTGATTTTCTGATTGTGGTGCGTCCCTGCACAGGCAGATCATCTGTTAGTGATAAGACCACTCTTCTGATGACATCACAGCCATTCACAGACAAATCTTCATGTGTTCCTGCAGTCATGCACAGGCTGATCTTCTAATGGTGATGAGGCCCCTCACAAGCCAATCTTCAGTTGCCATAGCCAAAAACAGGTTGGATTTGAACTCGAGATCACTGCTCAGCTGCGCCCCGATGATCACAATCTGAGTCTTCATGATTTCTCTCTGGAAACTCTGTAGAGTGACTGCAGACCTACAGCACCAGGGTCCGCAGGCCACGGTGCTCAATCTTCCTTCTCTGGATATCCCAGAGACATCTGAGACGTGCGGCACTTCGCCCCTGCTGGACAAACACTGCTCCTCCAGGGTTGATATTCTCTTTTCCTCTCTCAGTAACAACACAGGCTTGTGGGCACTTCAGGTCAGGTATAAAGCTTTTCCAGCAAGATGTCAGAGTCAGACTCAGTTGATGTTCATTCACCTCTGGGAAGCTGCCTGTCAAGCAGACACCAGCTCTGGATGCTCAACAGTCTTCTGACAACTTTGTGGAGCACTTCCTTCTTTGGCGGTGGAGGATTTGGGACTGGAACAAGTGGAATCTCACTTATATACAGCAAAATCAGACGGAAGGTGTAGGTCCATTTTCTGCATCTTCAGAACTGGGTTGGGGTAGCTCTCCTTTCTAGTGTCATTTCCAGGCTGATCTCCAAACACAGCCTTTGTTGTGACTGTTGCCTCTCACAGCTGGGTAGTCCCAGGCCTGAAGCAATAACAACAGAGGCACAAAGAGGTCTGAGATATCTGTGCCTGGCTGACATTAGACAAACTGAGAGTGTGATCAGAGAAGGACAAATGGTTGGGCCTAGCCTAAATGGTCTCCATTCACTTTTTACAAGTGAAACTACAGTCTCACCATCGCTCTATATGCAGGGACTGTAGTCCTCTGTCAGACAATGAGGGCATGCTTGTGACGTCCTTCAAAGTCACAGGACAGGCCCAGGACCTTACTCATGTAAAAGGACAGGTCTAAGGCTCTCTGCACATGCTAGATTAGCATGATTCTATGGCCAAAATTAAAAAACATGATACCAGATACACATAATTGGACACTAAGGGCAAGGATGCACATCTGTTCATCATGCAGGGACCATTCCCATCCCAACAAATAGAAAGATCTGTTTACTAATCTTCAACAAGTAAATAGAGGCACTAGTGACTGACATTCTGTAATTACAGAAGCTGGTTATCATGTGTATACAATTTTAGAGGGCATATTTACAAAGAATTAGCGTAGGCCAGTACCGCAATTCATTTTGGTGCCCTGCGCTGCCCTACGCCAATTCAAAAGGGGAGGAATGCATTATATTTACAAGATACAGTGCTTTTCTGTCCTTTCTGTCTGCGCACAATTTGCAGCCGTGAACCAACTCAGGCACCCTTGTTGTTTTGTTGGCAGTATTATTTTTGTGCAGGAAGGTACACCTTCCTGCACAAAAACAACTACAAGAGGTATTTTCCTCGTTCCATGTGTGCTGCCGAATGCAGCACACATGGAAAGAGGAAAAAACGAGGAGAAATGTAAACATTTCTCTTTGTTACACATGCTCTAGGGAGGTGCAAGGTTTTGACGCTGCCCCAGGTTTACGAGATATTGTAAATCTAGGGCAGCATGAAAGTCCATGGGTGTTGCGTGGAAACACCCACAACAACACCCATGGAATGCCCCTTTTCCCCAGAGAAAGACCAGGCAGCGACTTGCGCTGCTTTGCTTTAATCCATATCTACAAGGCCATGAAAAGCCATGAAGGGTGGCTTTACGTGGCCTTGTAGATATGGCTAAGCCTTGTGCGCCACCGAAACGTCACAAAAAGTTTTGTTCCGGCAGCGCACAGGGCTTGTAAATAAGCCCTAGGTGTTTACCCTTTATATAATTAAGATGAGAGCATTCATGTCTTATCAATGTGACAAACTGTATGTGCAATAGGAGGTGAAACGTGTAATAAAAACAGCCATGTTAGCACTTCACTGAATCTCATCATTTGGGTGCCACTCAAAAATGTAGGAATTATTGGCTTAATTATGAGTTTGGTGGTCCATAGGATCCCCAAACTCAGGGTGGAGGTGTGGTGGGAGTCGGGTACCGCTGCACCAGTGGTCCAACTGCCGTATTACGAGTACGGCAATCGGACCTCCATGGGACCGCAGCAACTGCCAAGGATCCGTGGTGTTGGTACAGCAGTCTTGAGGCCACAATATGCTCGGTGGTGCCACTGTGGCACCGCCAAGCATATTACAAGTTTCCTCACTGCCAGCAGTCTCACTCCAAGAAACTGCTGGTAGTGAGGAAACAAAGGGGACTGTATAGGGCCCCTTCTTGCCCCTATGCATGGGGGTGTATGCAGGTGGGCACCAGTTGTGCCCCCCTGTGTGCATGCACCCCTGTTCCTGGACGGCATGGACGGCTCTGTCCATGCCGTGCAGGAACGTGCATTGGCGGGCCTGCGGTGGTGCAGTTCTAAGGCTCACATAGGAGCCTTTGTACTGCACCGCTGCAGGACCGCCATGGCGCCCATCCGCCAGACCACGAAATGACTCGTAATCTGTCGGGGTGGTGAGGTTTGGCAGTGTGGGAGCGAGGCGGTGGTGTGGCGACCCACTCCCACACCGCCAAACTCATAATTAGGCTCTATATTTTCTGGATAAGTGAACACTAATAAATTCAGATGGTATATGACACCTCAGTAACCCAATACATCTAATACATTTCTTTCTCACCTTCTCACTTAGCAGGCACTAGATAAACAAACAATTGAACAGATTCACAATAGTGGGAGAGAGTAGTTAGAGAAGCTCATGCAGCATTTCAGCAGTGCAGAATTGTCCCCTCTTATTCCAGACCCTAAGCAGCACGTGGCCACCTGGCTGTATCAGCGGTTGTACAGAATCGGTCAGAATGTGGAGGACGCCACACAGCAGTCAGTTTCTCAACAGCCCTGCTGCAGATGCAGACCATCACTGTGGTAATTCCAGAAATATCAGTAGGAGCATCTGCAAAACAAAAGGGCCATGGCAAAAAAACAATTGGCAGAAACAGATCAGCTCACTGGGGTACAACACGAGGACGCTGTGTCCTTGAATGTATAAGCGTTTATGCACTAAATTGTATTTCTCTTTCTTCACAGGGAAATATTTGTTCCTCCGGAGAAACATATTTTGCAACTCCCCCACCAATTTTGAGAATGTCCATTGGAAAATACCAGGAAAATGTTTGTGAGTACTGAAAACGTTCGAGTCTGAGGTTGTTCGCGGCAGGGTGTTCACCAGATTGTTCAGGTGCCTCACCCTGGCACATCCATAACTTGACAGTATGAGGAGACATATGCAATGTATAATCACCCCATAGTCGCATAATTGTACTCTGTGCAAATCCCTACAAATATTGCAAATTTACATTTTTTGAACAAATATGTTCAATTCACACTTGCAAATGATGGTATTTGTGTCATTTTAGTGTGCAAATCGCTGTGTGAGTTGGGCCCCAGATGCATGTCTGATAAAGTTTGTTTAGTCATAGATTTGGTCAAAAAATCTGCAAGGCTATGAACATTTGCAAACGTTTGGATCTTTTGCACACAATGTTTGCTAATTGCAAATAGCAGTTTTCTTTTTTAGGAACATGGCTGTCACTCTGGGGACTGCATCAGTGGTTTTGCAACTGCCTTTGCATGGCCTATGCAATGCAGTGCTAGAATTGCAGCAGTCATATATTCTTTTCTCCAAGTTTTATAAAGCATGCAGCTGCCCATAATCGGGCTTCCCAGAGCTATTGGACTGGTTGAAGTGAGTGACAGTAGAGTTGCCCATACCAACAGTTTGGACCGATGACTACATTTTACCTACCATTCTCGATGCCAATAGTGGGGAAGCCTGCACCTAGAGTCACATATTCGAAGACCTCTCGGCAATGGTCTAAATTGAATATATCCAGGTGGGAGCAAGAATTAAGCAAATCACGTCCTAATTTAGCCAAAGAGACCGATGGATCAGTATCATATTTGAAAATAAAAAATTGGATTAGTAATAGCCTGGATGATTTAATCCAATGTAAAATATTCAACAAAATGCCACAGCAGAAAGAAACCTCTTGATTTTCACCAGAATTAGGTCAATTTAAAAGGGAATGCAAAAAATATGGGGGCAGATTTACAAGAAAGTGACGCATCTGTAGAGATGCGTCACTTTCCCTGAGCCACCCTGAGAAACCCTTGCGCCACCATGGATGCGCCGTATTTACAATACGGCGCACCATGGCGCAAGGATTGACAGATGCGTCAGAAATTCTGACGCATCTGTTGGGGCAAAAGTCACGCATTGCTGGAGTCATGTCGCAAGCACGGTGCAACTCCAGCAATGCGTGTTGAGGCCTATTCCCACTACACTGCGTCACTACTTACACCTGCTTCAAGCAGGCGTAAGGTTTTGACGCAGTGGCGTCCTAAAAGTGGTGCAGTGAAATCTTGTAGATTTCACTGCGTCACTTTTACGAGGCCTTCCTGCGTGGGAACGCCCCCCCCTGCATACATTATACCTGACGCAGGTATAATGTGACGCAGGGCTTTACAACGTGACGCATTTCCCTAGATGCGTCACGTTGTAAATAGGCCGCATTTTTTGCGCCGCCGTTGCGTCAAAAAAAGTGACGCAATGGCGGCGCAAGAAGACGCAAGGGGTTGGTAAATCTGCCCCAGGGAGAGTAAAATATGACGATTCTAGTAAACAGATTTACAAAGCATCGCTGAGAAAATATCACGAGGCCATTCGGAGAGCCCGTGCAAATGATCTGACAGTAAAGAGCAAGCAATCTGCTAACTCCTCAAGGGAGATTTATATTATTGTAAAAACTTTTCTAAATTATGATTCTCCTGAAACCATGCCCAACGCATCAATAGAACGATGTGTATCTCTAGCCAATCACTTTCTTGGTAAAGTGATAGACAACTATAATACCCTATCACTTTCACTTGACAATGGGCTGCCACCCACTCTGACACTGCATAGAGTTTCAAAATCAGCTCGTTTTCAATATTTAATAATTGTTTTATAATATAATACAATATTTAATAATCTATAATTAATATAATTATATAATTCTATGATAATTATAATGATTATAATAGCATATGATATAATAATTATAATATAGTATAATATAATTATATTATAATTATATAATATCATTAATATATACTATCATATATTATAATTAATATATAATATAATATAATGTTTAATAATTTCATAATATAATATGATATCATATTTAATAATCGTTTTCAATATTTAATAATTAGGCTCGTTTTCAATATTTCGGACTAATACATCTGGTGCAGGTCTCCCATCACTTAAAATGCAGGTCTTGGTTATGTGTGAATGCAGTTTCAATAGAATGCTGTCCGGAGCTTATCTTTCAGAATTCTGCTGTGCTCCCTCTGCACAGGCTGTCTTGTTTCTGAATTTCAAGCAGGAAGATTAGTGGTCGAAATGGGAATATTAAACCGAATCAGTTTTTTACTGTCAACTAGCTAATGGGCTGTCAGCGAAGTTAGAAGGATTGCTTACACCTGTAGTCTTCAAAATTCAAGAGTCCACATAGAATCTGAGAACAGTTGGAGGTAACATGAAACATTACTGTGATGCAAAAAAACAGAGGGCTATAACAGTGCAGAACAGACTCAAACTTCAAGGAGAAAGATTTTGTATTTTCGGGGCGAGTCGTGTTTTATTGTGGTTAGGGAAATATGTTGTCAGAGAGTAACGCGAAGTAGCATTACTGGGACAGGAATACGGATCTAGGGCCTTAATTGCCTTTTCCAGAAATGTCTATGCTTTAAATGCTTTATTTTTCGCCACTAAGGGGCAGATTTACAAGCCCCTTGCGTCATTTTTGCGCCGCCGTTGCGTCACTTTTTGTGACGCAGCAGCAGCTTAAAAATGCAGCCCATTTACAACGTGACGCATCTAGGGAGATGCGTCACGTTGTAAAGCCCTGCGTCACATTATACCTGCGTCAGGTATAATGTATGCAGGGTGGGCATACCAACGCAAAAAAGCCTCGTAGAAGTGACGCAGTGAAATCTACAAGATTTCACTGCGCCACTTCTAGGACGCCACTGCTTCAAATTCTTACGCCTGCTTGAAGAAGGCGTAAGGAGTGACGCAGCACAATGAGGCTAGGCCCCCCCTGCATTGCTGGAGTTGCGTCGTGCTTGCGACACGACTCCAGCAATGCGTGACTTTTGCGTCAACAGATGCGTCAGAATTTCTGACACATCTGTCAATCCTTGCGCCATGGTGCGTTGTATTGTAAATACGGCGCAATCATAGTGGCGCAAGGGTTTCTTGGGGTGGCGCAGGGAAAGTGACGCATCTTTGCAGATGCGTCACTTTCTTGTAAATCTGCCCCTAAATATATAATGTTCTCATTTGTTTAAACTCTTATTGTAATGTTCCATTTATTTCAAAACATAGTTCTGGTTGATATCAAGTGTGACATTTTCGAGGACAGGACAGCTTTTTAAAACGTTTTTTAAACACATCTAGGTATACAATTGCATTGAGCACCGTATTTAAAATAATGTAGATTGTACACATGAAAAATATGTTTTATTTCAAAATAACCATTCACTTGGGCCTCGATTTAAAAGCATTTTGCATGCCTCTATTCAACCGAGATGTGAACTTAAGTGCTTATTTTATTTTACAGTTGCATATTACGCTTCAGCACCAACAGTTAGTAGCACATTGTACATGAAAATAAAAACGTATACATAGTAACCAGCTAAACAAATGTGTAATCTTTATGTAAGTTATAGGTAACTCAGGCCTGCAGAGGAGGATATAATAGATTGTTGATGAATGTATTTAAGGAAAAATGTAGTTTGTGGACTTTCTATCTCATGTATTCGGCCTTGCTGACTTTACGCTGTTTTACTGTCTTTTAACTGATTCCTGTGCCAAATTCATTTGCGTTCTTTCTTTTTATCATGTGAATTTGTTTTTTATTTTCGTCTTTATTTTTGCTGCTTGGTGCCTAGTTCTATAATTTGGCAGCCATCCTTGGTGGTTACCACGCACGATACGCACTTAATGGTTAGCACTTTAGTGTTTTGACTCACATGTGCAGTATGTGCCTTCCCCGGGGAATTAAATTTAGTGATGCGCGGATGCACCACTGGCGCGCCGAAGACAAGCCCGTCTGCACCCATCTGTGCCTGGCCGGGCTCAAGGGCCAGGGATGCTGCCTGGTTGAGCATAGCTAAAGATCGCTTCAGCTATAATAGGTTGGCCCTCGTGAATGCGAAGGTGAGGCCCGGGAAAGAGGAGATCATTGACCCTGGGAAAGTGGGACGGTGGAGTTGCCACTCCTGTAATTGGACCATCATGGGCGCAGGGCCTAGGGAAATGCAGCCTCTAGAGAGTGTGCCACCCTGGGATACTAGAGAAGAGCACACAGGCGGTTGGATGAGGGCGGAGGAGGCCCTACGCTGTGCATTAGTCAACTCCCGCTCACTCATAAAACATAGGGGGATATTCTCAAGAGCGTGCGATAAACATAGCCAAAATAGGTTAACGCAAGTTTCCATACCGCCGTCTATCACGGGAAAATAACTCTGTGTCAACGTGGCATTCTCAACACGGCGGTAACATGCGATAGTACCCCGATAACGCGGCACATGTCCGCGATAACAGTACCGGGACGGCGAAAAAAATCCAAACCCGAACGCGAAAAAGTTGCGATGGGCCCAACCGCGATAAGACAAACAGCGAAAAGCAGCGCCAGGCCTGCAATTCACACACGTCAGGCGTGAAAAACCACTACAAAAGCAGAAAAAAAACAGAAACAAAAACCAAACTACAGCGAAGCACAATGGAGGCAGCCGGAGCAGGTACAGAGGACGACCAGAACCCCACAAGCCCCCCGGAGGACCAGCCTGGGACCTCGGGGTCAGGGAAGGGCAAGGACAAGAAGAAGAGGAAGACACGGTTCAGTCCGCAGGAAAACAGGATCCTGATCACGGAGGTGATAACACCATTAAAAACTGTTCGTCACCTCCACTCTGTCATTGGCAACAAAAAATGGAATATGGCAGTCCATCGTGGACAAGGTGAATGCAGTCGGAGTGCTGAGGAGGACAATGGATGAGGTCAAGAGGCGCTGGAATGATGTGAAGCGCAAGACCAAGCAGAAACTCGCAGACAACCAGAAGGCAGCTATGCAGACTGGAGGTGGGAGTCCAGCGCCACAGGTGGAGCTGGATGAGATGGAGGAAATGGTGACCACAGTCATCAGTGGGGAGACGGTGGCAGGAGTTGGGGGACCGGACACTGCTCAACATGACCCGACACAACAGCAACAGGGTGAGTAACCACCAGGGACTGGGGGGACGGGGGAAGATGGGCACAATGGCACACACGCACAATTAAGTAGAGCACATCTGCGGACAAACCATGGCCAAGAGTCACAACTCCAACCAAGAGCCCAATTTACCCAAGACTACAACATCACAGCACTACATAAGCACTGAAGTGAAAGCCACACCGCTTGAAAGGGATAAGGGCCAGCCAAATCAGAGCTGAAGGGGCAGCTCACCTACAATGCAGCTCACACACATAAGATCCAGAGCACCGCAACATTTACAACAATGTTGAACAAACAGCAACACCAGCGCAACAGAACAGAGGACACAACTGCTGCCGCTTGTGTGTGGAAAATGGGCATCCGCATGTGGCATAGCTGGAAACTGTGAGATGATGATGTACTAGTATAACCCCACATCCCTGATGGTGTAGTAATGCATGCATGGCCGTGACCCAGATAGGCAGTGAGACACACGTTGTCATACAAATCAACACTCATCACAGTTGAATACAAGTGAAGGTGCGTAGACTTTATTAGCATATGCGTGTCAGTACGGCCAAGATAAGTGCCACAACATGCAGACCAATGCAGCAGTATGTCAGTACGTGGAACGTTGCCAAGCGCCTCTGTCCACTCCGGGGGAGTGCCGCACCATTCACAGGTCTGTATTTACCCGCGTTGTTGTCCGCTCATGTATTCGGAGTCCAGGCAAATGCAGCCGTGTCCACTGTCGTCGTGGGAGATGTGACCAGAACCCCAAGTCCCAACAAGGTGTCGGGACATGTGCAATGTGTTCCAAACTGTTGTGTCTGCAGGTACGTAGTTACACGTCCATGAAAGCGAGTGCAGCTTCGTAGGCAATCAATTCCAACATGAGGTCTTTGTCGACTTCATCGAACAGGACGGCAAGGCTAACCATTAGCAGGTCCGGATAGATGTGCTGCGTCCACCCCCTTTCACCAATTAGCACTACAGCCCAATAGGGGAGCGGCTCAATGTGGTCACTGCACACGAGGAGTTCTGCAAACTCCAAGGTCCAGCTGCCAGCATGGATGCCAAGTATCCAGGCATCCCATAGATGGGTGTCACGGTGACACTCATGGTCGTGGGCCAACAGGGGGCACACACACATGTCGAAATCCAGTTCGGCTACCGTCCTGTTGGATAGGCAGACATCCATGGACCACTCGAATATGCACAAGCGACAATGCAACACAGGCTGCACGCAGGTGACGTTGGCAAGGCGGAAGCTCAGCTGGTAACTGATCCGCAGCACTACCAATGGCAGTGCCCCCAGTAAATGCAGCATACGTGCACGGTACAGTTCCACGTGACAGGGGATGTGTATGTGTCCGGGATGGTCTGCCATTGCGTTAGGGGCTCTGGTTGAAGCGGTGCTGGTCTGTCCTACGCCAGTTCTTTGGATGAAATGCCACAGCTCGGATCAATGAGTTGTTTAAGTGTGCAACGGTTGTACGCCTGGGATGGTGTGGTAGTAAGTGTGAAGGCCATTCCATGCAAGATAACTCCGAGCAAGGACTTCTGTGTGTGGTGTGTGTATACGTTGGTCTGTCGTCAGGCTGTGCGTAGTGTGGGAGTCGTCCTCAACTGCTATCGTATCTGTCAGGGGGTGCCGGGCACATGCAATTCCGAGGTCGGATGTGCAGATGTGCTTCCGCCTGATAGTTCAGACAAAGGAGCTTTCATCCCTAATGTCAGTTTGTCATCTGCTTGCATTCATGAAGTGTGATGCTCCTCCGGGTGCATGCTACATTGCAACATTGTCAATTACGGGCCGGGTTGTGCCAACACTACAACAGAGACACACGCATTGGTAACTTCCTTGTCCAGGCCAGAACTGAACCACGCCCTGAGCCCCGGGCTAATTCTACACACCCCTGCACTGGACTGACGTACGCCGGCCTAGCCCACTCCGCTTACGCTTACAGGGGGGGATGACAAAGCTACATGTCCAAGGTCTTACCTGCTGCCTGAGGTGACATGCTTGCGTCCGCGGTCCACAGCACAATGTGATGTGGTAGGGCCAGGGGCCATCACGCATACATAATGACCACACGGACACACTTAGATAGATAGTGGAACTGGCTTTGGGCACGTGCGCCCGGCCCCTTTTTATTACCAGGGTCATATGTCCAGTGACGCCTGTGCTGGATGGGTGTGGGGTGAGTGTAATCCAGCCCTCAGGGAGTGGTTGGTGTTGGCAATCGGATCCCACACAGAGTCACTCTTGAAGGGTCCATGACTTGCAGTGCACTGCGGTAGGGGCACCAGAACTGGACTCACACACATATGATTACATCATAAAGCGTCCATGACTTGAGCTACACTGAGTTCGTGGGACCGGAAGCGCTCGGCGGGTGCGCGGCCTGCGATGATGCGTCGTCTGGGCGGGCCGCCCTGGAAGCAATGTCTGTTGCCTACTGGAATGCGCCATGAATAAATGAAGACTAAATTTGAATTCTGAGCCCTGCTGACCACAGTGTAGGCCGGAGGCGGCGGTCAGAAAGGGCCCACAGCCACGTGGCGATGACTTGAGCTGCACAGAGTTAGTGGCACCTGGAGCTCTCAGCGGGTGCGTGGCCTGCGATGATGCGTCGTTTGACTTGGGGGACCTGCTGACTGCAGTGTAGGCCGGAGGCAGCGGTCAGCAAGGGCCCACAGCCACGTGGCACTGACTTGTGGTGCACTGAGTTAGTGGTACCTGGAGTGCTCAGCGGGTGTGCAGCCAGCGATGATGCGTCGTCCGGGCGGGCCGCCCTGGCAGCAATGTCTGTTGCCTACTGGACTCTGCCATAAATGAATCAAGACTGAAATTGACTTGGTGGACCTGCTGACCGCAGTGTAGGCCAGAGGCAGTGGTCAGAAAGGGCACATGGCCACGTGGCGTCGACTTGTGTTGCACAGGGTCAGTGGCACCTGGAGCGCTCAGCAGGTGCACAGCCAACGATGATGCGTCGTCCAGGCAGGCCGCACTGGGAGCAATGTTCTTTTTGCCTACTGAATTCTGCCTCAATATTGCCATGTGGCGTCGACTTGTGTTGCACAGGATCAGTGGCACCTGGAGCACTCAGCAGGTGCACAGCCAACGATGATGCGTCGTCTGGGCGGGCCGCACTGGGAGCAATGTTCTTTTTGCCTACTGAATTCTGCCTCAATATTGCCACGTGGCGTCGACTTGTGTTGCACAGGGTCAGTGGCACCTGGAGCGCTCAGCAGGTGCACAGCCAACGATGATGCGTCGTCTGGACGGGCCGCACTGGGGGCAATGTCTGTTGACTAGTGGTTTCCTCCATTAACAGAAATGTGGCACGATTTGAATTGTGGGACCTGCTGACCGCAGTGTAGGACCAAGGCAGTATCCGGCACACACATGACTCTGTGTTGCTGTGCCGCTGGATGCGCTGGGGGCCTGTGTCGCGGAGTCTGGAGGTCACGGCGGTGGACTTGTGGCAGGGTGAGGTGCGCCGCCCTGGCAGACGCGTTGCCCATCACGGAAGAGAACCACGCCCAGAGCCCCTGCCTTTTTATCTGCACTCCTACGCTGGAGTGGCGTACCTCGGCCAAGCCCACTGCACTTACGCTTACAGGGGGGGACGGCACAGCTACATGTGCAGGGACTTCCCCACTGCCTGAGGTAACATGTTTGCGTCCACTGTCCACAACACTACAAACCCCAGCAGTATATGTCCACATGGACATGTCTGTGCTCTTCATTCTGAGGTCTGTCCAGCACATCACCGCCACACTTGGTATTGTGTACATTCTTCTTCATGGGTGAGTTGCCTCCTTCACACATACTTGGTTCCCACCTCTTCCCCCATTCTGCACTTGTGTGGCTGAGGGGCCATGCCGTTTTCGGAAGGTCCGCTGTCTTGTCCTACGCTGCCTCGTGGTAGTCCGGGGGGGTTGGGTCCGGAGGGGGGGTACTGGGGGTGGTGGTGGTGGGTGTTGTGGCCCTCTTGGGTCTCCGAGCTGCATGTTCATTGGCTCCATCGCATCTGTGGGTCTTCAGTTGTGGCTCTGGGCTGGGCTCCCTTTCATACTGCAGGTAGTCATCCTGCTTAGCACCAGCTAAAGGCAGGTGTTAAATCCCTGCAACTAACGCGCCTTATTGCCTGTTCTTGGTTTGCATCGCAGATCTGACTGGTCGTTGAGAATCGCGCGAAGTGGTGTTTTCGTGTGTTTTTGCACGGGAACGCCTACTCTGCATATCATTAGCGTTAGTTGTCGCACTCATCCGTGGCGATGTTTTTTGCGGCAGCTATCGCAGGAAAACTGGCGATGTCGGCAGTTTGCACTAGCTTGTGAATAGGGCGAAAAATCTATCGCCACTTTTGCGGCGCTAAAGGGCCGATAAATCGGCGATGAGTCCTTGAGACTATGCCCCATAATAGTGTTGAAATTTGTGAGAAAATCGGGTCCGCTCAATTTAATTGTCAATTTATCACTGAGACATAGGCCAAGCAGGCTTCGGGCCTGGACTTTGCAGTCACCACTTCACCAGGGTATGCAGTGGTGAGGCTTGATAGGAGTGCATGGACGGGGGTAGGACTTGCTATAATTTTAGGGAAAAGCTGAGTTGTACATTAGAGCCTGTTAACACCGTCATTGAAGTATGTGACGTGGGGTGTTTTAAAATCAGAAACAATGTCTGATCCTAGCAGGGCTGCTGATCTGCCGTCCACATGTTCCTGAAAAGCAATTAATCTTGAACTGGCATCAAGTGTTAGAACCTTTTATTTCCTGTGGTAACTTCATTATTTTGGGGGATTTTAATCACAACACCATGGTCTTTCTGGATCTTATGCTCAGTGTCGGGTTTGTTCAACGGGTTAAGGACACGCGCTGAATGGGATTGTTTCCAATCACAAGACCCGAGGGTGGGCAACTGTCTCCCACTTTGCTGGTCTGACCTCTGCTTGGTGATGTTCAGTACTCTCAAGGGACAGGCGGTGGAAAGTTCGCCGGGCATAGCTAACAACTTGAGAAACTGGAGAAAAATCTTGGTCGACAATTTTAGTGAAGCCCTGGTGAAATTTAAAGAGAAGGACCTTAGTGGTCCAGGTTCCCCAGCAGAGAATTTTAATAGTTGGGTTAGGTCAGCCATTGATGATTTTGCCCCCTGGTTAGTGTTAGGCCTAAGGGCAGGAGAAAGCTTTCTGCCTCATGGTTCTCAGAAGAACTTAAGGACCTCCTAAGGCAGTGCAGGAGACAGGAATGGAGATGGAGATTGCCTCCTAATCGGGAAGAGAAACTAAACATAGGGAGCTAATTTGTAAATTCAAAAGCGTGATCAAGGAGGCAAAATAATTGTATTTTTCCCAGAGGATTAGATCTGCTATTAACATGCCTAAAGAACTCTATAAGACAGTTTGCACTCTCTTGGCATCGCCTTTATATCAGGAGGCCGAAAACTCTCAAGTTTTCTGCAATAACGTTGCAGAGTTCTTTAAGATAAGATTATGAAAATCTTTGCAGATTTTCCTGAACATCCTGTCAGCCTTAGTGATTTTGGGGTGGCAGAACGGAAGGATAGGTCAATTTCTCCCATTGGGGAAGGTGCCATTTTTGTATTGCCTCCTAGTTGCGGCTTAGTCACGTTCTTCCCACTGCCGGCAACTAAAATTAAGACTCTGTTAGGAGGCACTACCGCTGGCTCACCAAATCATCCTTGTCAGTCCAGGGTTCTGCAGCTGGTCCCAGATCTTATGGCAGAGGCCTTAGAGAAGGTTTACTCTTAGGTCTTGGAGTCTGGTGTTTTTCCACTGGGTTGGAAGGAGGCAGTTGTTATTCCGCTCAAGAAAAAGCCTGATGGAGATCCTGCTGACTTAAAAAATCTGTGCCCGATTTCATTGTTGCCTGCTCCAGCCAAAATCCTGGAGAAGCACATCAACCAGGAATTGGCCCAGTATGTCACTGACCATGAACTCCTGGAGACTTCTCAAAATGGGTTCAGCAGGAGCCACAGCACCGAATCTGCGCTTTTAGCAACTGCCGACGCCATTCGCAGGCAAGCTGATCATGGACGCACAGCCATTTTGGTGCTGCTAGACTTGCCTACAGCCTTTGACGCCAGATCTCCATCTCTGCTGGTGAATAGGCAGCGTCGAGCTGGTCTGAAAGATGTGGCACTGAAATTGTTGGAATCCTTCCTGATGGGCAGGACTCTTACAGTCAGTTGCGGGGACTTCAAAGCCAAACTGCTAAATCCGATCTCACAAAATGGCGGATTTCGTCCACTGCTTACACAGAGGTTATTAAAGGCTCATTAATGTCCTTACTTACTCCATCAAACGTCCGATCCTCGACACCTCGATTGGACTCACCTTCGTTCAGGTAATTGCACCGCTTTTGCTAGTTCTTGACTGTTAAGATGATCATGGGCTGAAATATGCCTGTACCCAAAATGGCGGCTCCATAAGTAATGCGAGGCACATTTTACTGGACTTGTTGTGAAGTGTACTTCAAGCGAGGTGATATGCAAGTGTTAGGGAGGCATTGCATTCAGCCTTTGAGGAGAGCTCAATAACGGGGACAGCTACGGCTTCCCGACGACTTGCAAGCTGAACAGTGCCTGACTTTAAAATGGTGGCGGTATGAAGACATCATAATCGCTTTATCTTCTCTAGTTATATCGAGCGTGTTAATCCAGGCCTGTAAACAGGGGTCTTGTTACAGCGCCTGCATTTCAGGAGGAGCGCTCCATTACACAACCGATTTCTTGTCTATGGTTATCCTCTATCAAGCCCACAACGGTTGTTAAAGCCCTTGGTCCCGACTGCCTGACTTTAAAATGGCGTCGGTCGGGTGCTTTCAGGTTTAGACTTAGTTGTAAACAGTGATCTTGTTGCAGTACCTGCATTTCATGAGGGCGCGCCATTACACAACCTATTTCATTACTATTGTGATCCTTTGTCAAGCTCACAACGGTTGCAGAAACTCCTTCACGCCCTCTCATCTCTACTCCTGACAGACGATCCACCCTCCTTCATCCCTACAACCACCTCACCCGCTAGGCTTGAGACCTGGCATAGGTCCTCCTCAGATCTTGAACAGTCAAACCCTTCCTACCCTCATTTGACAACCCCAGACATACAGGCAACTTGCCCACCTGTCCTTACACATTTCCCTGCCCCTCTTTCCAAGCTTTCAGAATCATCCCAAATTCGCAATGACCAACTCCCCCCCCCGAATCTAAGTAGTACCACCTTAGACCTCTCTGGCTCCCCTCGTGGACTCACCCCTCGACCTGATCCCCCTACACATCCATTAACCCTCACCTAACCTTTAGACCTAGTGGCGTGCCTTGATGATTTATCTCTCCAGCTGCACCTTCTTACGGCCGAACTTCAGGTCTTTAAAGCCCTGTCAATCGAGCATCTCCCCTCGATCAGCTCCCTCCTCTCCCTCCGAAATTTGCCCGTAGTCCCCTCTAGCTTGATATCCCGCCATGTCCAATATCCTCTCCTCCCGACATTTAATACCTTACCTCTCCCAAACACAGACTCCCGGCCCAGAAGGACGAAGACCGATCTTGCATATAAAGATATCAAGGATCTACTCTCTTTTTACTCCCTTAACTTAGTCACCAACAAGACTCCTCTAGGTCAAATTCAAGCCATTCACCCTAACCCGAACAGAGAACCCCCACTCAACCTCAGAGTCATAAATAACGACAACCTCAAAAGAGTGAACATCACACAAACGCCTCCCCCACATTCACCGGGACGACTCAAATGCGTACTTCTCAACTGCAGATCAGCCAGTAAACACGCCTCGGATATCTTCAATACCAGGAGATAGACATCATCATCCTCACCGAAACTTGGTTGAATTCCGCTTCCTCTCCTATCCTTGACCTCCTAGTGCCTCCTTCCCATGACATAATTCATCTCGACAGAGTGAAAAAGTAGGGGGGTGACCTTGCTTGTATTCATCGGAGCACTCTCTCGGTCTCTCACTCCGAGACCTCTACGCCCTCCCCCAGTGAATACCTCTGTCTCAACATTTTAGGTAACCACCTCCCGATATGCAAACTACATACTTTCTATCACCCCCCGGGGGACAATCTCTCCTTCATCGAACAATTACTGGAAATCATCTCCGGTAATGTCGATTCCACAATACCCCAAATCTTCCTCGGTGATTTCAACCTTCATTGGTCTAACCCCAATGACCAAGCTGTTACATGCCTTAAATCCTTCTTAGATGATTACGAGCTGACCCAATACTGTGACAGGCCAACGCATAATAAAGGAGAAATCCTGGATCTCATCATCTCTTAAGGAAACACCATATCACTGGATAACATCTCCCTTGTGACTGGTCTGACCATCACATCATCCTCTTTTACAATAACCGGGAGATATCTGCGAGGAAGCCTCAATCGAAGAAGCTAAAGGTATGGAAAAGGGACCTTAGACATATCAATACAGCTGAACTAGCAACCCAATGTAAACTTGCCCTTTCCGCCCAAGTCGTCAAGCCAGAGGTTCACTTACTTACGGACTTTTACAACTCTACTATCTCAAGTATCATGGATTCCGTTGCACCAATCCAACAAAAAAATGCATCAACAAAAATCTCCAAACCATGGTTTAACGACAACCTAAACACCGAACGATGCAACCTAAGGGCAACGGAACGATCATGGAAATCCAATCCTTCCTCGGATCAGCTAAAAGTCCTCAGAACGGTAAGGAGCTCCTATAACAAACAAATCAAGAGCGCCAAGGCGGACTACCTCAGATCTCAACTTAACCAAGCCTCAAATCGTCCCAGGAAACTCTTTGAAATTGTTAAACAACAATCGTGTGACGCACCCACTCGGTCTGACCCAGGACACAGCCCACCCTCTTGTGACGCTTTGGCTACGTTTTTCTCTGAGAAATCAAGACTCATCAATATCGAATTGGAATCTAGAAAGGCCTCTCTCATCCTATTGGCTTGCGCACCCTCCATCTCCCGCAGAACAGCCCGAACCAGCTAGTCTGAGCACCAAAAACAATGCCTCTTGGGACACCTTCACCCCTTTTAGCGAAAGAGACATTAACAAGATTCTTTAGAGTATTAACCCATCCAATCACTTTAATGACCCGCTACCACCCTCTGTCTTCAAAGAAATCAAGGAAGTCATCACCCCCCTCTGGACAAAGATTGTCAATGCCTCACTGTCTCAAGGTATGATCCCTGACTGCCTAAAAGCAGCTCAGGTTTCCCCTATTTTAAAAAAAACTAATGCTGATAGTGCAGACCTTAACAACTTCCGCCCTATCTCCAACATCACTATTCTGGCCAAACTCCTTGAAAAATGTGTCCAATTTCAACTTTGTGCTCACATTGAAAATTTCCAACTCCTAGACCATCACCAATCCGGCTTTCGGAGTGGACACAGCACTGAATTGGCTCTCATTCATGTTTTCGATGACATTTTAAAAATGCTCGACCACAACGAATCCTGCCTCCTGATCCTCCTTGACCTTTCCTCTGTATTTGACACTGTAAATCACGACAACCAAAGATCCCAAAGAATAAAGGTGAACCACTCCCTATCCCAGCCCACGCCTATATCCATGGGTGTCCCACAGGGGTCCGCCTTATCCCCCATACTATTCAACCTATTCTTCTTGGAACCACTTGCAAATGCACTAAACTCAATGAACATTCTCTTCCACATGTACGCAGACGACACGTAACTTTACCTAAAAATCTCCTCCCCTGACAATCTTACATCACTCAACACTACCCTCATGAACACTCAAAACTGGCTAACGGAGAACCACCTCCTACTCAACACCTCCAAAACCGAATTCTTGCTCATTTCTCCTCCGAATCATACCCCCAAGGTAGACCTCTGGATGAACCATCTCACTGCCTTAAACTGCCCCCCCCCCCCTCATCATTGATTCAGCCAAATCGCTCGGAATCACCTTGGACAAACACTTAAATTTGAAGAACCACATTAGTAAGGTTTGCAAGGGAGCGAATCACCTGATGAGACTACTCAGGAATCTCAAACCTTTCCTCCCACAAGCTGACTTCAAGCAGGTGGTTCAAGCGCTGGTTTTGCCGAGGCTAGACTATGGCAGTGCTACACTATGTGGCCTCCCGAAATATACCTTGGCCCCACTTAGGGCTCTATTGAATGCGGCGGCCAGGCTGACCACGAGCACAAAAAGATCGGCGCACATTTCCCCAGTCCTAAAATCTCTAAATTGGCTGCCTTTTGAAGCAAGAATACAGCTAAAGATCGCCTGCCTGACTCACAAGGCTCTCCATCTTAAAACCCCCAATTATCTATGCCAACAGCTAGAACTATCTGGAGGTGGTAGACCCTCAAGAAGTGCTAACACCTTCCTTCTGAAACTACAGATATGTCGCAAAAAGAGAACTTGTCAAAGAGCTTTCTCCGGCTCCGCTCCATGGATCTGGAACTCTCTCCCTCCTGAAGTTCGCAGACTCACCTCCACGGTTGCCTTCAAAATGGAAGTAAAACGATTCCTTATGTGCAAGTTCTTACCTTAATTGGGCCCCGATCATTTGCTTGAAGATACTGGACTTACACCTTCATCTCTTGTACGGAAGTATCATATCCCCTTACTTAATCTTTTCTTCCCCTCCCAGTCCCGCTATTTTTAATTTTTTTTTAACTATTGTGATGCTGTGTTGCACCCGTTGTAACTGTTTCCTTTGATATATATTTGACGCCTGCCTAACCCTGATCATCTGTAATTGTGAAGCGCTCTGATATCCCTCGGGATCATGTTCACGCTATATAAAACTTTATAAATAAATAAAATAAATAAATAAACCTCTCCGGCTCTCCTGTGGGGTTCCACAGGTTCTTCCCTCAGCCCCACCCTTTAACTTATATCTCGCCCCCCTGCAAAGCTGGTGCATTCTTTTGGCTTTCAGGTATCGTCCTATGCGGATGACACCCAGATCCTTGTGTCCATCTCTGATGACTGGGAAGGGGTCGCTGATAAATGTAGGGCTTGCATGTCGTAAATTGACAGGTAGATGAGTGAAGGCTGACTCAAAATGAATGGAGAAAAAATGGAGATTGTGGTTTTTGGCATGGATAACTCGATCTGGACCAACTGATGGTGGCCGGAAACTTGTGCCACTCTACTTGTTCTAGCAGCTGCAGCCAAAAATCTGGGTGTGTTTTTCGATAACACCTTGACCTTCAACACCCAGGTTAATAGAACGGTGAGGTCCTGTTTTTGAGTCATTAAGATTTTGAACAAAATCCTGCTGTTTCTTCCGCAAGAGCTTAAGAGTGTCAGTAGTCATTGCGCTTATCTCCTTACGCTTGGACTACTGAAATGTCCTTTATCTTAATGCTAATTAGTACTCACTAAATAAGCTCCACACCATTCAAAATGCTGCAGCATGTCTGGTCCTGGGACTGCCTAGACACGTCTCAGTTAGGGAAGGTTTGAGATCCCTTCACTGACTTCCAGTGCAGAAGCGAGTGTCTTCCAAAGCCCTTTGCTTGGTGCATAAGGCTCTCAACTCACAGGGATCGACTTACCTCAGGACGACTTTTAATTGGCACACCCCCAGTAGACCTCTAAGATTGGCTGGCCAAGGTATGGTGTCAGTACCTAGATGCAGGAAAGTCAAGGGGGGAGGAGCTTTCACAGTGGCAGCTGCTAGATTGTGGAACTCCCTCCCGTAATATGTCAGGAGCATCAACTCGTACCTGTTTTTTCTCAGGCAGGTTAAGACATGCTTATTTTCCAACTAACCCTTATTGGGAGTAGTTTAGCTACCTAGGTGTTTTCTTGGATTTGGTCCTCTCCTCTCATACAGTGCTTTCCTGGCTCTGCACTTTGATGACGTTTTGGTTTAACATGCTCGATAAATACCACAAATACAAATACATGTCAGTTGTAAGAAATTGGGTTGCTGGTTGAGGGGGGTAAAACCCTACTTAAGCAGAAACCACAATCCCAGGCAAGATGAAGTCAAAAGCAAACCCTAAATCAACCTATGCTCAACCCTCTGGTAGCTTCACACAGAGCAGTCAGGCTTAACTTGGAGGCAATGTGTAAAGTATTTGTGCAACAACTCAAACAGTAATAAAGTGGAAACACCACATAAAAAGGATCCCACACTGTTAGAAAAATAGAGTAACTTTTTTTAAATAAAAAAAGACCAAAACAGCAAAAATCCTATCAGTAGAACTGGAGATATGCAGGTTTAAAGATTTCAGTGAAAATAGTGCCAAGAAAGCATAAAGCGCCAACTGTGGCTATCTTGTTGCAACAGACAGTGACAAAGTCACAAGTTCAGGCTGACCATGATGGAGCATGGGCCGGCTACAGGGTTCCAGTTAGGCCCACTGAACAAAGGACCTTAGGTCCTGGTTGCGTAATGTTTTGAGGGTCCTCGTCGAAGATGTGTTGAGCAGCCAAAGCGATGTGTTGGTTCTGAGGGGCGGCTAGGTTGCGAAGCAAGGTCCTGCATCGAGGATGTGTCGTGCAGTTGATGTGATGCATTGTTTCCGAGGAGCTGTGAGGCTGTGATGCGAGAACCTGCATCGACGTCGAAGCTGCAGTCGAGCGAGAGATGCGAGAGCCTGTCTGGAAATCTTCGCAAAGGCGGTGGTTCTGATGTGGTCTGCGAGGCCGATGCGCAGTCTTTTACCTCAGGAGAACCCTCGCAGAAGAGACAGTGCATCAGTTCTGCTCGGAATTGCACATCGCAGCAGAGGAGATGCATTGGTTTTTCTGGATCCACAGATGGGCTGGCAGAGCACCTTCAGACCATTTCCAAGGCTCCAGGACTGAGGGGGCACCACTTGGCAAGGTAGGACTTACAGAAGGCATAGTCCAGGTCCTGGTTCATGGTTGTTGGAGCCTTCTCTCCCTGAGGCTTTAGTCAGAATGTCAGCCAACTAGCCGTTGGAGTCACTTCGGGATCATGGGTTCAACAGATGCAGGTCCAGTCCTTCTCACCGAGGCAGGAGGGCAGCAGGTCAACGGGGCAGCAGTCCTTTAGAGCAGCAGTTCAGCAGAGTGACAGTCCATCCAGCAGCAAAGCATTCCTTCTTCCTGAGTATTCACAGGTACAAAGACCCAATGCCAGCTACACCTAGTCATGTGACCCAGGATCAGGTTCATGCACCAAATGGTTAGGACAAGAAAATGCCAATTTCTTAAAAGTGGCATTTTCAGATTGTAATTATAAATTCCAACTTTACCTTTAAAGAGGGTTTTTAATTATAGTTCTTCAGACACCAAACTCAACTTGTGTACCTGGTCCCAATTGGAAGTTACAGCTTATTAAATGTAATAAGGTAACTCTATTGTTATCCTATAGGAGAGGTCAGCCTTGCAATAGTAAAAGAAAAATGTAGAGTTTTTCACTAACAGGACATGGAAAACTTACAAGTACATGTCCAACCTTTTAAATACATTGCACCCTGCCCTCTGGGATGTCAAGGACCAACCCTAGGAGTGACGTATGTGTATTAAAAACCCAGGTTTGCGCCTGGCAAAAGATTATGCCAGGTGGAAATGACAGTTTAAAACTGCATACACAGGCTGCAATGGCAGGCCTGAAACATGTTTGAAAGGGTTACTTAACTTGGTGCCACAATCAATGTTGGAGGCCCACTAGCAGCATTTAATTTACAGGCCCTGGGTACATGTAGTACTACTTTACTAGTGACTTATACGTAAATTAAATTGTGCCAACTGGAGACAAGCCAAATTTACCATGTTTTGAGGGGAGAGCACAAGCACTTTAGCACTGGTTAGCAGTGGTAAAGTGCACAGTGTCCTGAGGCTAACACAGACAAATTCAGCAAAAATAGAAGGAGGAAGGCAAAAAGTCTGGGGATGACCCTGCAGAAAGGGCCAAGTCCAACAACCAGCAAGCTTGACAATAATCTACTTTGCCACTACATGCAAAAATGCAAAAATGCACTGAGGAGGTCCAACTAGTCCATGATCAGAAGTTTCCCAGAAGCCTAAATGCATGATAGACAGCACTATCATTAGTGACCTCAATGAGGACCCCAAAATACAGCAAGAAATATTTTTTAAGAATTCAGACTGGGAAATGATCTACAGTTATGAGGTGGTGTGGCAAACAATTTTCCCAATTGTATAAACACATTCAGGATCCAGGCCAGTGACAAGGACCATAGTTTCTTTGAAGAAAACTTGTGATTTCTGGCTGGGGCCACAGAAAATATAATTCTAAAACATTGCCTAATGCTAGCATTTTCATGTAGCAGCGATAGGTGAAAAGAAACATCCTCTGGATCCTATACTAACATATCAAATGTCCAATACCACAGATAGGGATCCTCGCCTACACAACTTACCACAAGATTAGTGTACATGAACCAGACAGACCTATCGGGAGAGAACCTCATTAAGGGCTACGTGCTGAAAAAGGCACCTATCTACCTCTTCATGAGGGTGGGCCTCAACAGAATGCACTCAGCTAAAAAATACTCCACAGACACGTGTACTCAAAATATATTTGGCAAATAATCACCCTGAGAACCTGAATCAGGAACAGAGCAACCATCATCAATAACCCATCCCCAATGATTGTGAGTTAGTCTTAAAAACAGATATTTAATTAATGGGGTGTGGGTGGACCTCATATCAGCCGCGGCCAGTGCGGGTAAGAGCGGTGGGAGGGTGGGGCCGGGTGAGGGGGGATTTCAACGGACGATGTCGAGGGAAAATTAAATAAATAATTAATTTTCTCTCGTCATCGTCCATCAAAATCCCCCCCACCCTGCCTCACCACCCCACCGCTCTTACCTGCATGGGCCGTGGCTGCCTCATGTATACTGCTTTGATCCGACATGCACTGAAATTCCCGTAATGTTCTTTTCTTCCTATCAGTGTGTTTGCATGAAGAATTACAAACATAAACAGCTTTCTGAACAGAAATGGTCTAATACCTTCATGCTCATAAACCAACATTATGGTATGAAAAGCTTGCATTAGTCTTGCACGTCATCATTTTGTTGCTTGCTGTGCCACTATTGACAGACTGGACTGTCCCTTTTGTGGTGGAGGCAAAACGTGTTTGCTTATGGTTTGTTTCTGTCTATAATGGCACAGTGACCAAAAATATGGACTGAAACATGACCCGGAGTAATTACCGATATGTGAAATTAATTCAACCATTCCTTCTGCCATCTATGTTTTGCTCCCAGTGAGACACCCTAAGTGTAAAGAGATTGGTCTCCTAGCTCAATGTGCAATTGGGCAGAACCTGAAACTAGATGATGAGTCCCAAAAGTAAACGTGTTTAAGCGAGACAGGCTGCATTCCCCTGATGAGACCCAACAAATCTGAAACATGACTGGGAACATGAACTAGCAGTTACAGCTGGAATGTTTATTTTTGGAGGGACCATGTGAGGAACGATGAGAAAAAAAACTACGGAATGGATTGTGGCACTGAGTAATTGCCCATTGCTGAGATTAATTCACTCATATAATGGGTTATCTTTTGTTTAACACAAATGAACCTACTTTCACTATATACCTACAATGTTGAGAAGCTGTGGCACTCACCCACTTTCTCACTCTTGTGTGCTGAAGAGCTTGTCTGATTTTGTAGGGGAACCTGAGGGCTCTGTGGACGGTAGCTGCGTTTCCTGATTGTCACTAGGCTTGTTAGGTGTTTAGATCCATGCAAAATCTTTATTTGAAAGCTCTGGCAATGTTCAAAATGTCAACCACACCCGATTTGATTTCTGTTCTGAGCCAGTTTATGGATAAGTGATTCCCTATATTGAATAATGATACAAACGCTCCAGTCAAGTGAGGGTACATATGACAGTACCCTGATGAGAAAATTTAGGGGGAAATTTACTAAGCTTTTGCGCCGTGTTTGCGTCACAAAAGTGACACAAAACGACGGAAAATCTTTTTTTTGTAATTTACTTAATTAATTAACATAAATGTAATGTGAAGCAGCGCATTGCGCTGCTTCGCGTTACTTTGCGTCATGGGGGCGTACCAAGGGTGGTGCATGGTCGTTCTAATGCAACCACATAAGGTTTCTCACGCTAAACCCAATTTACTAAAAACAGTAGATTGGGTTTAGCATGAGAAAAACTGCGCCCTTTTCAACTAGGCGCAAGGAAGGAGAAATGCTTTCATTTCTCCTTCCTTTTCCGACTTTGCATGCGTGCTGCACTGTGCAGCACGCATACAAAGTGGGAAAAGCTTTCCCTTGTGTCGAGCATAGTATTTTGTACAGGAAGGGTACTCTTCCTGCACAAAAGCTATGCTGGACTCATGCACACACCCTAGCACTGCGGCGCTAAGGTGTGTGCATGGCGCACGGCAGCTGTAATGAGCGCCGGCGCAAGGGAAAGGGGAGGAGAGAACCATGTCTTTGAAGAAATGGCGCTCCCCTGCTCCCTCCCTGTCGCGCAACGCAGCGCAGCCTCGCGGGGGGCTGCACTGCGTGACTTTTTTGTAAATCTCCCCCTAAGTATCACAGAATATACCACAATGTCACTATTATGTCCCCTGTCACTAGTAGGGCATGTGCTGCACAGTATTGCTTCTGGCATACAGTGTCTGGCCACAAATCACACACAATAACCAGTTGAAACTGGAATCTAAGGCCGAATTAGTCCACCAAGCACGAACAATATCCTCAATGATAAGCCATTGTTAGTTAAATAAAAGTAACCCATTCCAACACTATTACTTGAAATACTTTCATAGGGTGCCTGTGTGCAAACCTAGTTTGACAAATTCTTCAAATATATAGGAGTGAAACTTTGAGTGAAACTTTGAGCATTGCATAGGGCAGAAGGCCTACTCTACTGAATACTATCAGAAGTAGCATTGAAACATCAATCGGAGATTGAATTTAATTTTAATTAGTGTCCCTGGCATTCCCTTTGCTAACCCCAGTCTCAGCATTTGAGGCACAAAACCAGAATAATTCAGGATTCTAGAAGTCCTCTATACTTACCATTTGCACTATGCTCTTTGGGAAACAGCGTTTACAACGCTGTCATTACATCGCGCTACTATTACAACGCAGTCGTTACAACGACCGCGTTGTTAGTACGCGATGCATTTACATCGCAAGTCATTACCATGACTTGCACTAGGGGGCGCTGAGGTATTGAAAATGAATTCCAACACCTTCCCTACTGTTGCGCAAACTGGAGTAGGAACAGTAATTAATACTATTCCTAAGTCCAGCGCGCCTCCTAGTGCAAGTCGTTGTAATGACTTGCGATGTACATGCATCGCGTACTAACAACGCGGTCGTTGTAACGGCCGCGTTGTAAAAGCACGCAATGTAATACATTGCGATGTAATGCGCCATATTCTGCTCTTTTAACCTCACAACAGCAAACAGGAGCCAATAGGAGGGCTACGCATGGGACGAAGGTTCAAATGTGATGTCGTCTGAGGTCAGGGGGAGATGATATCACCTCCTCTATTCCTGTGATCTTGGTGAATCAACGCCCATAAAGAACGGGTCCCTCAGGCTTGAACTATATATTTACAACCGCATCTTGTTGCGAAACGTGAGCATGATTTCTACACGAGGAATGACAACCACAGGGTAGTTATTTTGTAAATTACATTTCCATATATGAATACAATAAAACAGGTACTGATGGCTGGCATAATCATTGCTGTCAGAACACGGTAGATGTGTTTGCCCGCTGCTTGTCATAATTTTAATCACTATTGTGTGAATGACCAGTTTTTCCTCCCTCTTTTCCTAAGGCATGGCCACATTCTAAAGAGGAGGGACATGTTGAAGGGTTTTTCTGCATTAAATGCATCTGAGAAATCACACGTTGTTCGTGTATTTTTAGCTGCTCTTTGTGGGTTTCTATGACAGCATCCACAATGGCATACCATTACAGGAGAACTGTTCAACGAAGACGGAAAATTCATGCCTGTTATGTAAAGTGAAAAATACCAAAGCGTAATGTTACAGAATGGAATAGTGCTGAAGCACCTTCTGCTCAAAATGACGTTTTTATCTCTATCTCTGCATCCCCGCTTTCAGCATTTAGCAGTGGAGGGAGAGATTACAGTGCACCCTGTCATGTCATCCACAGCTCATCCATTGACGAGATCCAGTTCCAAGCACATTATGCATCTTCAACTCACTGTCAGCCCCAAAGGAAAGGATAAAATATGCACAGATTTAACACACACTTCGATTCCCACGATGGCCTTTCTAGCCACCAGCCTGGCTTCTCCCCAAGACATTGCACGTTTGTGCTGGTGCTGGACATAGCCACTATAGGGGCCTTTCTGCACTGCTACTGCTGTAAAGTATTAAATCATAAAAAAGACCAGCAGTGAAAGGACAACTGAGCACCATGCGTCACTTCACTGTGTACTGTAGCATCCCGTGTTAGAGACATAGGGGCAGATTTACAAGCCCCTTGCGCCACTTTTGCGTCATTTTTAACATGGGAAAAATGACGCAAAAGTGGCGCAAGGGGCTTGTAAATCTGCCCCATAATTTCTAGGGCCCAGGATGGCCTTGAGCGGTGGGGCAGAGTGGTGGTGTTGGGAGGGGAGAGTCAATAGACGATGAGGGAAAATAAAAGAAAAAAAAAGAAAACCCCTTACCTTGCGCTCGGCGCATCGCCGACGCGGCAATGCAGCAAACGCAAGGTAAGTGGTTTTCTTTTTTTTTCTTTTTTCCCCACGTTGTTGTCTGTTGCCACTCCCCACGCCGCCTCACCACCCCATTGCTCTTACCTGCACGGGCCACTCCTGTCAGGGCCTTTTATCCTGAGGGAGATCCCTCCTACCCGTGGAGGTACTGATACTTAGTGCATCGGTATTTCCAAAGGGAAGAGTTACTGGGGATTATAAGTAAGGCTCCCGGTTTTATGGGATTTATTTTTTTAACATTCCGTCTGTATTCATTCATATTTATTTTTGGGCCATTTTATTAGTATTTATCCATATTTATTTTATGTTTTGAGACTAAATGGAGTTGTTAAATGGTATATTTCCACTTTTATTTACCCAATAAAGATGCACTCATACTTTTTAGCAAATTAAGCAGCCAAATATAACAAAACGCTATACTGATAGGTAAATATTAACATTATATACAAATATATATGGTAACATATGCCTGTATTTATGGTAATCTGATCCTGTTTTTAATACCCCATGGTTTCTATCTGCTTAGCAGCTGGTCTGGAATTCATGAAGGACAACAAGGAGAGTCACTTACAAGAAGTTCAGTTTTCTGTATTTTTCCACTTTTAAAAATAAATACAGACTGGAAATGAACTGTTTTTTGTCTGCATTCATCTGTAAATATCAGTAAAAAATGGAAAACTGGAAGCCTTAATTATAAGTGCAACGCTTAGGGCTGTGGTATAATGCAAAATAATTGGGCCCCAATGCAGAATGTGGAGAGGACCACAGAGTCTCCAAAATCTCCCAGATATTCATTGACCTTGGGGTGAATGGGGCCCCACTGAAAGGTTGGGAGGCCATTGAAGAATTGTTGAGCCCCCATGCACCACAGGAGATGCAGGGGTCAGCGTTATGCGCCTGTGTGAGGGTCCACGGAGAAACGAGGAGTTACTGGAGAAATCAATAGTTGCAGTCCCATTTCCCCTGATAATTCTCAATTTTTCTCCTGCAAACTTGACTTGCTTTTAGCGGATGCAACCTCCAGTGAATCACTATAGATCTGCAAAGTTATCAAGAAACTTGTAATCACAATTCGGCCAGTAACTTCTATTACTGGCAGAATTGTATTACCAGGGACCTCGTGATGAAACCAATAGTGAATACTGTGGAAGTTTGAATTATTTCCTAGGTGCTCATGATACAAATAGTTTTTGAACTACTTATCAAAAAACCTCAGTTCTCATGAATTACTTATGAGAGAAGCACCATTCTTTTTTGATTCAGCACAGTCCAGGTATGGAAGGATACAGGGCTTCCTCATTATATTTCATGTACCTTTGAATGAGGGGAAGACTTAAGGGACATTCGTGAGAGGTAGTTGCTACTGAAAGAAATAACCATAAATGACCTACCAGAAGTGGACATCCATCTGTGCTCGCCCTTTCAGTTGAATTGTGGTCAGACCTTTCTCCAGAACTAGTAGCAGCCAGTTGTGCTCATGCCATGCAATTGCATGTGTATATATGCACCTTTCAGTCACTGTTGCTCACTTTTGTACGCCTCTGTTTGCTCTGCTCCGCTCCGCTCCTCTCGGCTCCACAGTTTTCATATTTGGACCCCCTAATGAGCTAGGAGGCAGCTGCATATGCACAGGCCTCTTCGAAACCCAGGACCAAGGAATCATAATGAGGCTGGTGAGTGGAGAAAGGTTGAAAGAAACTAAGGGCCTAATTTATATATGGACGGAAGGCCTGTCGTTCTGCCAGGGGGACAGAGTAAATTACTCCATTCCCTTGGTGGAGAGACTGCCCGCCACATTATAAATGATCATTAAGCAGGCAGTCATTAATAATGCATTGGCAGGAACCGCCATCACAGCAGTTCCTGCCAATGCATTTCACGGTTTGGTGCAGGGCTGCATCAGCATGACACAACCCCACATCAAACAGTTTTCTTTTTTATTGTCAAAAAGAAAATCCCGAACCTGGATCTTCTTTTTGAAAATATAAACAGAAATTGCCCCCTTGCCATGGGAGTCATTACCATTTTACTGTCAGGGTTTGCCTGTCGGTGATGGACAGTAAAAAATGGCTATATGTCCGCCCATCCTGATTGGGTGGGTGGACATATATGTCAACCAAATGAGAACGAGCTTGCTACCATCTCAATGTGCTGTCATGAATGTCTTTCACACATATCTCAGACAAACCATTAGGTTTTTTAAAAGAACCTTCACCCTACCAACCGAGTTGGTAAAATGCTTCATCATTTGGTTCCCACCTAAGATGCCAAATGCATCTTAGGCATGCAGTGACACCTGATTACAGCGAAGCTGTTCTTTTTGTGTGACGTGGTGAATTTGTAAGTGAATTTAAAACTCACTTCGAGATGTCCGTCCCTTGTAAAAATGTAATTGTGGATCCCTGGGAATGGTTAAAAGCAGTGATGGTGGGTGTACAGTGAGAAATTAGTGATCTCTCACATCCTGGTGTTAGGTCGACATGTTTCAGCCAAATATGAGTGCCGTTTTAGTCACAGTGGCTTTCTTCAGGACCAAAATGCTAGGGAATACCCTAGTCAAAATACGCATACACACTAAGGCATGCATATGTAGGGTGGAACCATCTGTAACTTATGATTTTCACCCAACTTCTTTTGAATCTAGAGTGGATATAATGAGAAAGCCATTATGCATACATTCATGGTAGATCATATCATTGATGAAGTTTGCACAGAGCCACCGCAGTGCACGCGTGCCATCCAACATGCTCATCATCCATCTATATTAGTATTTCCATTGTATCGGCATGTGTGTGGAAATCCTAACGCATATTATTTCAAGTGGTTGTTCCTTTCATTGATTTTGCTAAAGGAATATTTTTGTGACATTCATATCAGTGTGCCTTTCCTCACTCCCCGCCACGTATACGTAAAATAGTGGCAGATGAGCACCTTACGATTGTCACCTTTCGAAAAATTGTGCCTGAGGTATTTGCAATTTGCATGGCAGACTTGCTTTTTCCTTCTAATCAGGCAGAAACACTCATGTGTCGCATCACAAGGCTTGTAGTGAATATGATTAAGGTGATTAAGTAGAAAGACAATGTGTCTCCCCAATATATCACCTACTTTTATCGCTACTGATTAGAGCTATATGGATCCGGAGAGGGGGCATGCCTATAGTCACACTCTGTGGGAAAGAAAAATGCACTGTCCTCTCGTGTCCCCCACTGTTTTCTGCTCAATTAATTGCCCAACTCCCAGAATTGTCCTCCTCGGGAATCACATCAGGCTCGTCATAAGGGTGCGGCCCCGGCCCCTCCCTCCCAAAAACGTACTTCATCAAGGCATGCCATCCATCATAGTACCTACTACCGTCCTTCGCGGGATCCGGATGTTACCGAAAACCTGACCAGCAAGAATTAAGTAGTTGTGTTAGCATCTTTGCGCTCTGCGTGCTTGCTTTTGGGCATAGGTTTGTGTCCTGCATCTGAATCGGCTGTGAATTGGGTGGAACTGCCCTCCCCTGCAATGTTCACACCCCAGGGAGAGTTAACCCAAAAGGAGGCCCAGTAGTCAAGTGCAGTGGACGGGGAGGGAACCCTCTCGCTCTTATGAGAATTAACCCCATTTATGGTTCAGTGTGCCCTATGGCCATTAAAAGTGAATGGGCCCAAAATAAAATAAAAACAGAGCAAACAAGAAATGCCTTGCTCAATTACTGGCCAATTTATTTTTTCCATGTACAGTTGCATTTTTGGCTAGTATATTGTACTCAGTTGAATCACTAGTTCTTATGTTAGTAGAAATCAGTGGTGTTCGCCCATACTTTAATTACAGAGGTATTCTGTCTTAGGTACTGGATGATAAAGACCATGCTCCCAAGGGGTCAACTGGTTCGTGGGTAGCTAAAAAAACAGTGGTATTCGCCCTAGCTCCTAAAAAAAATCAACATCTCTAATTCAGTGTCTTGGATGGTCTGTGGTGCCTAAAAAGGATGGGCTAGTGTGGTGTGTAGTCCCATGAGGGTACAGGAGTGTCATATTCTGAAGGGGGTCTGGAGATGTCCTATCTTATTGCATATGAATGGCGTGAACATATTGCCATTTCTCAAATGAACGTTACTCCGTTGGGCTGTCAGAGAAGTTTGGCTATGTTGGCGATGGAGTATTCACAGCTGTAGCTCAACTTAATGTCCTCCCTCATCTAATTTGGGTGTGTGGACCTTTATCTTGATGGTATGTACACTCTGTCACCTTTGCAACGACATATACATACTGTTAAGATGTAAATCAGCCCCTAAGTCTGAACTTTGAGGCCAGACCCAAAAGCTGGACCTAAGAACAGGTAAAATGCAGGTAAACGGTAATTGGTTTGGTGGAATGAGTTATGGCCACAAAAATGAAAATACAATGATTGACCCTTTTTCCAAACCTGACTGTGGTACTAGAGACAAAAGCAATGATTGCAATCATCACTCCCTATCCCCTTAATCCGCTGTACTTCATTGTTTTACTGATTCATAAGGTCCAATAAATACTCATGAATGGTTTAAGTCCTATCTTAAGATCATTGCCCACAGCAGTATTCATGGTGTTGCCTTGTGAGCTACAAGAACCATTGCCTTTGGCAATTTTACTTCTGGTCACTTTTGATGTTCCAAAGGAAGTTGAAGTGGAACAAGTAGTCTTGGAGGGTGTTAAATCTCCAACAAATGCACTAGTAATATCAGGGGACAGACAAACTGGATTTAAGTTTTCTAATAAGGAAGTGGGGCTAAATAAACATTTAATTGCAATATTATCACTACATACAACTAAACATCAGGAGAGTGAGGCAATAGTGGGATTAGAAAATGAGACAGTGGTGGACCAGCCAACAGAGACAGTAACAGATGGGTTGATGGGAGAAGTTGAGCTAGGCACACAAATGGCTTCAGTAAAAGAGCTAGATACACAAATGATTGTGGCAAATGAGGCTATAACTTTGAATATGGAAGTTGAGAACTCCCCTGAAATAGAAGAGCCACCTATGATCAGCCTTAGTGATAAAGTTGTTAGCAAAAGTTATGGCTCGGAATACCAAGGAGGTCAAAAGTTGTCCAAAATATGGGCAGCCATTTTCTAGTGATTAGGTCGAAGAAAGGGAAATTTAAGAAACAAAAACAAGAGAAGGTGAAAAAGATGCTACTCCATGGTTATACAATATTGATGGGGTATCTAATTCATACTGATTCAGGGAGTAATAAGAACAGTGAATCAGAATACACATATTGATACTTGTTATAAAATTAAGCAAAAATAAGGATCTGTTACCTGAAGAGGCTTCCAAAGCTAATCCTGATGGTAATGCTGTGGTCCTGCCTGGGTAGTACCTATTGTACAAAGGAAGATACTAATGAAAACAAAACAAAGAAGCAGAATAATATTATGATTCAGGTAGGAACACAAACATATAACATGATAATTACCAAGTCAGCCTATAACTGCAAACAAGAAACAGAGCGAAGTAATGAGCTGGACAAATAGTATACAGAAATGTTATGCTAATGGTACCCAAACCAAGTTTCTCAATCCAAATGCAGAAGAATTTGATTAGACATGGCCTCAGAACGATTCACTTCAATCTGCACAAATGTTCATGGTGACTGTGCCAGGAAAGACATAGTTTACACTTCTATTAATATCAGATGGTTCCCATGACAGCTTGAATAAAGAGTAACCTCTGTCAATTAACTAACTCCTGCCAACACAAGGGATCTCCATGGTGGATACTAAAGAGGTGGAATTTGTTGCCACAGGGGGACCACAACATTATTTTACAAGAGTAACAATTTAATCCATTGAACTGGCAGCAAATGTTTTGCCATTTATGAGACTACTACTGAAGCTGGGCAGCCATACTCCTTATCTATCACTCTTGTAATCTATATCTAGTACAAGGATCAATATGTAAGGGACATGGGCAGTGGTGAAGTTTAATTCATGCCAGATCAGAAGACATTAAGATCCAGCAGATTGAATGAATGCAAAGCAAAATGAAAACCTCCACAATATTAATCTAGTAACATAGTAATTGCTCATTGTAACAAAGGTATTTTATTATGGAGCACTTAGGCAGAATTGGATATTTCTATGAGGACAGGGAACTGAGAATTGATGTCATGAGAAATGGAGTAAGAGAAATATTTCCAACATAAATAAGGTCATTTAATGATCTAAATACCAACACCAACCAGGAGTAAGAATTAGCCTGGATTGGACAATTTTTAACCACGAATCTAAGAAACAACAATATTCACCATGGGAGGAGGTGGGTCCTTCCCAAGTACACTAAAAGATAAAAGAAAAATGCTGCTCTCCTCACTAATGTTGTAGGACCTGCAACGTGGATGAAGGAGGAGGGGTGACACAATTGGTCATTCGAATACTGGTTTACAAGAGAAGAACCATCCGTATAGCAATGGCTGTACTGGCACTGAGGTTCAAGTTACCACCCTATGAAGGTAGAATACAGACCTTAATTATATTTAACATCTATTTACCACCCACACGTGGTGCCGAAGATTCAGCTGCCTACATTCTGATTCAATCTTTGGGCTTATTATAGTTGCTTGCGTAAAATAACCAATAATTCTCAGTGGTAAATTAAATCTCTTTTACTTTGTAAGATGAAGCAAGGGGAATTCCCCTTTGATTTACACAGTGCAAAATGTGTTAGAAGAAGATGGTCAGTAGAATCTTTGCATGCCTCCTAATTTCGAATGTTATATTGCTACAGTGACGCTGATAAACCTGCCAAAGTCACTTGTCTTTCAGCTACCGGAACAAATGCTACTTTTGGGCTATGTATTTATCAATGACCCCTTCTTTAGCTGAGTGGAAGACCTTGAAATTGCATGCCAATTTAATAGCAATGATTCCCCTAAGTTGGTAAAAGTGGAATTTCAAGTAAAGAATATACAGGATACACCAAGTGTTGGCCATCTCCCAGACATTAGAATAGAACATACACTTAAGGGGCTATGAAAAATATGGATGCACTAGTTAAATTATGCTCAAGTTACCAGGTACAAGAAGCATATGGGTCAGAATTAGAGGTATTTTCTATATAGATGTCAGTTTGCTGGATGGTTGTTGATCTATTTGGTATAGATCCTCTTAGATACAATCTATTGACAGTTATAGGACCACAGGATTATCAAATAACGCAACCTTTTTTTAACACTGAGGGGGATATTCTCAAGAACGTGTGATAATCATCGCAAAATTAGCTTAACGCAACTTTGCACATCGCAGCCCATCGCCGGAAAATAACACTGTGTCAACGTAGTATTCCCAACCCGGCGGCACCATGCGATAGTCTCACGATAACGCGCCAAATGACTGCGTTAAAATGAATGCGACGCCGAAACAATGCGAAACACGAACGCGAAAAAAGGTGCGATGCCCCAAATCGCGATACAAAAATCAGCGATAACCAGCGACAGGCCTGCAATTCCCACGCGTCATGCGGGAAAATGCACTATAAAAGCACCGAAAAACACAAACAAAACAATTCAAACTGCGTAGCACCATGGATGCACCCGGACCGAGTTCAGAGGACAACGCGAACCCCACAAGCCCCACAGACGACCAGCAAGGAACCCCGGGGTCGGGGAAGGGCAAGGAGAAGAGGAAGAGGAAGACGGGGTTCAGTTCGCAGGAAAACAGGATCATCGTCACGGAGGTGATAGAACACTGCCAACAACTGTTCATCACCTCCACTGTGTCATTGGCAACACAAAGGGAAATATGACAGTCGATCGTGAACAACGTGAATGCAGTCGGAGTGTTGAGGAGGTCAATGGAGGAGGTCAAGAGTAAGCCTGGGCGTAGTTCGCGAAGTAGCGCTACGCGAAGCTACGCAAAGTGCAGTTCGCACTACGCGAGCTACGCGTAGCACTACGCGAACTGCGTAGTGCACTGTTCGCAATGATTGCACAGTGCCGGATGCTTGTCCGCACTGTGCAATCAATGAAAACGGCATCTTGCACAGTGCGAAGCTGTCTTTACTGCCGCTCGAGTAGATTTTTACTCGAGCTGCAGCTTCTCAACGCGGACTGGTAGTTTCTCATCGCGAGCGGTCGCGAGCATACGCGACCACTCGCAATGAGAAACCTGACCTCCCGCGTTGAGAATCTCGCCGGGAGGTTTATTTTCCACGCCGCGATCGGCAACTTGATGTTGCTGATCGCGAACGAGGAAAAAGTCTCGCTGGGATATCATTTTGCTTGCTCGCGGTCGCCAACTTGACGTTGAGGACCGCGAGCAAGCAAAAATGACCGCTGCACTACGCTACGCTACGCGTGTTTGCACTGTGCTACGTGCAATTCGCGTTGTGCGAAGTAGCGCAAACTTCGCAAACTACGCGAGCGTAGCGTAGTGCTTTGCCCAGGGTTAGTCAAGAGGCATTGGCATGATGTGAATAGCCAAACCAAGCAGAAACTCGCTGCCAACCAGAAGGCAGCAAAGGCCACTGGAGGTGGGAGTCCTGCGCCACAGGAGGAGCTGGATGAGCTGGAGGAAATGGTGGCCAAAGTCATCAGTGTGGAGACGGTGCAAGGAGTTGGGGGTCCGAACACAGCTCGATATGACCTGACCCAACAGCAACAGGGTGAGTAACTATCAGGGACTGGGGGGACGGGGGGAGATGGGCACAATGGCACAGATACACAATTATGTGTAGCACACTGCACACCGACAATGATTGTGGAACATGTCCCTGATACCCTTGGCATACTTTAGCACACATAGAAACACCAAGTAGGCCCCCGTCCACTATGGGCAAAAAGGGGCCCCCCTCCCTATCACCAATCTCACAACCTACCCATGCACATGTGCTGAATCCAGCAAAGCAGCGGCTCTGTGAGCCACACCGACAATGCAAGTGACACTGCATGAGCATGGCTGCAGTCAAAATACATGACATGGTGCACGACACGACACTGAGGTGGCCCAGTGTGGATCAAGTCCTCAAAGGAGCAGGTCACACTCTAACACATCTACGTGCACATACAACCCCTGACGTCAACAACACATCTGCAGACAAACAATGCACTGGAGTACAAAAACCGTCCAAGAGCACAAATGACCTAAGTCGCCCACATCTCAGCACCTTAAAAGCACACAAGTCAAAGGTACACCGCCTCAAAGGGATAAGGGGCCGCTAAAGCAGAGCTGCAGGGGCGACTCTCCCACAATGCAGCACACACACATAGCAATCACAGCACATCAACATTGACGACAATGTGGTACAAAGTGCAACACTTTCACTACAGAACAGAGGACACAACTGCTGCCGCTTGTGCGTAGAAACTGGACAATCACATCTGGCATAGCAGGAAACTGTGAGATGATAATGTACGAGTACAACCTCACATCTGTAATGTAGTCGAAATGTCCACTGTCTCCCATCAAATAGCCAGCTCATCCAAAACAGTCACAATGTACATTGTCATGCAGTGGGTGTGTGAGTCCCATCAGGGACTACTCACTGTCCCTAACGGACACCCACAGTCCGTTCCATGCTCTACAACAATCCTTGGCTGACCTCGCTGGATCCATTACTCGGATACAAGAACTGTCCAGTCAGACAGGCTCCAGCGATGACAGCACAGAGATGGCACAGATGCGGAGGACAATGGAGAACTTGGAGCGGATGCAGGCTGGAAGGATGGCTGCCACGGCTGTACACCAGCGAGATGTAGCTGGGATCTTCCATTCCCTGCAGAACCTCATCTTGCCATTGCTGCCTCAGAGCCTGTCCCAGATGACTGCTGCAGGAACTTCGACACACACATCTCCGCCCCCTGATGTGTCAGTGGCACACAGTGATGCAGCCATACCACCTCCACCCCCTGATGTGTCAGTGGCACACAGTGATGCAGCCATAACACCACCACACACACCTGACACACCTGACACAGAAGACATATCAGAGGACTAAGATGTGGATGGCAATGACTCTGTGTAAGAAAGGAGGTTGTAGCATACATCCCGCCATTTGGCCTGTTCCTGCTTGGTTCAGCCCTCTGCATCATGCCCGGGAACAACACCTTCCACTGTCCCCCGAAACACTCTGCGACATTCACCTGGACCCCGACATGGACTGCCATATGTGGTCTGGTTACCAATGACACAGCAATCAGGCTGCGGACTGAACTCTTCCTCTTTCGATTGAATTGTCATTCCCCAAAGGACTCTGTTTGGCCCTCCACTGGGCAACCATGTAATGTGGGGTTTGCATGGCCATGTACTGCTCCAGCTCCGACACTCCACAGAATGTGAATAAAACATTCCAAATCACACAGATGTGTCATGTCTATGTCCAATCAAGTATAAAAGTATGGATCAATGTAGGGACAATGATTGCACAAAAAGGTACACCCTGGGAAATGACATCAATGCGCATGTTTGACCCTGACCCACATGGCCAATTAGATGACTGTGAAGGCGTGAACTAGCTGTGGCCTCATTGCTCATGGACAACATTCTCGCAACCCCCCAACGTAGCCCCACGTCCATGTATTAAGTGGGGCTGTGTGTAAAAATGTCTAATCTGGTAGCAGGCCTAAAAGTAGTGTCCCCCATCACATGTGACAACAGGACATCTCTTTGCATACCTACTCACACTCAACTGTGTGGACACAGCCTGTTTTGATGGATCACATTGATCCACATGGCAAGAAGTTGGACACCATAGTCACATTGCTGAAGACACATAAGAGCACAGGTCTACCAGCAACTATCCCAACCACAATGTCTGGCTCACAGAGGTGGAGCTGGCAATAGAGACTCACCCCTAAGTGAAATGCATCAGTTAGTCCCTCCCTGTGTACGGACAATGCTCATTGAGGCACACGATTCGTCATTCTAATCAACACTCATCACAGTTGAACACTAGTGAAGTGGCGTAGACTTCATTAGCATGTGCGTGTCAGTATGGGCAAGACAAGGGCCACAACATGCAGACCATTGCTTCAGACACTAACAGGCAGCATGGGAACATGTAGAGGTGCAAGAAATGGGGAGGCAAAAATGAACACCAATCATTACAGATGGCAACGGTCTCAGCCCGCCTTGCTGGATGAGTCATGTGATGTTTGGCGTATGCTCATTGCCCCGTGTCAGGGGACACGACTCACTGCCCATGGGATCTGCATAGTGCTTTACCACTGGACTGCGCAGACTGTCTGCTCTGTTGACAGTGAGCAGGTGAAAGGGTCCAACAAGGTCACATGTAGTACTACATTGCCATGTGTGTACTCTTCCTCCAGCAGTATGTCAGATTTAGGAACCTTGCCAAGCGACGCTGTGCAGCTCCGCCCATGGGACTGCCTCACCTTGCACAGGTGTGTGTCAACACGCGTAGGTGCACGCACATGCATTCTGAGTCCAGGCGAATGCAGCCATGTCCACTCTTGTGGTGGGATATGTGACCATTTCTCCAAGATGCAACAAGGTGTTGGGACCTGTGCTCTGGGTTACAAGCAGTTGCGGCTGCAGGGACGTAGTTACTCGTCCATGAATGCGAGCGCAGCTTCCTGGCCAATCAGTTCCAAGAGTACATTGTTGTCGGCTTCAACGAGCACGAGGGCGAGCCAATCCATTAACTGGTCCAGACAGATGTGCTCCGTCCATGCCGTTTCACCAATCCGCAACACAGCCCAATAGGGGAGCGCTTCGATGTGGTCACTGCACACGAGGACTTGTGCAATATCCCATGTCCAACTGCCAGCACATACGCCAAATATCAAGGCATCCCATGAACGGGTATCACGGTTACACTCCTGGTCGTGGGCCAACAGGGGGCGCACACACAAGTCATAATCCAGTTCAGCTACCGTTGTGTTGGATAGGCAGACATCCATGGGCCAGTCGAATATGTATGATCAACAGTGGAACCCTGGCTGGACGCAGGTGACGTACTCAAGACGGAAACTCAGACGGTAACTGATGCGCAACACTACCAGTGGCAGTGCCCCCAACAAATGCAGCATACGTGCACGGTACAGTTCCACATGACAGGGGTTGTGCATGTGCCTGGGATGTTCTGCCATTGCGTTGGTGGCTCCCGTAGAACCGGCACTCTTCTGACCTGCGGCAGTTATGTGGATGACATGCCACAGCTCGGAGCAATGAGCCATATTTGTGTGCAACGTTTGGACGTATGGGTTGTTGTGTACGTAAGTGTCAAGGGCCTTCCATGCAAGAGTACCTCAAGCAAGGACTTCTGTGTGTGGGGTGTGGATACGTTGGTCTTTCATTAGCGCTGTGCGTAGTGTGGGAGTCGTCATCATCTGCTATGGTATCTCTCTCAGGGGGTGCCTGCCGCATGCAAGACCAAGGTCGGAGGTGCAGGTGTCCTTCCGCCTCATGTATTGAGACAAAGGAGCTTTCATCCCTAATGTTAGTCTGACTACTGCTTGCATTCTGGAAATGTGAAGCCTCCTTTCGCACTGCAGTTGAGGCTAGGCCTTAGGCTTATGGTGCACCAATAGCGATACACACACAACAGTTGGCATGCATGAGCCAAAAGCCCGAGCGGCCTTGCGCTCCTTGTACAATCCCTTTGTGCGCGGCCGCCCTCCGGGTGCATGCAACAGTGCAACAATGTCGATTGCGGGCCGTGTGTCGCAGACACTGCAACAGAGACACACGTATCAGTTTGTTTCCTGTCCAGCCCAGAAATGAACCACGCCCAGAGCCCAGGGTTAATTGTTCACACCCCTACGCTGGCCTGGCGTACGCCGAGCCAGCCCACTCGGCTTACGTATAAAGGGGGGGGGACGACGCTACGTGTCCCAGTTCTTCCCCACTGCCGGAGGTGGCATGGCTGCGTCCGCCTGGCATATCACGAGACTCAATCAGAAAGGGTCCATGACTTACGTTGCACAGAGTTGGTGGCACCAGAAACACTGCGGCCGGCACAGGCCTACCGCCATGGGACGGTGACTTTCGGTGCACTGAGGTAGGGGCACCTTAGGTGCTGAGCGGGTGTGCAGCCTGCGATGATGCGCCGTCCTGGCGGTCCGGACTGGTAAGGATTTGTGTGAGCCCTGCTGGACCGCAGTGTAGGCCTGAGCCAGCGGGCAGCGCGGGCCTACCGCCACGTGGTGTTGCCTCACGGTTCACAGAGTTAGTGGCACCTATAGTGCTGAGCGGGTGTGCAGCCTGCGATGATACCGTGTGCACTGATGTAATCTCTGCCATTGCGAAATCAAGACCCAGAATCACGTGTGTGACTTAGTGGCCCGCGGGGCGGGGCTGCATGATGTGGAGGCTGCCAAGGTCACAGACCCCGGGCTTGGAGCTTTCACCGGCACATGGTGGGCCCTCTTGGAGACACGCTGGTGGCGGAAGGTGAGCAGTGAGGCCTGGTGCACAGGGTCAGGCAAACACCGCTGGGCGGCGGGAGGGGCTGGGGTGCAGCAGCCTGTGTGCGCAGGGGCGGCCAAGCGATGATGGCGTGTGCAATGATTGTACTCTGCCATTCATAAATCTGGACTCTGTTTCAGATAAGGGACCTGGTGGACTGCGGTGTATACCGGCACGTGGTTGGAGACACACCGGTGGCAGCAGGTGAGCAGTGGGGCCTGGGTCCGCAGTGTCGGCACTCTCTCTCCCTCTCTTCCTTTGACTGTCTCTCCCTCTTCCTCTGTTACTCTCTCTCTCCTTCTCCCTCTCTTCCTTTCACTGTCTCTCTCTCTTCCTCTGTTACTCTCTCTCTCCTTCTCCCTCTCTTCCTTTGACTGTCTCTCTCTCTTCCTCTGTTACTATCTCTCTCCTTCTCCCTCTCTTTCTTTGACTGTCTCTCTCTCTTCCTCTGTTACTCTCTCTCTCTCCTTCTCCCTCTCTTCCTTTGACTGTCTCTCTCTCTTCCTCTGTTACTCTCTCTCTCCTTCTCCCTCTCTTCCTTTGACTGTCTCTCTCTCTTCCTCTGGTACTCTCTCTCTCCTTCTCCCTCTCTTCCTTTGACTGTCTCTCTCTCTTCCTCTGTTACTCTCTCTCTCCTTCTCCCTCTCTTCCTTTGACTGTCTCTCTCTCTTCCTCTGTTACTCTCTCTCTCTTTCTCCCTCTCTCCCCCTTTCTCTCTCTCCCTCTCTTTCACTCTCTCTCTCTCTCCCTTTCTTTCTCTCTCTCTTTCTCTCTCTCTCACTGTCCTTTGATGAGCGCATGACACACCTTCTTATCTTGTATTTTGTCTTGCAGGCTGTGTCTTACAGATTGTCCAGTGAAGACCCGCCATGACTCTTCCGAATAGTTGTTTTGAGTTACATTTGAATAAAATAATTAGTTTTGAAATTCAAAGATGAATGAATGATTCTCCTTTTTCGGACCACACATGAATGTTGATTGTTGTACTTGTGCGACATCAGGTGAATTGTTTTGTTCATGATTTCGTAAAGTTGATGTAAAATATCTTTGTCCGGGGTTGGGCCCCGGGGGGGATGTGGTCCTGGGGGGGGCGGTGGGTGTTGTGGCCCTCTTGGGTGTCCGGCTGCGTGATCAGTGGCTCCATGGCATCTGTTGTTCTTCTGGTGTGGCTGTGGGCTGGGCTCCCATTTCTGGTGCAGGTTATCGCCCGACTTAATACCAGGAAAGAGCAGGTGTTAATTCCCTGCTGCTAACGCGCCTTATCGCATGTTTTGTGATCTTATCGCCGATCTGGCTGGTCGCTGAGAATGTTGCGAAGTGGTGTTTTCGCGGCTTTTTGCACAGGAATGCCTACTCTGCATCTCATTAGCGTTAGTTGCCGGTGTCATCCGTGGCATTGTTTTTTGCGGCTGCTATCGCAGGAAAACTGGCGGTATCGGCTGTTAGCACCAGCTTGTGAATGGGGCGATAACTCTATCGCCACTTTGGCTGCGATAAAGTGCCGCTAACTCGGTGATGAGTCCTTGAGAATATGCCCCTGAGTGTAAAACAATATGTGTGCAACTTATGAAAAAACCTAGGTGAGGTAATGCAACAACAAATCTAAGGTATCAATGGGAATTGAACAGTATGAAAAAACAATATTAGAAAGGTACCAAACTAGTTAATGTCAATTATTGGCGAATAGATGGTGTATTATATTGAACACCTGTGGGAAAAAGGACTCCAGATTAGTTGGTCTTTGGTGGCTGTGGGTGATGCTTACCCCAGGCCTAATCCGTATTTAGCAATCACTGAAGAAAAGTAGAAATTACATATTGATGAACTATAATGGCAGAGTAGGCCTGCAGATCAGATTTCAAAACTTAGGTGGTTCAAAGAGCAATATAAGACCTGACTGGAAATAATCAAAAATTTAACTAACAGTATAATGGCTCCACGGGTACCCAGAATGATTGGGATCCCCACAGCTGCCCTGAAGATATTCATTTTTGGGCACAAGCATTATCCCTGTTAATTGCTCAATCTTCCAAGCATGAATAATTCGAGAACCCTGGTATAGGAGTATGTTGGTACCAGCAATTAAATATTTAAAAAGAGAGATATAGCAGATCCGGGTAAATGCAAAGAACATTCGGACCATTGGCAAAACCTGGTTTACTCCTAGAAACAGTATTAAAGATAATATGATGGCATTGACTATGTTAGCTTTAACCACGCCAGTAGATGAAAATGTGTGTATTTACTCCTGTATTTTTATGACAACACTGCATCTCATAAAATTCGGAGGAATCGCCTAGGGGACAATCTTTTAGTATGGGATAGCACCGGATCCTAAAACATTCTGGCTAATTAAAGTCTTCCACGTAAATACCTCTGTGCAAGTACAGCTCAGTAAAAATTAAGGGGTCCATTACGATGGCGGGCGGACTTTGTCCGCCCGCCACCGCAACGGAGCCAGGGACCGCCCGCCGAAGTCGCGGCGGTCCCGCCAGGCACATTAGGATGCGCCCGCCACACTGGCGGGCGCATCCCGCATGTTTTACATTGCGGCGGCGGTGCTGTCAGCAGCACCCGCCGCAATGTACAAAATGCATATTGTAGCTTATGCATGCACAACGTGACAGGCACCGCGCGGTGCCTGCCACCTTGTGCATGCAAATGCAGAGGGGTACCATAGGTACCCCCATGTGCCCCCCACCCCCCAACATCCTGGGGGCCCGCAACGGGCCCCCAAATGCGAATACTGCATGCCTTTTCATGGCAGAAATGCCGCCATGAAAAGGCTCCTCACCGCCTACATCCTAATATGGATGGCGGTGTCTCACAGACACCGCCACCGTATTAAACCCGTTTTCCGCACGGTCGACAAGTCGACCGGCGGAGAAGCGGCGGGCGGTCTTTCCGTCCGCCTGCTGACCCCCCGCCATTAAATATGGCGGGGGTAAATGGGTGGAGGGCGGAGGGAATGTACTGGCGGATCGCCACCGCCATGTGGGCGGTGGCGATCCGCCGTACATCGTAATGACCCCTAAGTTATCACTAAGAAATGCCCAACTGAAAACGGCTTATAACATGTTTGTATTCCGGCACCTTGCCTGTTTAACTTAAATATTGCACTCTTATTTAACTATTAAACGATAGTAAATTGTTTTGCTTCTAAACTATTCAAGTGCAAGTGTTGCTATGAGAGAGCATGCTGACGACCTGATTTCAATTGATAGTAGCCCAGTTTGATAGCACACTTTAACTCAAATCGTTTTTATTGAATTTTCAAGAAAGGAACAAATAAATAATAAACATAGTAATCAAATAATAATGATCACAAGAATATTATCAAATGATAGCAACCAGGAAGACATACAAAGAAACGAAAACGAAAAACAGCAAATTATACAAGAGCATTACCGCAGGAGTTGCAGTGGAGCACACTTTAGACAGTTAAAACAAAGACAACTATCTTGTAATGAACCTAAAAAGCAAAAATCATCACTTTGGGGAAAACTATCAATAGTGCCAAAGGGTCAGTGAACGGGACAATAAAGTGTCTAATTATATCGATCTAGGAATCGACTTGAATACTAAAACGTCATGGATCCCCCAATGGAACTGTTCAAGAGTGCATTCTATAGAACATACGGGATCCATTTCCTCTGGCTGTTTATGAAGTGTTTGCTGCAGAGATTATTTGTATGTTGATGTATGGGATTACTCTATAGTGTGAAATATAGTAAGAGATTGACTACCATCGAGGCAAATTCCCTAAGAAAGAGGAAAGAAGCAGCCAACAAGCAGTAATTAGGCTTGAATTAGTCATTTAGCACCAGATAGAGGAAGGAGCCCTAAATTATAATAATAGCTGTTAGCCAAAATATCCGTTTTCTTAGTTGAGTGGAATAGGTCCAATACTGACAGATATGTACACGTCTTGCATCCTTTCAGAGACCCTTGATTCTACTGACAACTTGACCGATTTAAACAGCCGGAAACTTCCAATGAAAAAGAGCCTAAACCGAAAGTAGGAGCATCTCTTCTATTTAGGTTCATTAGTTATACTCTTCAGTGCTACCGGACTGAGTTTAGGAGACCCTCCATCCGAAAGAAATCTGTAGGATTTAGACTGCAACACACAAATGTGCGGGCAATTGTGAGGAGCTGGCGCAAAGAAGCAGATAACGATAGGAGTATAAAATGTGGGCAATGTGGCCTAGATTCTGAAAGAATTGAGCACAATCTCTGCCTCTGCCCTGCCCTGTAATGTCACCGGGTAAGATATTCAAATATATTTAATGACACAAAAATCTGCGTAAAAACAGGAGGCAATTCAAATTTGCAAGGTGCAATACATAAAATCAGACCTCTGTAGTGATAATTTTAATGGTAATATTCACAGAGATATTTATTGTGCATCACTGCTGTTTCATTATTGGCAATAAATAAGTACCACATAGAGTGGTGAGTAATGCATTTTTATTTCTCGCCTACTTGACAGCTCATGTGCTGTCTGTTGCAAGACATATTGGCAGTTTGCAATGGGCTTAGAGCCCGCCTATTGCTCCTTATTTGTTTGCTTGTGTGGGCTTTAATTCCATTTGTCCGTCCCCTGGAGCATGGACACATTAATTGTGTCTTTCACTGCTCACTTTTTTAAGTTCTACTTTTTATTTTTTGTTTAAGCACCCTACCACATTTTTGTGGCAGTAATATATTACTTCTGCTATACCAAGGGTACTTCGCCCGCCAAATTTAGAGATGTCAGCCGGCACAGTGGACATCTCCTAACATTGGCAGATGGCTTTGTCAACATGATGGTACAGTCCTTCAAACTTGTAACATGTCTTTGTATTTTCAAAAACAAAATCCAAAAGCGGGATTTTTGTTTTTGAAAATATAAAAGTGAATGACCCCTGTTCCATGGGAATTGTCGCTCATGGTGTACTGCCCCTTTCCGACTAAATTGAGTGGGTGGCGGATGGCGAAACCTCTGATGGCCCTTACTCTGTCGGGCTGTTGGAGGAGTATGTCAGTGATGGAGAAGGAGTAGTCTCTGACATACTTAAAGTCTGTCTGTTTGTAAATCAGGTGGGGGACCTTCAGTTTGACGGTGAGGGTGCTCTGTTGATGTTGCGATGGAGTACCTTCTCCGACATGCTTAAATCAACCCCTTACTTAATGTACTGTTCAAAGCAGTGATCATACAGCCCTTTTCTATTCTCGCTTCTGATCCAGCGCTATCAATAACATTTCTTCCCCTATATGTCTTTGGACGTCCAGGTGCAAATATTCCTCTTAAACACAACTATATCCATATGACGGTGGGGCCCATAACACCGCATATACATTCACTCACTCATTTATTCCCTGGATTTCATCCGTTCTTACCTAGGAGAAAAACAGTTAAATGATATGCTGGAAGGAGACAGGATACCTTTTTATAAAGACGACATTACACTTCTCAAGCTCTAAGGTATTCCGCTCATTGGTCGATGGGCCAACTAGTAGGAATCAGTTGATGGTGATTAAGACTAGCTCAACCACTATAAACCTTTAAACATTTACATTTATCATTGAGCTAAAGAACCACTGACTCATTGTTTAAAGATAATAAAGTTTATATAAAGTTTAGAAGCATGAATAAGTTTCAAATTTATTATTCAGATTATTACATTTAGCATCATTATAAGAATAAATTGAAATTGCAATGCATACCTATTAGATGGAAAAATAAAGTTCGTCACAGCAAGAACTCCCGAAGGATCTATCTATCTGTCCTGGAAAATAGGCCTTCTCGTTCCTTTCCCTTTTAGTAATTTAAGAATAAAAATCTAATAGTTTAAATGGAAAAATCTTTTAGGATTAAAAGGTTCTCCAATAGCAGCGTCTCATGCTCAATCAAAAATATAAAATAGCAGCAGCAGTAATAGCAGCTAACAACCAACAGCAGCTAACCCCTCCCCTCTAAGAGTAGGTCTTCTTATACCCTAATACTAGCTTACTAAGTGAAAATGTTACATCTTTATGGCGAGATTCTCTCTAATTGGTCCATTCGGGTCAGTATACATCTCCTCATGAATATCCTTGTTTCAACCAGTTCTTTGTGACAAGTTCATATTTTTGTCGTTTCCCACGGGTTCACGACATCACCCCTTAGTTCATGGTTTTCAAACTGTATCTTTTTCTGATACTTTTCAGTCGGTCCGTTTATTGTCCATTCATTTATTCCCTGCGACTTCTCACGCTTTTTGCTGTCTTGCTTTGGCACATGTTTATGCGTTAAGGTCATCACAGCCTTGACCACGCTTCCATCCTAGGCTTTTGGAATGATCACATGATCCCTCTTGTTCACGGCCTTTCTTTCTTTCGTAACCCCTCTCGCGCCTGCGTACTCTAACTCATGGCGGCCATCTTATTTCGCTGCTCAACAGGCCTAAGCGTACTATTATAAAGATAAACAAAACAGAGTTAAGAATAAAGAATATAAGCCTTTTCGTTTCCCTCCCGTCATTCTACGTACCCCAATTAGGTATTACCTAGCAAAAGCGACATATAAAGCCATCCCTTACTTACCAACGCTTTGTTTTGCCACTACACAGTTTATTTCCAAGCACAAATTATGCAGGTATTATTCTAATTAGTACGCAATTGTCAGACTTATGTTATCCACGTTAACAATTGTAAGTAAATTAGTTTGCACATATATAGCGTGTTACCTTTAACCCTTTACATGTAACATACATGGTTGGTTATTCACTAAGACGAACATGTGTGTTAATTTATTTAACGTAAATATTAGGAGGTTAAAAAATTTTCAATTAGCCTGCTCCATCAACTCCCCCCTTTGGTGATTTTTTAATATCACCACAAAAACCCATGTTATACAATTCTATCAGATAGCATATTCTTTGTCCGTTTGTTTTTGTTAGTTTTACACAACTGTATCCCTTTCAACTTGTCTCTTTGTCTTCTTATACATGTTTTCTTTTATTTCTTCTAGTTCTATTTCACCCATTTCTCTTTCTCTTTCTTTGTTTATCTTATTTTCTTTTTCTATTTTGTTTTGCCTTCTTCTTCTCTTTATACATGTATTTATTAACTTCAGTACTAAAACTATTATTATTATCATAGTTGCTACTATTATTATTTTCCCTATTACTAATCTACTCATTCTAGTAAACCAATTTATTACTGAGGAAAAACTCTTACCAAGTTTTCCCAATGCATTCACTTTTATCTGGAATGTAAGTGAAACAATGTTGGACTTTCAGCGTTCCACAGACTCCACCCTCTTTTGCCAAAAGAATGTCAAGGGCAAGTCGATTTTGCATCACCATAGCTCTCATGGCAACCATTTCGGTATTTACCATCAAGAACCCTCCAGCAGTATCTGTAGATAAACGATCTACTACTGTGGATAATTTCCGAATTTTAAATGCATTCAAAGATATTCCCACTGCTGGTATCAATTCTCCAAAAACATCACCTACTATTTCTGAAACGCTCTCCCTTTTCCTACGTGTAAATGTCTTTACCATTTCGTGTGTTCCTTTTCTGTTCTGTCTATATGAAAAATCTTTGGAAAGACCAGGCCTAAATAACATGATCCATACCAATGGTCCGGCAGCCTGTAATAAGCTCTGTTACCGCAAATATAATAGATCCCAGGAAATATTGGATCTTTTCCCCCTTTGAATCCCCAACCTCCTAAAATGTTATAATTGTCTTGGCAATCACTGGAACCCACGAAATAATTGTCATATCTTGTTTTATTTCTTCTAATGCACAACCTTCCCTGTTAGGGCCAATCCAGAGTCATAGCTGCATTTGTCTTTTTCTTGTCATGATTTTCTTCCTCAAACGCCCAAAGAGGTGTTTTTGTCTTTTCTATCACTTTTCTTTGAAATTTTACCCTTCTATCTTCAACCATTTCTAAAAACACCTTTTCTTCATTTCTTAGCTCACAGGTAAGGTTGTTTTTAACTATATCATCTAATGTTAGAACTTTATCTTCTAAAAAATATTCGCCAAACATCCTTGCTTCCTTTACTTTATTTAGTTCAGAAATTATAGGAATCTCTGCAAAAATCTTATCTATGTCAGTATAATAGTATTCTAATCTCCCTGTCTTGTAAAATAGACTTGCTAAAACACTACGGGGCCGATTCCGATCTTGGCCGGTAGGGCTCCGAATCGGATTCGGCTTTACCGGATCCGATTCGGAGCCCTATTTCCCGACCGATCCGTACGCGCTTCCGGACGAGCGAGTACGATGCGAAATCGCCGACCGACTCGTCCGGGTGTACCGACTGCTCCGACCGACTCGATCCCAGGTCTAACCGCACCGACCGACTCGCACGGACACGACTCGCACCGCGCAATGGAGACGTTCCCCGGCCTGGTAAGCCCGCGTACACGTTGTACGACAGGCTCCCATTGACTTCAATGGGAGTCCGACCGACTCGAGTCCGATGGCATACGTGCGCATCGTACTCGTTCGGTCGGGCTGCACGGGTCCGATTCGGTCGGAAATCTCTCCGGGTCCGGCTCAGTCGGAGAGATTTCCGGCCCAAATCGGAATCGGCCCCTACATGTTATTCCATACGCCAAAGGAAGGTGATGATAGGTCACACCTTCTGCAACAGACGCAGGTAATTGCATACAAACATAACAATCTCTCACATCCATGGTTTCTATATACTCATAATAATTTAGTAAAAACATTTTTTGAAAAATCTGTTATTGATTTGTCTTTATGCAACTCTGCATTACTTTTTACTATAGCTGTTTCCTGCATGTTAGCTCCATTTTCTTTCTCTGTGTTATTCTTTAATATAGACGTTTCTTCTACAGCTAATCTTATTGGAATGGTGATTGCTAAAATAATCCATACGGTCATTAATAATCCTGTACAAAAGAAGCACATCTTACACCATCTACGTAAGAACTCACATCTACATGTTCTAATTTTAGTATCTACCATTTTGTTCTATTACCTATTATATAGTATGTACAGAAAATGTGTCACCACACCTCAGAAATGACCTCTTAGCCACCCTGCACTTTCACTTTGTCTTGTTTGGTACTTTCTTTAATTCTTTTCAGAACTCTTTCCTGTCAAATCCAGTGTTTTGTCCAGTCCGGTAGAAATTCGTTCAAATTTCTTTAGATTTGTTGCACTTCACCTTCACCCATTAACTTGTAGCTTTGTTCCGGGTTCTCGTGAGTGATCTCTTCTTCTTTGATATCAGTCAGTGCAATGTATAACCATTCAGGCGATTTATACTTCAGATTTGCTTTCTTTATTCTTTTTGTTTTCTGCAAGTGTTTTCCACCTTGTTTCTCTGGTTCTTTTTGACTGGTTATCTCATTTACTTGCTCTGCACTTTTTCCATCTAGCCTTATGATCTTGTATCTCAGTTTTCTAACTTCGTTGGGCCAATTGTCTCCTTTTCTTGGCCTTTTTGGTTCACTCTCTTTTTCCTCTCTTTCTGTTCTCCAAGTTCTCTTTCTCGACTCTAGTTTCCTGTTTCCTTCTTCTCCACTTTCTTCTGATTCTGTTTCAGTTCTTCCTTTATTGTCTCTTATCTTAAATTTTATAATTTCATTTCTTTCTTCTATTTGTGGTTTTTCTCGTGTTTTCTTTTGATCACCTACTTCTGTCCCTCCTCGAGGTTCTTCCGAATTTGTGTCAATCTCTCTATCTGTGTCTAGATTTCCCTGTTCTTTTGTTCGCCGACCTGTCCCTATTGCTCCTCGGGGATCTTCCGATTCTTCTAACTTTCTATTTGAAACTCTCCCTTCCTTGTCTATTAATATTGTCTCTGAAGTGTTCTCACCACAACTTGTACTTGGTTGCTCACTGTTACTGTCTCTTTGCTCAGTTTCTTCTTCTATATTATCAAATTTCCAATTTCTTTTCAGATTTTCCTCACAATCCGAATGCTCTGTATCAGATGCTGAACTGGTGTCTGATATTTCCAGATGTCGACTCACATGTCGATCTTCAGATTCTGGAACTTCTGCTATTTCCTCCACTCCTCCTGTCGTTGCACTTGTACTTGGGTCTTCCAGATGTCGACTTACAGGTCGATCTTCAGATTCTGGAGCCCTGTTCGTCTCTTCCTCTACATCAGATGCTGAACTGGTATCTGATATTTCCAGATGTCGACTCACAGGTCGAGCTTCAGGATCTGGAACTCTGATGGTGTGACTGGCATGTACCCAGTGTTTCACTCCAGCACACTTGACTGCAGTTGTTGTTACCAGGATCACTTGTCGTGGTTGGTCCCAACGAGGAACCAAACAGTTTTTTCTTCGATGGACTTTTATGCGGACCCAATCTCCTGGATTCAAATCGTGAGCCGGTTTTCTTTCAAGAGTGGTCGCATCCGGTCCAACCTGATGAAACACAGAACGTACCACATCAGCCAATCCTTTGCAATAATCCAGCACCAGATCATCAGTTATAGTCAGTAGTTTGTTGACAGGTACATGTGCTTGTCTCATTGCTCGTCCCATAATTATCTCATGGGGACTGAGTCCTGTCTTTCTTTCCGGTATACTTCTGATTGTCATTAAGACTAATGGCAAGGCATCTGGCCATTTGAGTCCTGTGGCTTGACACATTTTACCTAGTCTGTTCTTAATTGTTCCATTCACTTGCTCTACTATTCCAGAAGCCTCTGGTCTGTATGCACAATGCAGTTTCTGTTTAATACTAAGTGCTTCACAAATCAATTGAACCAATTCATTTTGAAAATGTGTTCCTCTATCTGTTTCAATCGTTACTGGAAAACCATACCTTGGAATGAATTCTCGCAGCATTAGTTTTGCTACTGTAATTCCATCATTCCTTCTGGTCGGGTATGCTTCCACCCAACGGGAAAACAAACAGACGACTACAAGGACATACCTTAGTCTATTGCTCGGAGGCATTTCAATAAAATCCATTTGCATTCTCGTGAAAGGACCTCCCTCTCGTCCTATTGTCCCTAGACTCACTACTGTCTTTCTTCCTGGATTTAGCTGTTGACAAATAAGACACCTTTGACAAAGACTCTCAGCTATGGCTCTGAATTTTGGATTATACCATGTTTGTCTAAAAAGTCTGATCATTGAATCTCTCCCAATATGAGCTTGTCCATGGTACATCCGTGCCATGTCAGAAATCATGCTATCAGGCATAACGGGTCTTTCATCCCGGTAAACCCAAACATCATTTTCCTCATGTTTTCTACATCCTGCTTTTATCCAGTTATCTTTTTCCTCATCATCTGCTGCTTCCTGTAATTGTCTCACCTCATCCCATGTCTCAACAGGGTTAGTAAAAAGCAAAGGACATGAAATATGCTCTCTTTCTTGGTTCCGGTTCAATGAGACCACATTTTTAGCACAATACTGTGCAATTTCATCAGCAAACTTATTACCAACAGTTATGTAGTCTTCCCCATTTTTATGTGCATTGCACTTCACTACCGCAATCTGTTTAGGCAGCTGTATCGCCTCAAGCAACTTTTTCACAAATTCACCATTTCTTATCGGTGACCCTGCAGACGTCAAGAAACCTCTCTGAGACCAGATCTGGCCAAAATCATGCACCACTCCAAAGCCGTATTGGCTATCCGTGACAACTGTTATTCGAACATTCTTTCCCAACTTGCATGCTTGAATTAGAGCTATCAACTCCGCTACTTGGGCAGAACGTATCCCTTTCAAACAAGATGCTTCCATTACAGCAGCTACTGTGCAAACTGCATATGCTGCACTTAGAACTCCATCATTCGTTCTCAAGCAAGAGCCATCCACGAACAGAATATAATCTGATTCCTTTAAAGGCTCATCCCGTATGTCAGGTCTCGGTTTTGTACAATATTCGAGTACATTCAGACAATCATGATCAACTTCATCCATTTCAATCACACTCTCCTCATCTGGCAATGATGTTGAAGGATTCACATTCATGCATCTGTCAATGGTCACATTGTCTGCACTCAAAATTACTTTTTCATACCTAGTCAGCCGACTATGTGTCATGTATTGGGTTTTGGTTCTTGTCAACAGAATTTCCACAGAATGAGGGACATATACTCTCAGTGGATATCCCATCACTATGCCTTCACTCTGCTCCAAACTTACACAAGTAGCAGCAACTGCTTTCAAACATCCAGGCAACGCTTTCGCTACTGGGTCTAAAACAGCTGAAAAATATGCAATGGGTCTTTTCATGTTTCCATGTCTCTGCACCAGGACTGAAAACGCACACCCATCTCTTTCACTGCAATACAACTCAAAATCTTTTTCATAGTCAGGCATTCCCAATGCCGGAGCTTCACACAGTTTCCTTTTTAGTTCTCTGAATGCTTTCATTTCCTCGTCATTCATTTCAAATGGATCTTTTACATCTTTCTTTGTCAATCGCTGCAATGGTTTTGCAATTAATGAAAATCCACTTATCCATTGTCGACAATATCCAACCATTCCTAGGAACATTCTTACCTCTCTTTGTGTCATTGGAGCTCTCATTCCTTGGATTATTTTTATTCTTTCTGTCGTTACCTTTCGCACTCCCTTCTCAATCTTATGCCCTAGATACTGGACCTCTTGTTGACAAAACTGCAACTTCGATGGGGACACCTTATGTCCTCTTTTTGCTAAATGATTCAGCAAAGCAATTGTATCATTAACACATGCTTCCTTTGTTTTTGATGCCACCAGTAGGTCATCAATGTACTGAACCATCACTGACTTCTCTGGCATTTTCAAATCTTCCAATGATTTCTTTAGAATCTGATTAAAGATCGAGGGGCTTTCTGTATACCCCTGAGGAATTCGGCACCATGCCAAAATACGCTCTCCGAACCTGAACGCAAATAATGGCTGGCTATCTGGATGTAATGGAATAGAGAAAAATGCATGGCACAAATCAATAACTGTGTACCATTCTGCTTTGCGTGGAATCTGGTATAGAATTACAGCAGGCTTTGGCACTATTGGGCAGCAAGGCACAACAATTTTGTTTACCTTTCTCAAATCCTGTACAATTCTATATGTTCCATTCGGCTTTTTCAGTCCCATTATCGGCGAATTACATGGACTGCTCATTATTTCTCTCAGAATCCCTTGCTCAATCATTTTGTTTATTACTGGTGTTATTCCTTCAATTATTTCTGGTGTCAATTTATACTGTGGCGTATTTGGGTAACTCGTTCCTTCTTTAACAGAAATTTTAACAGGGTCTACTTCTTTCATTAACCCTATATCTTCTCCCGTGAAGTCCCACACTTCCTGTTTCACTGTTTCTTTCAGTTCACTTGGGATTTTCTCTACATCAAATATGGGAAATAAATCGTTCGCTTCTGATTCTAACTTTACCATGGTCATTTTATACAATACATCTTCATCTGGGGTCTGAAATGCAATTCCATCTGGCGTACAATAGATGGTGCAGTTCATCTTGCAAAGCAAATCGCGTCCTAATAGGTTCACAGGACTGCAATCACATACCACAAATCGATGCATTTCACTAAATGGACCAATTTTTACCTCCACTAATTTAGTAAGAGGCGCCTTAATTTGCTGATTCGAAACACCCACTACTTGGATATGTTCACCTGAGAGAGGAAGGTTTGGAATTTCCACTGACCTAACAGTAGAACGGGTAGCTCCAGTGTCCACAAGGAATGTTACATTTGCACCATTCACTTCTCCATCCACAAATGGACCTGCTTGATCTACCTCTAGAGTTGCGCCAAGCACGCACTCTTCCTCCTCTCCTAGGCACCGTCATAAACTTTCATCCGACTCATCACCATCCTGTCGTAGCCAGTACTGAGATATGGCAGCTGCGCGCGGCAATTGTGTTACCTGCTCTCCTCCGTAGAATCCTGTTTCTGTACTGTATTTCTGTTGATTAACACTCTTGGGAAGTGGTGGTTGTGGCACCTGACTTTGTTGGGTAACTACCTCACTCTGCACCTGTGGATTTAATGATTGATTTTCCGTATTAGGTTTTGGAGGAAATTTACACTCGTTTCTCCAATGCCCTAACTTTCCGCAGTTGTGGCATGGCCACTTTTTCTTTGCCTCTTCTATGCTCATTTGACCTTTTCCTTTACCTATATTTGGTTTAAACCTAGTCGGTCCTGCCTCATTAACAGGATTACTCAATTGAGCTTCTTGCTTCTCTGCAACTTTCACTTGTGCCCACATTGCTTTCTCTTTCAATTTACGCTGTCTGCTCTCAATATCATCACTACAATATTTAGCATACCTCAAAACTTCATCAACTGTGCTATTCTGCCAACAAATCATATGCTGTTTAATCATTTCACTTATCTCTGGTTTCAAACCATAAACAAATCTATATACAAAATGACTCATATCCTTCTCATTTAATGTCTCATAGCCACTATACTGTTTGAAAACTAACAGTAGCCTCTCGTAATATGCGTGTACTGATTCTTTGCTTTCCTGTGTGGTTCTGTCTATTTTTACCCAATCCGTTTCTTTGGGCGGAATCTTATTCTTCAAAAAGGTAATTACTTGATCATATTTCCTCATCACTTCTGGTCCTGGCGCTCCTGTTTTAGTATCTCTTGGATATTCTACAGTTGGCCAATCAATTGTAATCTTACATTCTGTCCACAAATCAGCTGGTACTACTATGTCAAACAACCCATCCAAATCTATCCACAACACCTTTGAAACTTTAACAAATCTCTCCACTTGTCTGTACCATTCTACTGGCTTCTCTCTCAATTTTGGGAAGTCATTTGTAAATGACAGTATATCCTGTCTAGACCATGGAACATGCACATAACTACCTCCTGGAGTTTCTCTCATCGGGTACTCCCTTACCATCGATTCCTTGTCTGTCACCGCAAAAGCCAAAGACGCTTTGTCTGTCACTTTCTCATTCCTTTTAGTCCATCTGCTTCTCCATCTATCCACATCACCCCATTTCCTCAGTAAAACAATTAATTCTTTTATTTGGGTTAATCTTCCTGATGTGTTCAAATTCTCTATATCTTTTTCGCAAAAATCTACTCTATATGGTTTCTGCAACGTTCTCACTTTTACAAATTCTACTCCTAGTTCATTTGCTGTTTCTTCTAATTTGTCATGTAAATTTCTAGCTCTCCATGTAATGCTCTTGCATAAGAACATAATCTCGTCATCCTGATAAGATTTCAGTTTTTCTGTGCCAATTGTCCCTAAGATCAATTCTTCCATGTCTATTTTTAACCTAATTACATCCAATGGTTTTGTTTCTGTCTCTTTCGTTTTTAAAGTTTTCATCCATTCATTCAATTCATCTGGAGTCGGACCTACAGGCGTACTATTTAATTCTATCCAATTTTTACTTCTTTCTGGTGTCTCCGATGCAGACTCAGTTACCATAGGTATTCTCCTAAACTCATTCTCATTTATCGTTAAATTAGTAGGTGGGCTTGGTCTATATGTACTAACCAAGTTTCTTGCACCTTCACTGTCAAATTCCATCCCTTCTTTCCTTCTTTGCAAGTGTGAATTCATAGGAATGACTAAAGAATGCTCTTCAATTTTCTGATTCTCAAAAACTGGTATTACTGGACCTATCGTTACTGGTACGGTTACAGCTTCCATATTCATTGTTAATTCTCTTATCTTTTCAGTTAATTCTCTTGTGGTTTTTGCCAATTCAGTTGTATTGTCACTTTCTGTCTTCTCATTTTGTGGAGTTTTCAACTGATCTTGTGACCTATTTATCTCATATCCTCGTTCTGGATTTTTATTCCTCCCAGTTTCCATTGGCGGTGCATTAGGTGTCACCACCGCAGAATTCTGTTGGTATGGAGGTGGATTTCTGTTTAGAATATCTTCCAGCAATTCATCTTCTGTCTCACTACCACCATACCCATACTTTTCAGTAACCACATGCTTCTTTTTCTCTGTACACTTTCTCTTTGCTTCTTCCTCAACTGTAAAAGCCGGAAACAAACCTCCTGTCATATTAGCATATCTCCAACGCTTTATTCTGTCCTCATGATTCACTCCCCACAACCTTCCGGGTACAAACTCATGATTTCTTAATCCTCTGAATCTTTCTCGTTCATACATCTCATCTTCCCATTCACTTAATGCTTCAAACTGTGTCGGTCTAGGTTTAGGTTCAAGCATTGCCATTTTCTCTCTCAAATTCCGAAGTACAGCTACACTAAATGAACCATTCTCAGGAAAAGCCAATGCTCCATCATTTTTAGTATATTTAGTCCAATTTTCTAACCATATGCAGGTATGATATCCGTACTTCAACATCATGTGCGAAGCTGGTGACTTCGGCGGAGGAATTACTTGTCCCTCTCTAGTCACTACCTTTTTGTCCTTCTTAAAAAAATTCTTAACTTTAGACATCCACGACGTTTTCTCTCTACCATACTCATAATAAGCCATGATTCACAATTTCTTTCCCTTCTCAAAAGTCCGCGATTCAACACTATTCTCTATGCGTTATTCGGACCTATCCCAGCGCGACTCACACCAACGCTCCAATCCTAAGCTTCTACGTTACTGATTTATCTGACCAATCCCAACGCGACTCACACCAATGCTCCAATCAGAGCGGCTTCTGTAACTAGCGCACTGTCCAATCCCAGCGCGGCTTTTGTCTACGTCAGTTTTATATGACTAGCGCACTGTCCAATCCCAGCGCGGCTTTTGTCTACGTCCGTTCTGCTCCTGACCCCTCCTTTACAAAATTTATCGGCAATTTACTTTTCAACAGTTCTTTGTTAATTACAACATTAAAACCACATTTCCATTGTCTGATTTCGCTAAACAAAAGTGACAGTCTATTCTAGCTTGCAAGAATACAGTTTCGTTCGATAAGTGTAGCACTTCCCTCTACCTTACCCTTCTTTCAAGCAAGGAGTAAACCCGTTTCTCTGGGGATAAAACACATGCGGAGACTACACTGCTCCTGAGAATTAAGGCCAGAGTTTCACAAGAAAACCGGTTGCTATTTCACTCACGCACCTTTTATACAGAAAATGTCCCTAGCATAACACAACCTGTGTTATCACCAATATGAACTCAGACAATGCACTATTCCATGTGACTTCTCTTTGCCACACGTGTTCCACTTCCTACTTCCCGGAAGCGTTAAAACTTTGACTTACATATAACATAACGTGACTCAACATAGAATGTTAGACATAAAATAATCAATAATCAATAATCACCAAACTAATCTATAGTAACCATAACTCTGCTACCAAGAAATCTGATCCAGCGCTATCAATAAAATTTCTTCTCCTATATGTCTTTGGACGTCCAGGTGCAAATATTCCTCTTAAACACAACTATATCCATATGACGGTGGGGCCCATAACACCGCATATACATTCACTCACTCATTTATTCCCTGGATTTCATCCGTTCTTACCTAGGAGAAAAACAGTTAAATGATATGCTGGAAGGAGACGGGATACCTTTTTATAAAGACGACATTACACTTCTCAAGCTCTAAGGTATTCCGCTCATTGGTCGATGGACCAACTAGTAGGAATCAGTTGATGGTGATTAAGACCAGCTCAACCACTATAAACCTTTAAACATTTACATTTATCATTGAGCTAAAGAACCACTGACTCATTGTTTAAAGATAATAAAGTTTATATAAAGTTTAGAAGCATGAATAAGTTTCAAATTTATTATTCAGATTATTACATTTAGCATCATTATAAGAATAAATTGAAATTGCAATGCATACCTATTAGATGGAAAAATAAAGTTCGTCACAGCAAGAACTCCCGAAGGATCTATCTATCTGTCCTGGAAAACAGGCCTTCTCGTTCCTTTCCCTTTTTAGTAATTTAAGAATAAAAATCTAATAGTTTAAATGGAAAAATCTTTTAGGATTAAAAAGGTTCTCCAATAGCAGCGTCTCATGCTCAATCAAAAATATAAAATAGCAGCAGCAGTAATAGCAGCTAACAACCAACAGCAGCTAACCCCCTCCCCTCTAAGAGTAGGTCTTCTTATACCCTAATACTAGCTTACTAAGTGAAAATGTTACATCTTTATGGTGAGATTCTCTCTAATTGGTCCATTCGGGTCAGTATACATCTCCTCATGAATATCCTTGTTTCAACCAGTTCTTTGTGACAAGTTCATATTTTTGTCGTTTCCCACGGGTTCACGACATCATCCCTTAGTTCATGGTTTTCAAACTGTATCTTTTTCTGATACTTTTCAGTCGGTCAGTTTATTGTCCATTCATTTATTCACTGCGACTTCTCACGCTTTTTGCTGTCTTGCTTTGGCACACGTTTATGCGATAAGGTCATCACAGCCTTGACCACGCTTCCATCCTAGGCTTTTGGAATGATCACATGATCCCTCTTGTTCACGGCCTTTCTTTCTTTCGTAACCCCTCTCGCGCCTGCGTACTCTAACTCATGGCGGCCATCTTATTTCGCTGCTCAACAGGCCTAAGCGCACTATTATAAAGATAAACAAAACAGAGTTAAGAATAAAGAATATAAGCCTTTTCGTTTCCCTCCCGTCATTCTACGTACCCCAATTAGGTATTACCTAGCAAAAGTGACATATAAAGCCATCCCTTACTTACCAACGCTTTGTTTTGCCACTACACAGTTTATTTCCAAGCACAAATCATGCATTTATTATTCTAATTAGTACGCAATTGTCAGACTTATGTTATCCACGTTAACAATTGTAAGTAAATTAGTTTGCACATATATAGTGTGTTACCTTTAACCCTTTACATGTAACATACATGGTTGGTTATTCACTAAGACGAACATGTGTGTTAATTTATTTAACGTAAATATTAGGAGGTTAAAAAAATTTCAATTAGCCTGCTCCATCACTTCTTTGGCACCATGGTGCAAGGTCAGGGGTTTTGTCATGAGCACAATAGTGAGCAGGCAACCCTTCAAGAGATGGTTCTCTGTCTGCCTCCTGGTGCTGCAGCTGACTGACAACTTTCAAGAAGGAAACAAAATAAATATGGGGCAACCCGGTATTCCTGGGAACCTGGTTACACAATATTAATAAAACAGACAATTGTTCCCTTGGAGGAAGCTTGTGAGCCTACGTTTTTTAGGCAAAAGAAACTGTAAAAACTTGAAAACAAGGTAAACCCTTATATAAGTGCCACGAAAGCTAGTCACAGGCAGAAATAGGATCTAGATGGTCCAAACAAATCGCAGTGAACGTGATTAGTGACAAGAGTGAATCATGAGTGCACTCCTGTTTAAGACAATATACACATAATATTGACTAAATGGTCTTTCAGTGTAAAAAACTCAGAATCAATATAGGAGCGGAGGTGTGGGGACCAAAGAATACATCAATTTTAATCAACATATAATTGTTTTGAAGTTTTGACCTTCTAAACAAACGATTTCCAAAATAGTCATCATCAGGACAAATGATCAAAGTGTCAAGGCTTGATTACTGTAATGTGTTGTACTTGGGGATCGCACAGGGTCGGATCAAGAGACTACAAAGAGTGCAGAACACTGTTGCACTTCTTCTTTTGAATCTTCCAAGGTGTGCATTGATGGGGGGGCACACTTAAGAAGCTGCACTGGTTGCCGGTTAGGTATAGGTCCTCTTTTAAAGCCTTGTGCCATTGTCACAAGGCACTTGCAAAGGACAATCATAACTTCAATCTCTGGTCAGACCATATATATCAGCTAAAAATTTCAGATCGGCTGGGGAAAGGTTGGTGACTGTTCCTAACATGAAAAGAGCACTCTCATGTGGGAGTTTCTTTAGCTACCTGGCACGATTTATCAAATTAAGTTAAAGTGTGTTTTTATGATATATCAAAATGGGGGAGACAGAGGTCAGGGAAAACAGAGGACTCAGCCTCCTATGTTTACTTATATCAAACAAAGAGAGTCCAACTGTATAGATTGGAATATCTTTCCACACTTAAGTATACGAAGAGCCGCGGGCAGGTTACTTTTCACTGAAAGGGAGTAGCTTTGATGATGGTTTGACTACAAGCGTCCTTCGCTCATTAAACCTGATTATGGCATAAAAACATATATAAAAGAAAAAAACACTACTGATTGGGTATTGTATTATACAATTGTTGCTTTTGATATCTTGTAAAGAGGCCAGATTTTGTGTAGCTCACAATTAGGAGTGGTAATAGAGATCATCCTTGTGGTCCTGATGAAAAGCCATGGGGTAAAGGCTTGAAACATGTAGACTGTGAGATACATACACATTAACGTATGCCTCTCAATTTTCCCTTTTTAACAATACCAGCAAGAGGTCAGAATAAAATGTTGCGTTCCTACTTAGCCACGTATTTTTTTTACTTCAGTTAAGACCCTCCCACTCTTATACCTACCATCTCTCCATAGTATTGGAAAAAGTGCTCCTGCGTCTCCCTGTGGTTGCAGCCTGTCCTGTTCCGCAGTGGGATGGGAAGAACCCGATGATCAAGCATGCCACCAACGCAAATCTTGGTGGGTGAGGGTTATTTTAAGAAAACTTTCTGTTTTCCATACTTAAGGGTGGAAAGATATTCCAATGTATACAGTTGACTCTCTTTGTGTGTTTTTATGAAACAACTCAAATCCTGGTTCTATAAGAGTGGGAGCAAGGGGAGTTAAATTGCTGCATTTGGCGCTGTGGATAACTCTACTTAGTGCTGGGACACTTCTTTGAGGTAGCTATGCGCTTTACAGAATGCATTATTATCATTATTATTATTATTATTATTATTATTATAATTATTATTAATAAATGAGGAAGCAACCTACAACAGTCAGATGATATTGATTGCCCTATGGAGCTGAAAGTAAAAGCATTTGTTCAGAAAATAGGGTCCATATGTTCATGGCTGTATCTTATCTCTCTTAGGACATTAACTGAGGAAGGAAACCTCTGGTCATGTATACTATACAAGCAGGGAACGTTTCTTCCACATCTGGGAACAAGTAAATGAGAATCTGTCTAAGTCAGGATGAGTCTGCTGATGGGTAGGGACAATTTGTCCAGAAAAAAGCGAAAGGTGTTGTGCAATCGATTAAAAATACGGACCCAATACATTGAAAGTGTACAAAGAAAGGAGCTGTGTGTGCAAAGAGCAAACATTGCGTAATATTTATTGTGCAAACAAGAAGATGCAGATTGAGCAAACGTATGCCCTAAAACACCATGCGTGGCCGATTAGAGAGGGACTCATATCATAACCTCATGGTAGTGTCCCAAAGATGGGAAAGGAGGCCATTCTGCATAAGATAATACTACTTCTGTGGTAAAAGGAGGGAAAATAGATGTGCTTCAAAAATCCATAGTGAGCCATTCTCATCATGCAACTCCACTTAGACGATATTATTTAAAATCAAAACCACGATCCGTCAATCACATCGGTGTGTGCAGACAAGGGTGGGAAATTGTGATATAAACTCACTGCATGAATATCAATAATTCATTGTCTATAGAAAAAGCATTATTTGTAGTGTAAATAAATAGCAACATTGAACAAAAGTGTGGACTGTATTGGTACTCACTCGCATTGGAGATCCTGGACATCATCTGTTCACAAGCAGTTCTAGTGCGACTGCGCTGGTGCTTCCACTAATGAGGTCTGAGCGCTCGCAGCGTACACAGTGCCCGCTACTTCAAAAAGAAAATAAGGATGATACAAATAATCTTAAGGCATGCTTCTGTTGTCCAATATCAACATGCCCTCTAAGAATAGTATGTACAAATGTATGGTCGTTTGTATCAGGATTGGTAGTTCACATACATAACAGAACTACAAATGAAATAGAGTTAAGACCTCTGTAGCATCATAGAACCGAATGTTAAAAATTCATGGACTTGAGGGGGTTCGGAAAACGTCAATATATTTCACTGATTGGAGAATGCTTAAATTTATATAGATTAGGTTGATATTAATGGGCGATTGATAAAGGCAATGAATGGGCAGACCTCAACAGATACTCTCTCACAATGTGAGCAATTTAAACCACATAAAAAAAAATCTGAGTGGGTTCTGAAAAGCAAACAGTTCTCTTCTCATGAGATGAGGGGTCATCTGAGGTCATATTGTAACATATAAAACATTAGTGAAAAGCATCATGTCACATTCCTGATGTCATCCTCTAGATAGATGACCATGTGAACAATTGTCCATCAGCTATTACAGACAGGAATTTTCTAATAAGTCCATATACATGTAGAATACAATAAACAGATCTTACATAGGTCAGAGTACATTATATCATAATGCAGCAAAGGATGCAGGATACACCTAAAACAATGCATCTTGTCTCCAATCCTCTATAATGTTCAGTTGTGTGATATGGTGCCAACATGACCTATCCAAACTTTTAAAGCTGGAACTTTATTCAGAAAGTATGCTGTTTGTAATTTGGTATAAAACCGTTCAGCCGTTTTGGAGAAATTCACACTTAGATAGGTGCTTATGGTGTGCTTGAAAGGGTTCAAAAAAATAGGTATAGCTGGCCGGTTTGTCACACGAGAGTCCCACAGGAGTCCTGCTGTACCTTAAATTAAACAAATAAGGGTTTCTGATTGACCAAAACAGCTTTGTCTCCTGTCAGCCTTTTTGATCCTGTGGAAAGGGTAGCAATCCTTATTGGCTGGCTGCAAAATGAAGAAAAATGTTATGGCCAGCTACTACAGGACATGGGGACTTGCTCATCGTGTTCTGAACAATTGAAAAAAATATATAGGGGGACAGAGTAGGGACACACTCTGTCCCATGGCACTCTTGGGCGGTACTAACAGGGAATTTGATTTTTTTAAGGAAATTGTACTGTAGATTGTGCATCCAAGGGGGAGGGGGAGGGGGTTGGACACCAGAGGGCAACACCCTGAAAGCCTTGCGCAGGGAGTTGGCTGCCCACAGGGGGGTATTTAGCCACACTAAAGGCCATGCATTCTGTGGTATTGGCCACCGGTGTAAGGAATGCCTGCATGTCAAACCCTGCAACCAGCCCACCACCTTGCATTGCTAATGGGCATGTGTGGCTGGGGTAGACCTGCCAAGGTGATGTTAAGTGCACAGCTGCACCTGAGGCCAAGTCCTGCGGCAAACACACCGCTGCGAATAGCCAAAAACTGTCCTCAAAGATGGAATTAAGTGAATATGATGAAAAATAAAATCAGAAATTCACTTAGAAAGAACAAAGGTTAAAGTAATGTAATAGTTAGGGATGATAATAAGATCTTAATTTATGTTAAAAAAATCGTCAGGAATGCAGTGAAAAAGGTTAAAGTGACTTTATAGTTAAGTAAGGTAAGAAGATTTTAGCATATGTTTGCAAAAAAACAACTATGAAATTTACTAACAATCCAAAGGTTAACATGACATTATATTTAGGTATTGAAATAAGAAAAAACGAAAGTTGGAAATGAAAAAGACACTAAGGGGCATATTCACAAGGAGCTATCACCGAATTACCGGCACTTTATCGCAGCCAAAGTCGTGATAAACATACCTCCCCATTCACAAGCCGGTGTAAACAGCCCACAGCACCAGTTTACCCGCGATAGCATCCGCAAAAAACATCGCCATAGAGGACCCCCGCAAATATCGCTAATGAGATGCAGAGTAGGCGTTCCCGTGCCAAATGCCGAGACAACATCACACCTCAACATTCACAACGACCAGCCACATCGGCGATAAGAACACAAAACAGGCGATAAGGCGCGTTAGCACCAGGAAATTTACACCTGCTCTGACCTGGTGTAAAGTCGGACGGCAGCCAGCACCACAAAAGGGAGCACAGCCCAGGGCCACACATGAAGGACAACAGATGCCCACAAGCAACTGAACATGCAGCACGGACACCCAAGAGGGCCACAACACCCACCGACACCACACCCAGGCCCGCAACCCTCCCCCCCCCGGGACCAATGCCAACCCCGGACTAAGAAATTGCACACCAACACCACGAATCCCAAAACAAACATTCTGCCTGAGGTCGCACAAGCAGGAAAATAAACATACATGCGTGGCCAGAAAATGGAGAACCAGTCATACAGCACTGCAATCACCAACACAAAACACCATACAAACAAAAGCAGAAACAACTCTTAGGATGAGTCCTAGCGGCACCTCACTGGCCAATCCGTAGCACACAGCCTGGAAGACCAAATCCAAGAGAAGAAGGTGTGCCATGCGCCCAACAAAGGAAAGAGAGGGAGAGAGGGAGGGAGATGGAGTGAGATAGCACAAGCAGCGCAAGGCCGCCCGGGCACTTGGCTCCACATGCCAACATGTGTGTGTGCATCGCCATCCGTACACCATGACCCCAAGGCCGTGTCCCAATCTCAGCGCCAAAGCCACATCACATTCCAAAAACGCAAGTAGCAGTCAGACAAACATCAGGGATGAAATCACCTTTGTCCCACTGCAGAAGGCGGGAGGACACCTGCACCTCTGACCTTGGTCCAGAACGCGCATGGAACACCCTGATAGAGATGCAATGGCAGACGGGGACGACTCCCACACCATGCATTCCGCCAATGAACCATCCGACTCATCCACAGCCCACACACAGAAGCCGCTGCCTGTGGTACCCCCGCATGGGATGCCCATGACACTCACGGAAACAGCAACCCAATACCCACAACGTTGCACACACATACGAATCATTGCACAGAGCTGTGGCATATCCTCCACACAACTGCCGCAGTGCAGAAGAGTGCCGGTTCACGAGACGCACCAACGCAATGGCAGGCCATACCGGGCACATGCGTGGGCTGAGCACACCTGCCCGGACCACCTAATGGATTGGCTCACCAGGGTGTTCCTTGAACACGACAACGACGTACTATTGGAACACATTGCACATGAAGCTGCATGGGTATTCATGGATGAGTAACTACGTCCCTGCAGCCACATCCAATTGCATCCGATTGCCACCCACAGCACATGGCCCAACAACTTGTTGCATCATTGGGATTGCTCACATATCCCACCACAACAGAGGACGCGTCTGCCTTCGCTCGGGCTCTGAATGCATGTGCATGGAATAACGCGTGTGTACACACACCTGTGCAAGGTGACGCAGGTCCATGGTCGGAGCAACACTGCGTCGTTTGGCAACGTTGCCAATTCGGACACACTGCTGGGGGAGAGCACACACATGGCAATGTAGCATGACATGTGAACCTGTCGGACCCTCACACCTGATCACTGTCAGCAGAGCAGACAATCGGTGTACTCCGGAGGCAGAGCACCATGCAGATCCCACGTGCAGTGAGTCATGCCCTCTCACACGGGGCAATGGGCAGACGCCAAACAACACATGACTCATCCAGCAAGGCAAGGTGGGCTGTGAGCGTTGCCATCCATGATGAATGTTGTCCATGTCAGCCCCCACATTTCCTGAACCTCGACATGTACCCATGTAAGTGTCTGAAGCATGTCCCTGCGTGTTGTGGCCGTTGCCTCGTCTGTACTGACACGCACATGCCAATAAAGTCTATGCCACTCCACTGGTGTCTAACTGTGATGTGTGTAGTTCAGATTGTCCACTCGTGTGCCATGATGAGCATCGTCCCATCACAGGGAGGAACTTACTGACGCATGTGCAATGGGCGTGTGTCCCTTTGGCAAGCTCCACCTCTGTGAGCCAGACATTGTTTTTGGATAAGTGCTGGACGACATGTGCACTTACATGACTACAGCTATGTGTGTATGGTGTCCAACCTCTGACCATGTGGAGCAATGTCATACATCACAACAGAATGTGTACACACAGATGTGTGTGAGTAGGTATGCGACATGAAGGTCTGTTGGCACACGTGGTGTAGGACACCACTCCTGGCCTGCCACCGTTTTGGTCACTCCTACACACAGCCCTATTCAACACATGGATGTGTGCCTACGTTGGGGTGCTGTGAGATTGTTGCTGATGTGCAATGGGGACACAGCTAGTACTCACCTTCACAGTCATCCAATTGGCCATGTGTCTCAGGGATAGACATGTGCATAGATGTCAGTTACCAGGGTGTACCTTCATGTTCAATCATTGTCCCTACATCCAGCCATACTTCCATACGTGAGTGAACATAGTGATGACACATCTGTGTGATTTAGAATGTTTTATTCACATTCAGGTGATTGACGGAGCTGGAGCTGTACATGGCCATCCAAGCCCACATCACATGGAACCCCAGTGGTGGGCCAACCAGAGTCCTCTGGGGATTGCACAGTGATTAGGAAGAGGGAGAGTGCAGTCCGCAGCAGGATTGCTGTGTAATTGGCCAGCGGTGAAGAAATGGCAGTCCGTGTCGGGGTCCAGGTGGATGTCGCAGGGTGTTCCAGGGGTCAGTAGGAGTTATTTCCCAGGGCATGATGCATAGGTCAGAAGCAGGCAGGGACAGGCCATATGGCGGTGATGGATGCTACTGCCTCCTTCCTCACACAGTAGTTCCCATCCCCTTCTCACTCCCCTGATATGGGTTCTGTGACCGGTGTGTCCGGTGTGTGTGGTGGGGTGATGGCTGCATCACTGTGTGCCCCTGACACATCAGACTGCGTAGGTGATGGGGCAGCATAACAGTGTGCCACGGACACATCAGGGGTCGGAGCTGTGTGTGTCGATGTTCCCGCTGCAGTCATCTGGGAATGGCTCAGTGACAGCAATGGCAAGATGAAGTACTGCAGGGCATTGAAGTTCCCAGCCACTACTCGCTGGTGTCCAGCCGTGGCAGACATACTTCCAGCCTGCATCTGCTCCATGGTCTCCATTGACCTCCGCACCTGTGCCAACTCTGTGCTGTCATGGCTGGTGCCTGTCTGACCAGACAGTTCTTGTATTAGATTCATGGCACCAGCGAGGTCAGCCAAGGTCTGTGGAAGAGCATGGTGCGTACATGGGGTATCCGATAGGGACTGTACGTGGTCCCTGATGGGACTCAGACACCCACATATGGCATCGAGTTTGGCTGCCACGAGCTCGAAACCCACCCGCAGCTGATGAGCCAACTCCACCTGGCAGCCCAACACACGCCGTTGGAATTCCATGTATTGGTCGGGGGGTCCTGGGAGACAGCCGTGGTGCTGCGTGTTTCCTGCTGTGTGGCCTGTGCAGGTGGTGGGGTCACCTCGAGGCAGCAGGCCTGGCCTGCTCCTGGGGTGGGGTGCAGAGGCTGTCCATTATCCGTTGGAGGGTGTCTTGACATATGTGCAGGTTGTCTTCATCATCAATGATGGGAAGTGTGGTGTGCTCTGCAGGAGGTGTTGTATGTCCCTCTGCAATGTGAAGGGGAGATGCAGGTTAACAGAGTTTCACATGTATGCTGGTGATTTGCAGATGTTTACATTCAGACTGCATGCCAATGTACATTGTGACTGTTTTGGGGGAGCTGGCTATTTGATGGCAGTCAGTGTGTTTTTCGACTACATGAAGGATGTGTGGTAGTACCCGTACATTGTCATCACACAGTGTCAGGCAATGCCAGATGTGAGTGGCCAGGTACTACGCACGAGCGGAACCTGTTGTGGGCTCTGTCCTGTGGTGCTGGTGTTGCACTTTGTACCACATTGCCGTCATTGCTGATGTTCTGTAATTGCTATGTGTGTGTGCTGCATTGTGGACGAGTTGCCCCTGCAGCTCTGATTTCATGTGGCCTTCCCCCTTTGAGGCGGGTTGCCTTTGAATTGTGTGCTTTTCGGGGCCCGATTTGCTTTTGACTTTGGTCATATGTGCTCTCGGACTGTTTTTGTGGCCTTGTTCGTCTGCTGCGTGTATTGTACGGCATGGGTTGTGGGTGCACGTGGACATGTCGGAGTGTGACCTGCTCCTTTACGGATGTGATCCGCACTGGGCTACCTCCATGTCGATTCGTGGGCCATGTCATTTTTTTTGGGCTGCTGCCATGCTATCGAACATGCAGTGTTACTTGCATGGTCATTGTTGGTCACAGAGCCGCTGCTTTGCTGGATTCAGCACATGTGCACGGGCAGGTTGTGATATTGGTGATGGGGGGGCCCTCTGTGCACATTGTGGATGGGGGCCTACTTGGCGTTTCTATGTGTGCTGCAGTGTGCCAAGGCAATCAGGGACATGTTCCAAGGTCATTGTGGGTGTGCTGTGTGCTACACGTAATTGTGCATGTGTGCCATTGTGCCCATCTCCCCTCGTCCCCCCAGTCCCTAGTGGTTACTCACCCTGTTGATGTTGGGTCAGGTCGTGTCGTGCTGTGTCCAGGCCCCCCAATCCTGCCACCGTCTCCTCACTGCTGACTGTGGCCACCATTTGCTCAAGCTCATCCAGCTCCTCCTGTGTCGCAGGACTTCCACCTCCAGTCGCCGTTGCTGCCTCCCTGTTGGCGGCAAGCTTATGTTTGGTCTGCCTTTTCAGTTCATGCCAGCGCCTCTTGACCTCCTCCAGTGACCTCCTGGACACTCCGACTGCATTGACGTTGGTGACGATGGCCTGCCATATTTCGGTTTGGGTTGCCAGTGCCGCAGTGGAGGTGCCAAACAGTTGTTGATGGTCTTCGGTCACCTCCGTGACGATGATCCGGTCTTCCTGCGGACTGTACCCGGTCTTCCTCTTCCTCTTGTCCTTGCACTTCCCCGAACGCGGGGTTCCTGGCTGGTCCTCTGTGGGGCTTGTGGTGTTCGGCTTGTCCTCTGCACTCGGTCCGGGTGCATCCATGTTGCTGCGCAGTTTGAAATGTTTTTGGGCTTTTTTTTTTCTTTCTTTTATGGTGCTTTTTCCCGCAGGATGCGTGGGATTTGAAGGCCTGTGGCTGGTGTTCGCTGATTTCTGTACCGCGATTGGCCTCATTGCATGATTTCTCGCGTTCTGCATTATTTGTGTGCGGCGTTGATTTTCACGCTGGCATTTGACGCGTTATCTGGTGACTATCGCATGCTACTGCCTTGTTGTGAATTCCACGTTGACACAGGCTTATTTTCCCGCGTTAGGCTGCGATATTGAAAGTTGCGTTACGCTACTCTTGCTGTAGTTATCACATGTTCTTGTGAATATACCCCTAAGATTCACCAGCTATATTTTACTGAGCTAACTATAAGTTGTGCCCTCACCATGCACTGCTTATGATCTCACATATTACATTACTCATAGCATGGGTACTCACAAACATTTGCCCAGGGGCCACAAAGTACGGGCTGTGGTGTGACCGAGGGCCACTCTGATGCCAGCAGGGTGGCGGTAGGGGTTCTGGGTAGGTCAGAGATGGTGTAAGGAGATTTAAAAAAATGTTAAATAAACGGGCAAGCATTTCTTTGCAGATTAATAAATGCTTGCCCGTTTATTTAACATTTATAACTGGATATTAGTGCTCAGCAACTAAACAGCAGCTTGTGCTGGTGTTCACCAGCAGGGCCACATGTAAAGGTCAAGAGGGCTGTACTTTGAGTATCACTGACTCATAGAATGTTAAATGACATCCTAGATGACATCTCAAATAATCTCATTGATGCCATCACTAAAAGGTGTCACTTTCTGACGGTGCAACTCACCCAGTTCTACAGAGCCAAATCGCCCACCTGTAAAAATGTACGAAGTAGTTAGACACATATATTAGACAAAATACTTCACCAATAGATGTCATTCACGCAAGGAGAAAGAAAAAATATGAAAAAATCTACCTACAACTGTACAGCAATCAATTGGAGTGTAGATCAAAGAGGAGGAATAAAGCAATAAAATGTAGAATTGATGTTACAAGTGTACATACATCTCTTCTTCTTATGTATTCAGACACTGGGAAACCTTTTTGCAAATCTATTATACACACAACTCCAGTCTTCTCGATTAGAGCTGCCTAGGACCCCTTTGTCTATCCTGTATCACTCTGTCAATGGTAAAATATCTAAATAACCTAGTATTACCATAGTGCATCTCCTACAAGTGATGTGCCACAGGAGAATAGCTGTAATTTCTATTTATGGCTCCCATGTGCTCAAGTACTCTCCTTCTCAATGGATGGATGGAACTACTACATATTGTTTGTCACATGGGCATATCAGAACATACACACAGTAATCAGATCCATATGTCATCAGTTTCATTAAATATGTCCCTTCTTATCACAGTGAAGTATAATATAGTATTGTACATTCATTGCATTCTTACATTCCTCACATTCTCCACAGAAAAATGATTTCATATGATTTATTATTGGTATTTCAAATTTAGTAATAAACAATGTAAAAACTAATTAACCTTTTTAAAAAGTGGTTTATTAGTTGGGGTGGATAGAGGTCCATCACAAGTAATACATTAACTATCTTGTTTAAGTCCAGGTAAAGGTTTCAGTAATTTAACCTTAACTCAACATTTGGCATCTATGGCACAGAGCAGACTAGTTTAATGTATAGAAATGTGCAAAGCATTTAGAAATACCAAATTAGTTATATAGTCAAAAGCACAGCACATTAAAAGTCGCACTCCAATGTATAAAAATACAGTAAAATGTAATGAACAAAATGACACAAAAATTCAATAAGGGAACCATGAAAATGACTTTTTAATGATTTAAGTAGAAATAACGTCAACATGTGCAAAGTGCCAAGGGTAGTCAGTGGTCACATTAGACCAGGACCTAGGAGCGATTTCACACTGACCGTGATGGTGCTCAGGTCTGATAAACAAACCAGGTTTGGCTCAAATGGAGGTTTTACCTTAGGATTTAGTCTTTTTTTCGTGAAGTCAAAATTGTTCAACAGGGCAAGGCAGCAAGCTGTTTAGAAGACTGATACCACTCCTTAGGGTTATTGAAATCAGTTAGTTATGCTTTGCTAAGACTTTGTTGAAATTGAGCTATTGGTTGAGAGGGGTGGAAGTCCTACTCAAGCAACAACCACATTCCTTGGCAGGGTGAACCACAAAAAATCACTAAATTAACATGTGCTTAAACCTCTGGCAGCTTAGCACAAAAACACTCAGGCATAACAGTGAAAAAGTGAAAACACAATCCAAAACAAATTCTTTAACAATTGGGTACAGTTTAATGCATAAAAGGACACCAAAACAAATTTAATCTAATCAGTAGAAGCTGAGTTATGAATTTTTAAATTAGTGAAATATAGCTCCAAAAAGAAGAAAACACCAACCACAGGCATTTGGTTGCGTAAGACCGGGACAAAATCACAGATTAAGGCCAACTATGATGGAGCACAGGTCAGATACATTCACCAAGTTCGCCCTATCAAGAGGTACCTTCGGACTTTGAAGAAGTTCTGAAGATTATCTGGAGAAGGTAGTGTCCTCAGAGGGGCAAGATAGAAGGTTGTAGCCGAGAGTTAGTTGTCAACAACAGTGAGCTACTGGAGAAGTCTATGTGAAGTCAACAACAATGGTGGGGAAAGCTCAGAGCAGGAAAAGCTGAATTTTAATGTGGATGATGTTGTCATTGTTGTCAATGGGGTGCTGGTTGTCGTCAAACCTGGTGAAGATCTTCCTTCGTACTTAAAGAAATTTCTGACACTCAAAATACCCCAGCAGGACAAGGCTGAAGGCTGTAGAGGGCTCCACAAGGGAAGCTGAAGGGATTTGCTGCTGCAGAGAAGAAGAAAGCGGGAGCAGTGGCGAAGTCAATCCCACCGGCAATGCACCTTCGGTGGATCGGCTTGCAGTTAGGTCCCAGTATCCTGTTGGTTCTCAGGGTAGATTTATTTTTGCAAAAAAACTTAAGGCCAAGTTTTTGGTAGTAGGATGCCACCTGGGCACCTCACCAAGAGTTCTGGGCCAGGGAATGGCACTACTTGTGGGCTAAGATTCACTCTAGCAGGGATCAACAGGCAGGTAAGTTGCAGGGTCTCTGGAGCTTGTTGTGTCCCTGTAGCTCACCCAGGAGTCCAGCCAGCTATCCTAGAGTCACTCTGATGGTGTTAGGTTCAAGGAGCGGGTCCAGTATTTCTTCCTCAGGCAGGAGGGCAGTTCTACCAGCAGCAGAACAGTAGGGCAGTCCTTCTTCTGAGTGTTCCACAGGTCCAGAGGTGATCTGATGTGTGGCCTGACGGTGCCACATTTTATACCCAGTGACAGCCTTTGTGTTGGGGACAACACCTGGCCCACGTCCTTGGCCTTCCTGGGCTTGGCTCCCGAATGTCTGGAGTGACAAAAAGCTGGTTTCGTGTTCCTTTGTGTCTGCTGCAGGTAAGGTGTTTGAAGTGCAATTCAGGGCTGGGTACAACTCATCTCTCAGCCATCCTGCCAGGATGGCCCACCTTGCCACACCTAAGCCCCTTTTGTCCCCCTCTCTGGCAGGAATCAACAACCCATCACAGAGGGGACAGTCACATTCATGTGACCATGTTTAATGGCAAAAAGGCACTGTAGGTTTGGGCATAGCAATGCCAACTTTCTAAAAGGTGTGTGAACGCTAGGCCTAAGGTCATAGCCTCCAAGTGCACTACACACAGACACTCCAGAGGAGTATATCACATTATACAATAAGTGATCAGATATAACAAGTCAGTGCATGTACAATAAAACTATTAACAAAAACCTGTACAAAAACTTTTTTTTTACAGAAAATGTCAGAAACAATGATGTTGATTGCTCAACAAAATTTCTTCTTTTATTGAGCAGACTTAATAAGTCTCTTTGGGAAAACTTCATTCAATGATACACAATGTCAGTTGCGAGCTTCTTGCAGATTATGAAGGAATCCCAATGCATTTAGGGCATAGAAACCTGCCCTTCTTCAGGGGAAATCTACAAACAAATGAACATAAAATCTAGATTTATGCAAAAGCAGTGCAACACTACTATAGCAGTACGAACATAAAGAGAGCACTGGTCCATTAACAAATGGATAGTGGGCAACAGTAACCAATGATAGATGTTGGATCCACAGGTCTTGAGATGAAGTATAAAGAAAATGAAATGAAAATGAAATAAAAGAACAAAAGTGTAAACCGCCACCAAGTCTGACAGAACGTGATTAGTGCAACTGTGCGAATCATGAGAAAAGACTGTGCAACTAAATACAAAGAAGTGCTAGAACATGCAGAGCAACACCCCATGTGAATTAACAAGCAACATAGGTGAAACAGGTCTTGCCAATAAGCACCACTACCTTGAAGCTCTGGAGCAATATGAGTCTAACAAAGTGTATCTCATCCACACTATAAGAGGAAGAGAACCACCGTCAACTTCCATGAATAAACGTAAGACTGGTGCAAGATAATCCCGCTAAACGAAAATCAAACTCACCGAGAGTTAAAACACGGGACTCAATGTCTCCTGATCAAAGGTCACAAAAACGGGCTAATAGTCCAGTGGTCGAATATCCGAGACCTAAATGCAAAGTGACCAATGTTAACGCATTAAGCATGTGCATGACAAACTAATTAGCCGAGCATACTGTGACTTTTAATTAAAAAAGAGAAGAGAATCTGTGCCTAGCATACTGTGACTTTTAATTAAAAAAGAGAAGAGAATCTGTGCCTAGTTCCGCCGATGCTTACCAGTGAAGTCTTGCGCACTACCAAACTTCAAAAACACAAGTCTCGATGTCTCCTGATCAAAGGTCACAAAAAAGGACTAATACTCCAGTAGTCGAATGTCCGAGACCTAGACGCAAAGTGATCAATATAAACGTATTAAGCATATACGTGACATACCCGTTAGCCGAACATGCTATAACTTTTTTTTGAAAAAGAGAATCTGTGCTAAGCTCCTCCGATGCTTACCGGTAACGTTTTACACACTACCAAACTTCAGAAGGCCGTGACTCGAAGTGTTGTCAACCCGCAGCTGAGAGCAGTACGTGCTTATGACGAGTCTACACGCTGAAGCGTAACGCGGAAGAGGAAACAGCGACCGGCCTTAATGGCACATCGCTGGTGACTTGCGATGTGTAATTAGATGCCACTCAATAAAGTTATGAGAAAGTGGTTAATAGTATGTGACGGAATCAGTGCAAACATGCAAGCAAAGAAAAGGGGAAAATAAAGTGATGTAATTTGCAAAGAGCTCAAGAAACAAATGTAAATACATGTAAGATACCTATATACAGGTATAGTACAATGTACACAGCTAACACATCGGTTTAAGAAGCTTCAAGCTAACAATGTGGGCAAAGATAAGTGCTCAAGAAACAAATGTAAAAACACATATATGGCACCTACATACAGGTATATTCTCCTCCATCTTGTGAGTTGCAGCCTACCTGTGCCCCAGATTGCAGTGAGCAGAGTCCAGGAAGTGGTAAGGAGGCAGACTAGTGCTGTCTCTTTCCTAAAAAGTTTAAAAAAGGATTTTCCCTACCTGTGATTGCATCATCTTATTTTTTCTTTTTAAATTTCTTTAACTGTCTTTGCCTGTGATTGTTACAGTTTAAAATTTTAGTTTTAACCTGCCAGTGATTGCATAATTTATCCCATGTTTTTGTGTTTAAACTTGTGTTTTTTCCTGTCTGTGACTGCTTCCATTTAACCTGTTGAATTGTGGGATTTGCAGTCCAAACTCTGTAGTTTTTCCCTCTCATTCCCAGTGACTATCAGTTTTTTCCCTCCAAATGTCTCCTTTGCTCTGTGCTAAGATCTGTATGTTAAGCAGTGCACCCCCAGCGACCATCTTGTGTTAACAAGTCAGTGAAACCAGCCCCCCCTTCCCTCCTGCAACAGCAGTAATGTGCTGTAAGCTGTTTAAACTGTGTTTAATAGGGACTGTGCACTTCGTTTTTGGCCAGGAGAGGTAGTAAAGTTTTATACAAATAGTGTTGTTAGAGGACAAGTTTGTTGGGGCCTTACCAAAGTGTGGATTGAGCCTGTCTGTCTCCTAGGAGATCTGTGAATAGAGCAGCTCCCCAGTCCCAGTCCCCACCCCCAGGCCAGCAGACCTAGGACTGGGGATTGGCTATTCAGCTCCCAGGCAACTCTGAGCCCTCCCCTCTCACCTGCCCAGGACCCTTAAGGCTTTGCTGGGTGCACCCCAAATCATTCTCCTCCATCTTGTGAGTTGCAGCCTACCTGTGCCCCAGATTGCAGTGAGCAGAGTCCAGGAAGTGGTAAGGAGGCAGACCAGTGCTGTCTCTTTCCTAAAAAAGTTTAAAAAACGATTTTCCCTACCTGTGATTGCATCATCTTATTTTTCTTTTTACATTTCTTTAACTGTCTTTGCCTGTGGTTGTTACAGTTTAAAATTGTAGTTTTAACCTGCCAGTGATTGCATAATTTATCCCATGTTTTTGTGTTTAAACTTGTGTTTTTTCCTACCTGTGACTGCTTCCATTTAACCTGTTGAATTGTGGGATTTGCAGTCCAAACTCTGTAGTTTTTCCCTCTCATTCCCTGTGACTATCAGTTTTTCCCTCCAAATGTCTCCTTTGCTCTGTGCTAAGATCTGTATGTTAAGCAGTGCACCCCCAGCGACCATCTTGTGTTAACAAGTCAGTGAAACCAGCCCCCCTTCCCTCCTGCGACAGCAGTAATGTGCTGTAAGCTGTTTAAACTGTGTTTAATAGGGACTGTGCACTTCGTTTTTGGCCAGGAGAGGGAGTAAAGTTTTATACAAATAGTGTTGTTAGAGGACAAGTTTGTTGGGGCCTTACCAAAGTGTGGATTGAGCCTGTCTGTCTCCTAGGAGATCTGTGAATAGAACAGCTCCCCAGTCCCAGTCCCCACCCCCAGGCCAGCAGACCTAGGACTGGGGATTGGCTATTCAGCTACCAGGCAACTCTGAGCCCTCCCCTCACACCTGCCCAGGACCCTTAAGGCTTTGCTGGTTGCACCCCAAATCATTCTCCTCCATCTTGTGAGTTGCAGCCTACCTGTGCCCCAGATTGCAGTGAGCAGAGTCCAGGAAGTGGTAAGGAGGCAGACCAGTGCTGTCTCTTTCCTAAAAAAGTTTAAAAAACGATTTTCCCTACCTGTGATTGCATCATCTTATTTTTTCTTTTTACATTTCTTTAACTGTCTTTGCCTGTGGTTGTTACAGTTTAAAATTGTAGTTTTAACCTGCCAGTGATTGCATAATTTATCCCATGTTTTTGTGTTTAAACTTGTGTTTTTTCCTACCTGTGACTGCTTCCATTTAACCTGTTGAATTGTGGGATTTGCAGTCCAAACTCAGTAGTTTTTCCCTCTCATTCCCTGTGACTATCAGTTTTTCCCTCCAAATGTCTCCTTTGCTCTGTGCTAAGATCTGTATGTTAAGCAGTGCACCCCCAGCGACCATCTTGTGTTAACAAGTCAGTGAAACCAGCCCCCTTCCCTCCTGCGACAGCAGTAATGTGCTGTAAGCTGTTTAAACTGTGTTTAATAGGGACTGTGCACTTCGTTTTTGGCCAGGAGAGGGAGTAAAGTTTTATACAAATAGTGTTGTTAGAGGACAAGTTTGTTGGGGCCTTACCAAAGTGTGGATTGAGCCTGTCTGTCTCCTAGGAGATCTGTGAATAGAGCAGCTCCCCAGTCCCAGTCCCCACCCCCAGGCCAGCAGACCTAGGACTGGGGATTGGCTATTCAGCTCCCAGGCAACTCTGAGCCCTCCCCTCACACCTGCCCGGGCCCCTTAAGGCTTTGCTGGGTGCACCCCAAATCATTCTCCTCCATCTTGTGAGTTGCAGCCTACCTGTGCCCCAGATTGCAGTGAGCAGAGTCCAGGAAGTGGTAAGGAGGCAGACTAGTGCTGTCTCTTTCCTAAAAAAGTTTAAAAAACGATTTTCCCTACCTGTGATTGCATCATCTTATTTTTTCTTTTTAAATTTCTTTAACTGTCTTTGCCTGTGGTTGTTACAGTTTAAAATTGTAGTTTTAACCTGCCAGTGATTGCATAATTTATCCCATGTTTTTGTGTTTAAACTTGAGTTTTTTCCCACCTGCGACTGCTTCCATTTAACCTGTTGAATTGTGGGATTTGCAGTCCAAACTCTGTAGTTTTTCCCTCTCATTCCCTGTGACTATCAGTTTTTTCCCTCCAAATGTCTCCTTTGCTCTGTGCTAAGATCTGTATGTTAAGCAGTGCACCCCAGCGACCATCTTGTGTTAACAAGTCAGTGAAACCAGCCCCCTTCCCTCCTGCGACAGCAGTAATGTGCTGTAAGCTGTTTAAACTGTGTTTAATAGGGACTGTGCACTTCGTTTTTGGCCAGGAGAGGGAGTAAAGTTTTATACAAATAGTGTTGTTGGAGGACAAGTTTGTTGGGGCCTTACCAAAGTGTGGATTGAGCCTGTCTGTCTCCTAGGAGATCTGTGAATAGAGCAGCTCCCCAGTCCCAGTCCCCACCCCCAGGCCAGCAGACCTAGGACTGGGGATTGGCTATTCAGCTCCTAGGCAACTCTGAGCCCTCCCCTCATACCTGCCCAGGCCCCTTAAGGATTTGCTGGGTGCACCCCAAATCATTCTCCTCCATCTTGTGAGTTGCAGCCTACCTGTGCCCCAGATTGCAGTGAGCAGAGTCCAGGAAGTGGTAAGGAGGCAGACTAGTGCTGTCTCTTTCCTAAAAAAGTTTAAAAAACGATTTTCCCTACCTGTGATTGCATCATCTTCTTTTTTCTTTTTACATTTCTTTAACTGTCTTTGCCTGTGGTTGTTACAGTTTAAAATTGTAGTTTTAACCTGTCAGTGATTGCATAATTTATCCCATGTTTTTGTGTTTAAACTTGTGTTTTTTCCTGCCTGTGACTGCTTCCATTTAACCTGTTGAATTGTGGGATTTGCAGTCCAAACTCTGTAGTTTTTCCCTCTCATTCCCTGTGACTATCAGTTTTTTCCCTCCAAATGTATCCTTTGCTCTGTGCTAAGATCTGTATGTTAAGCAGTGCACCCCAGCGACCATCTTGTGTTAACAAGTCAGTGAAACCAGCCCCCTTCCCTCCTGCGACAGCAGTAATGTGCTGTAAGCTGTTTAAACTGTGTTTAATAGGGACTGTGCACTTCGTTTTTTGGCCAGGAGAGGGAGTAAAGTTTTATACAAATAGTGTTGTTAGAGGACAAGTTTGTTGGGGCCTTACCAAAGTGTGGATTGAGCCTGTCTGTCTCCTAGGAGATCTGTGAATAGAACAGCTCCCCAGTCCCAGTCCCCACCCCCAGGCCAGCAGACCTAGGACTGGGGATTGGCTATTCAGCTCCCAGGCAACTCTGAGCCCTCCCCTCACACCTGCCCGGGCCCCTTAAGGCTTTGCTGGGTGCACCCCAAATCATTCTCCTCCATCTTGTGAGTTGCAGCCTACCTGTGCCCCAGATTGAAGTGAGCAGAGTCCAGGAAGTGGTAAGGAGGCAGACTAGTGCTGTCTCTTTCCTAAAAAAGTTTAAAAAACGATTTTCCCTACCTGTGATTGCATCATCTTATTTTTTCTTTTTAAATTTCTTTAACTGTCTTTGCCTGTGGTTGTTACAGTTTAAAATTGTAGTTTTAACCTGCCAGTGATTGCATAATTTATCCCATGTTTTTGTGTTTAAACTTGTGTTTTTTCCTACCTGTGACTCCTTCCATTTAACCTGTTGAATTGTGGGATTTGCAGTCCAAACTCTGTAGTTTTTCCTCTCATTCCCTGTGACTATCAGTTTTTTCCTCCAAATGTCTCCTTTGCTCTGTGCTAAGATCTGTATGTTAAGCAGTGCACCCTCAGCGACCATCTTGTGTTAACAAGTCAGTGAAACCAGCCCCCTTCCCTCCTGCGACAGCAGTAATGTGCTGTAAGCTGTTTAAACTGTGTTTAATAGGGACTGTGCACTTCGTTTTTGGGCAGGAGAGGGAGTAAAGTTTTATACAAATAGTGTTGTTAGAGGACAAGTTTGTTGGGGCCTTACCAAAGTGTGGATTGAGCCTGTCTGTCTCCTAGGAGATCTGTGAATAGAGCAGCTCCCCAGTCCCAGTCCCCACCCCCAGGCCAGCAGACCTAGGACTGGGGATTGGCTATTCAGCTCCTAGGCAACTCTGAGCCCTCCCTCACACCTGCCCAGGCCCCTTAAGGATTTGCTGGGTGCACCCCAAATCATTCTCCTCCATCTTGTGAGTTGCAGCCTACCTGTGCCCCAGATTGCAGTGAGCAGAGTCCAGGAAGTGGTAAGGAGGCAGACTAGTGCTGTCTCTTTCCTAAAAAAGTTTAAATAACGATTTTCCCTACCTGTGATTGCATCATCTTATTTTTTCTTTTTAAATTTCTTTAACTTTCTTTGCCTGTGGTTGTTACAGTTTAAAATTGTAGTTTTAACCTGTCAGTGATTGCATAATTTATCCCATGTTTTTGTGTTTAAACTTGTGTTTTTTCCTGCCTGTGACTGCTTCCATTTAACCTGTTGAATTGTGGGATTTGCAGTCCAAACTCTGTAGTTTTTCCCTCTCATTCCCTGTGACTATCAGTTTTTTCCCTCCAAATGTCTCCTTTGCTCTGTGCTAAGATCTGTATGTTAAGCAGTGCACCCCAGCGACCATCTTGTGTTAACAAGTCAGTGAAACCAGCCCCCCTTCCCACCTGAGACAGCAGTAATGTGCTGTAAGCTGTTTAAACTGTGTTTAATAGGGACTGTGCACTTCATTTTTGGCCAGGAGAGGGAGTAAAGTTTTATACAAATAGTGTTGTTAGAGGACAAGTTTGTTGGGGCCTTACCAAAGTGTGGATTGAGCCTGTCTGTCTCCTAGGAGATCTGTGAATAGAACAGCTCCCCAGTCCCAGTCCCAGTCCCCACCCCCAGGCCAGCAGACCTAGGACTGGGGATTGGCTATTCAGCTCCCAGGCAACTCTGAGCCCTCCCCTCACACCTGCCCAGGCCCCTTAAGGATTTGCTGGGTGCACCCCAAATCATTCTCCTCCATCTTGTGAGTTGCAGCCTACCTGTGCCCCAGATTGCAGTGAGCAGAGTCCAGGAAGTGGTAAGGAGGCAGACTAGTGCTGTCTCTTTCCTAAAAAAGTTTAAAAAACGATTTTCCCTACCTGTGATTGCATCATCTTATTTTATTTTTTTTAATTTCTTTAACTGTCTTTGCCTGTGGTTGTTACAGTTTAAAATTGTAGTTTTAACCTGCCAGTGATTGCATAATTTATCCCATGTTTTTGTGTTTAAACTTGTGTTTTTTCCTACCTGTGACTCCTTCCATTTAACCTGTTGAATTGTGGGATTTGCAGTCCAAACTCTGTAGTTTTTTCCTCTCATTCCCTGTGACTATCAGTTTTTCCCTCCAAATGTCTCCTTTGCTCTGTGCTAAGATCTGTATGTTAAGCAGTGCACCCCAGCGAACATCTTGTGTTAACAAGTCAGTGAAACCAGCCCCCCTTCCCTCCTGCGACAGCAGTAATGTGCTGTAAGCTGTTTAAACTGTGTTTAATAGGGACTGTGCACTTCGTTTTTGGGCAGGAGAGGGAGTAAAGTTTTATACAAATAGTGTTGTTAGAGGACAAGTTTGTTGGGGCCTTACCAAAGTGTGGATTGAGCCTGTCTGTCTCCTAGGAGATCTGTGAATAGAGCAGCTCCCCAGTCCCAGTCCCCACCCCCAGGCCAGCAGACCTAGGACTGGGGATTGGCTATTCAGCTCCTAGGCAACTCTGAGCCCTCCCCTCACACCTGCCCAGGCCCCTTAAGGATTTGCTGGGTGCACCCCAAATCATTCTCCTCCATCTTGTGAGTTGCAGCCTACCTGTGCCCCAGATTGCAGTGAGCAGAGTCCAGGAAGTGGTAAGGAGGCAGACTAGTGCTGTCTCTTTCCTAAAAAAGTTTAAATAACGATTTTCCCTACCTGTGATTGCATCATCTTATTTTTTCTTTTTAAATTTCTTTAACTGTCTTTGCCTGTGGTTGTTACAGTTTAAAATTGTAGTTTTAACCTGTCAGTGATTGCATAATTTATCCCATGTTTTTGTGTTTAAACTTGTGTTTTTTCCTGCCTGTGACTGCTTCCATTTAACCTGTTGAATTGTGGGATTTGCAGTCCAAACTCTGTAGTTTTTCCCTCTCATTCCCTGTGACTATCAGTTTTTTCCCTCCAAATGTCTCCTTTGCTCTGTGCTAAGATCTGTATGTTAAGCAGTGCACCACCAGCGACCATCTTGTGTTAACAAGTCAGTGAAACCAGCCCCCCCTTCCCACCTGAGACAGCAGTAATGTGCTGTAAGCTGTTTAAACTGTGTTTAATAGGGACTGTGCACTTAATTTTTTGGCCAGGAGAGGGAGTAAAGTTTTATACAAATAGTGTTGTTAGAGGACAAGTTTGTTGGGGCCTTACCAAAGTGTGGATTGAGCCTGTCTGTCTCCTAGGAGATCTGTGAATAGAACAGCTCCCCAGTCCCAGTCCCAGTCCCCACCCCCAGGCCAGCAGACCTAGGACTGGGGATTGGCTATTCAGCTCCCAGGCAACTCTGAGCCTCCCCTCACACCTGCCCAGGCCCCTTAAGGCTTTGCTGGGTGCACCCCAAATCATTCTCCTCCATCATGTGAATTGCAGCCTACCTGTGCCCCAGATTGCAGTGAGCAGAGTCCAGGAAGTGGTAAAGAGGCAGACTAGTGCTGGCTCTTTCCTAAAAAAGTTTAAAAAACGATTTTCCCCACCTGTGATTGCATCATCTTATTTTTTCTTTTTAAATTTCTTTAACTGTCTTTGCCTGTGGTTGTTACAGTTTAAAATTATAGTTTTAACCTGCCAGTGATTGCATAATTTATCCCATGTTTTTGTGTTTAAACTTGTGTTTTTTCCTACCTGTGACTGCTTCCATTTAACCTGTTGAATTGTGGGATTTGCAGTCCAAACTCTGTAGTTTTTCCCTCTCATTCCCTGTGACTATCAGTTTTTCCCTCCAAATGTCTCCTTTGCTCTGTGCTAAGATCTGTATGTTAAGCAGTGCAACCCCAGCGACCATCTTGTGTTAACAAGTCAGTGAAACCAGCCACCCCTTCCCTCCTGCGACAGCAGTAATGTGCTGTAAGCTGTTTAAACTGTGTTTAATAGGGACTGTGCACTTCGTTTTTGGCCAGGAGAGGGAGTAAAGTTTTATACAAATAGTGTTGTTAGAGGACAAGTTTGTTGGGGCCTTACCAAAGTGTGGATTGAGCCTGTCTGTCTCCTAGGAGATCTGTGAATAGAGCAGCTCCCCAGTCCCAGTCCCCACCCCCAGGCCAGCAGACCTAGGACTGGGGATTGGCTATTCAGCTCCCAGGCAACTCTGAGCCCTCCCCTCACACCTGCCCGGGCCCCTTAAGGCTTTGCTGGGTGCACCCCAAATCATTCTCCTCCATCTTGTGAGTTGCAGCCTACCTGTGCCCCAGATTGCAGTGAGCAGAGTCCAGGAAGTGGTAAGGAGGCAGACTAGTGCTGTCTCTTTCCTAAAAAAGTTTAAAAACGATTTTCCCTACCTGTGATTGCATCATCTTATTTTTTCTTTTTAAATTTCTTTAACTGTCTTTGCCTGTGGTTGTTACAGTTTAAAATTGTAGTTTTAACCTGCCAGTGATTGCATAATTTATCCCATGTTTTTGTGTTTAAACTTGTGTTTTTTCCTACCTGTGACTGCTTCCATTTAACCTGTTGAATTGTGGGATTTGCAGTCCAAACTCTGTAGTTTTTCCCTCTCATTCCCTGTGACTATCAGTTTTTTCCCTCCAAATGTCTCCTTTGCTCTGTGCTAAGATCTGTATGTTAAGCAGTGCACCCCCAGCGACCATCTTGTGTTAACAAGTCAGTGAAACCAGCCCCCCTTCCCTCCTGCAGACAGCAGTAATGTGCTGTAAGCTGTTTAAACTGTGTTTAATAGGGACTGTGCACTTCGTTTTTGGGCAGGAGAGGGAGTAAAGTTTTATACAAATAGTGTTGTTAGAGGACAAGTTTGTTGGGGCCTTACCAAAGTGTGGATTGAGCCTGTCTGTCTCCTAGGAGATCTGTGAATAGAGCAGCTCCCCAGTCCCAGTCCCCACCCCCAGGCCAGCAGACCTAGGACTGGGGATTGGCTATTCAGCTCCTAGGCAACTCTGAGCCCTCCTCACACCTGCCCAGGCCCCTTAAGGATTTGCTGGGTGCACCCCAAATCATTCTCCTCCATCTTGTGAGTTGCAGCCTACCTGTGCCCCAGATTGCAGTGAGCAGAGTCCAGGAAGTGGTAAGGAGGCAGACTAGTGCTGTCTCTTTCCTAAAAAAGTTTAAATAACGATTTTCCCTACCTGTGATTGCATCATCTTATTTTTTCTTTTTAAATTTCTTTAACTGTCTTTGCCTGTGGTTGTTACAGTTTAAAATTGTAGTTTTAACCTGTCAGTGATTGCATAATTTATCCCATGTTTTTGTGTTTAAACTTGTGTTTTTTCCTGCCTGTGACTGCTTCCATTTAACCTGTTGAATTGTGGGATTTGCAGTCCAAACTCTGTAGTTTTTCCCTCTCATTCCCTGTGACTATCAGTTTTTCCCTCCAAATGTCTCCTTTGCTCTGTGCTAAGATCTGTATGTTAAGCAGTGCACCCCCAGCGACCATCTTGTGTTAACAAGTCAGTGAAACCAGCCCCCCTTCCCACCTGAGACAGCAGTAATGTGCTGTAAGCTGTTTAAACTGTGTTTAATAGGGACTGTGCACTTCATTTTTGGCCAGGAGAGGGAGTAAAGTTTTATACAAATAGTGTTGTTAGAGGACAAGTTTGTTGGGGCCTTACCAAAGTGTGGATTGAGCCTGTCTGTCTCCTAGGAGATCTGTGAATAGAACAGCTCCCCAGTCCCAGTCCCAGTCCCCACCCCCAGGCCAGCAGACCTAGGACTGGGGATTGGCTATTCAGCTCCCAGGCAACTCTGAGCCCTCCCCTCACACCTGCCCAGGCCCCTTAAGGCTTTGCTGGGTGCACCCCAAATCATTCTCCTCCATCATGTGAGTTGCAGCCTACCTGTGCCCCAGATTGCAGTGAGCAGAGTCCAGGAAGTGGTAAGGAGGCAGACTAGTGCTGGCTCTTTCCTAAAAAAGTTTAAAAACGATTTTCCCCACCTGTGATTGCATCATCTTATTTTTTCTTTTTAAATTTCTTTAACTGTCTTTGCCTGTGGTTGTTACAGTTTAAAATTATAGTTTTAACCTGCCAGTGATTGCATAATTTATCCCATGTTTTTGTGTTTAAACTTGTGTTTTTTCCTACCTGTGACTGCTTCCATTTAACCTGTTGAATTGTGGGATTTGCAGTCCAAACTCTGTAGTTTTTCCCTCTCATTCCCTGTGACTATCAGTTTTTTCCCTCCAAATGTCTCCTTTGCTCTGTGCTAAGATCTGTATGTTAAGCAGTGCAACCCCAGCGACCATCTTGTGTTAACAAGTCAGTGAAACCAGCCACCCCTTCCCTCCTGCGACAGCAGTAATGTGCTGTAAGCTGTTTAAACTGTGTTTAATAGGGACTGTGCACTTCGTTTTTTGGCCAGGAGAGGGAGTAAAGTTTTATACAAATAGTGTTGTTAGAGGACAAGTTTGTTGGGGCCTTACCAAAGTGTGGATTGAGCCTGTCTGTCTCCTAGGAGATCTGTGAATAGAGCAGCTCCCCAGTCCCAGTCCCCACCCCCAGGCCAGCAGACCTAGGACTGGGGATTGGCTATTCAGCTCCCAGGCAACTCTGAGCCCTCCCCTCACACCTGCCCAGGCCCCTTAAGGCTTTGCTGGGTGCACCCCAAATCATTCTCCTCCATCTTGTGAGTTGCAGCCTACCTGTGCCCCAGATTGCAGTGAGCAGAGTCCAGGAAGTGGTAAGGAGGCAGACTAGTGCTGTCTCTTTCCTAAAAAGTTTAAATAACGATTTTCCCTACCTGTGATTGCATCATCTTATTTTTTCTTTTTAAATTTCTTTAACTGTCTTTGCCTGTGGTTGTTACAGTTTAAAATTGTAGTTTTAACCTGTCAGTGATTGCATAATTTATCCCATGTTTTTGTGTTTAAACTTGTGTTTTTTCCTACCTGTGACTGCTTCCATTTAACCTGTTGAATTGTGGGATTTGCAGTCCAAACTCTGTAGTTTTTCCCTCTCATTCCCTGTGACTATCAGTTTTTCCCTCCAAATGTCTCCTTTGCTCTGTGCTAAGATCTGTATGTTAAGCAGTGCACCCCCAGCGACCATCTTGTATTAACAAGTCAGTGAAACCAGCCCCCCCTTCCCACCTGAGACAGCAGTAATGTGCTGTAAGCTGTTTAAACTGTGTTTAATAGGGACTGTGCACTTCATTTTTTGGCCAGGAGAGGGAGTAAAGTTTTATACAAATAGTGTTGTTAGAGGACAAGTTTGTTGGGGCCTTACCAAAGTGTGGATTGAGCCTGTCTGTCTCCTAGGAGATCTGTGAATAGAACAGCTCCCCAGTCCCAGTCCCAGTCCCCACCCCCAGGCCAGCAGACCTAGGACTGGGGATTGGCTATTCAGCTCCCAGGCAACTCTGAGCCCTCCCCTCACACCTGCCCAGGCCCCTTAAGGCTTTGCTGGGTGCACCCCAAATCATTCTCCTCCATCATGTGAGTTGCAGCCTACCTGTGCCCCAGATTGCAGTGAGCAGAGTCCAGGAAGTGGTAAGGAGGCAGACTAGTGCTGGCTCTTTCCTAAAAAAGTTTAAAAAACGATTTTCCCCACCTGTGATTGCATCATCTTATTTTTTCTTTTTAAATTTCTTTAACTGTCTTTGCCTGTGGTTGTTACAGTTTAAAATTATAGTTTTAACCTGCCAGTGATTGCATAATTTATCCCATGTTTTTGTGTTTAAACTTGTGTTTTTTCCTACCTGTGACTGCTTCCATTTAACCTGTTGTATTGTGGGATTTGCAGTCCAAACTCTGTAGTTTTTCCCTCTCATTCCCTGTGACTATCAGTTTTTTCCCTCCAAATGTCTCCTTTGCTCTGTGCTAAGATCTGTATGTTAAGCAGTGCAACCCCAGCGACCATCTTGTGTTAACAAGTCAGTGAAACCAGCCCCCTTCCCTCCTGCGACAGCAGTAATGTGCTGTAAGCTGTTTAAACTGTGTTTAATAGGGACTGTGCACTTCGTTTTTGGCCAGGAGAGGGAGTAAAGTTTTATACAAATAGTGTTGTTAGAGGACAAGTTTTTTGGGGCCTTACCAAAGTGTGGATTGAGCCTGTCTGTCTCCTAGGAGATCTGTGAATAGAGCAGCTCCCCAGTCCCAGTCCCCAACCCCAGGCCAGCAGACCTAGGACTGGGGATTGGCTATTCAGCTCCCAGGCAACTCTGAGCCCTCCCCTCACACCTGCCCAGGCCCCTTAAGGCTTTGCTGGGTGCACCCCAAATCATTCTCCTCCGTCTTGTGAGTTGCAGCCTACCTGTGCCCCAGATTGCAGTGAGCAGAGTCCAGGAAGTGGTAAGGAGGCAGACTAGTGTTGTCTCTTTCCTAAAAAAGTTTAAAAAACGATTTTCCCTACCTGTGATTGCATCATCTTATTTTTTCTTTTTAAATTTCTTTAACTGTCTTTGCCTGTGGTTGTTACAGTTTAAAATTGTAGTTTTAACCTGTCAGTGATTGCATAATTTATCCCATGTTTTTGTGTTTAAACTTGTGTTGTTTCCTTCCTGTGACTGCTTCCATTTAACCTGTTGAATTGTGGGATTTGCAGTCCAAACTCTGTAGTTTTTCCCTCTCATTCCCTGTGACTATCAGTTTTTTCCCTCCAAATGTCTCCTTTGCTCTGTGCTAAGATCTGTATGTTAAGCAGTGCAACCCCGCGACCATCTTGTGTTAACAAGTCAGTGAAACCAGACCCCCTTCCCTCCTGAGACAGCAGTAATGTGCTGTAAGCTGTTTAAACTGTGTTTAATAGGGACTGTGCACTTCGTTTTTTGGCCAGGAGAGGGAGTAAAGTTTTATACAAATAGTGTTGTTAGAGGACAAGTTTGTTGGGGCCTTACCAAAGTGTGAATTGAGCCTGTCTGTATCCTAGGAGATCTGTGAATAGAGCAGCTCCCCAGTCCCAGTCCCCACCCCCAGGCCAGCAGACCTAGGACTGGGGATTGGCTATTCAGCTCCTAGGCAACTTTGAGCCCTCCCCTCACACCTGCCCAGGCCCCTTAAGGATTTGCTGGGTGCACCCCAAATCATTCTCCTCCATCTTGTGAGTTGCAGCCTACCTGTGCCCCAGATTGCAGTGAGCAGAGTCCAGGAAGTGGTAAGGAGGCAGACTAGTGCTGTCTCTTTCCTAAAAAAGTTTAAAAAACGATTTTCCCTACCTGTGATTGCATCATCTTATTTTTTCTTTTTAAATTTCTTTAACTGTCTTTGCCTGTGGTTGTTACAGTTTAAAATTGTAGTTTTAACCTGCCAGTGATTGCATAATTTATCCCATGTTTTTGTGTTTAAACTTGTGTTTTTTCCTGCCTGTGACTGCTTCCATTTAACCTGTTGAATTGTGGGATTTGCAGTCCAAACTCTGTAGTTTTTCCCTCTCATTCCCTGTGACTATCAGTTTTTTCCCTCCAAATATCTCCTTTGCTCTGTGCTAACATCTGTATGTTAAGCAGTGCACCCCCAGCGACCATCTTGTTTTAACAAGTCAGTGAAACCAGCCCCCTTCCCTCCTGCAGACAGCAGTAATGTGCTGTAAGCTGTTTAAACTGTGTTTAATAGGGACTGTGCACTTCGTTTTTGGCCAGGAGAGGGAGTAAAGTTTTATACAAATAGTGTTGTTAGAGGACAAGTTTGTTGGGGACTTACCAAAGTGTGGATTGAGCCTGTCTGTCTCCTAGGAGATCTGTGAATAGAGCAGCTCCCCAGTCCCAGTCCCCACCCCCAGGCCAGCAGACCTAGGACTGGGGATTGGCTATTCAGCTCCCAGGCAACTCTGAGCCCTCCCCTCACACCTGCCCAGGCCCCTTAAGGCTTTGCTGGGTGCACCCCAAATCATTCTCCTCCATCTTGTGAGTTGCAGCCTACCTGTGCCCCAGATTGCAGTGAGCAGAGTCCAGGAAGTGGTAAGGAGGCAGACTAGTGCTGTCTCTTTCCTAAAAAGTTTAAAAGACGATTTTCCCTACCTGTGATTGCATCATCTTATTTTTTCTTTTTAAATTTCTTTAACTGTCTTTGCCTGTGGTTGTTACAGTTTAAAATTGTAGTTTTAACCTGCCAGTGATTGCATAATTTATCCCATGTTTTTGTGTTTAAACTTGTGTTTTTTCCTGCCTGTGACTGCTTCCATTTAACCTGTTGAATTGTGGGATTTGCAGTCCAAACTCTGTAGTTTTTCCCTCTCATTCCCTGTGACTATCAGTTTTTCCCTCCAAATGTCTCCTTTGCTCTGTGCTAAGACCTGTATGTTAAGCAGTGCACCCCCAGCGACCATCTTGTGTTAACAAGTCAGTGAAACCAGCCCCCCCTTCCCACCTGAGACAGCAGTAATGTGCTGTAAGCTGTTTAAACTGTGTTTAATAGGGACTGTGCACTTCGTTTTTTGGGCAGGAGAGGGAGTAAAGTTTTATACAAATAGTGTTGTTAGAGGACAAGTTTGTTGGGGCCTTACCAAAGTGTGGATTGAGCCTGTCTGTCTCCTAGGAGATCTGTGAATAGAGCAGCTCCCCAGTCCCAGTCCCCACCCCCAGGCCAGCAGACCTAGGACTGGGGATTGGCTATTCAGCTCCTAGGCAACTCTGAGCCCTCCCCTCACACCTGCCCAGGCCCCTTAAGGATTTGCTGGGTGCACCCCAAATCATTCTCCTCCATCTTGTGAGTTGCAGCCTACCTGTGCCCCAGATTGCAGTGAGCAGAGTCCAGGAAGTGGTAAGGAGGCAGACTAGTGCTGTCTCTTTCCTAAAAAAGTTTAAAAAACGATTTTCCCTACCTGTGATTGCATCATCTTATTTTTTCTTTTTAAATTTCTTTAACTGTCTTTGCCTGTGGTTGTTACAGTTTAAAATTGTAGTTTTAACCTGCCAGTGATTGCATAATTTATCCCATGTTTTTGTGTTTAAACTTGTGTTTTTTCCTGCCTGTGACTGCTTCCATTTAACCTGTTGAATTGTGGGATTTGCAGTCAAAACTCTGTAGTTTTTCCCTCTCATTCCCTGTGACTATCAGTTTTTTCCCTCCAAATGTCTCCTTTGCTCTGTGCTAACATCTGTATGTTAAGCAGTGCACCCCCAGCGACCATCTTGTTTTAACAAGTCAGTGAAACCAGCCCCCCCTTCCCTCCTGCAACAGCAGTAATGTGCTGTAAGCTGTTTAAACTGTGTTTAATAGGGACTGTGCACTTCGTTTTTTGGCCAGGAGAGGGAGTAAAGTTTTATACAAATAGTGTTGTTAGAGGACAAGTTTGTTGGGGACTTACCAAAGTGTGGATTGAGCCTGTCTGTCTCCTAGGAGATCTGTGAATAGAGCAGCTCCCCAGTCCCAGTCCCCACCCCCAGGCCAGCAGACCTAGGACTGGGGATTGGCTATTCAGCTCCCAGGCAACTCTGAGCCCTCCCCTCACACCTGCCCAGGCCCCTTAAGGCTTTGCTGGGTGCACCCCAAATCATTCTCCTCCATCTTGAGAGTTGCAGCCTACCTGTGCCCCAGATTGCAGTGAGCAGAGTCCAGGAAGTGGTAAGGAGGCAGACTAGTGCTGTCTCTTTCCTAAAAAAGTTTAAAAGACTATTTTCCCTACCTGTGATTGCATCATCTTATTTTTTCTTTTTAAATTTCTTTAACTGTCTTTGCCTGTGGTTGTTACAGTTTAAAATTGTAGTTTTAACCTGCCAGTGATTGCATAATTTATCCCATGTTTTTGTGTTTAAACTTGTGTTTTTTCCTGCCTGTGACTGCTTCCATTTAACCTGTTGAATTGTGGGATTTGCAGTCCAAACTCTGTAGTTTTTCCCTCTCATTCCCTGTGACTATCAGTTTTTTCCCTCCAAATGTCTCCTTTGCTCTGTGCTAAGATCTGTATGTTAAGCAGTGCACCCCCAGCGACCATCTTGTGTTAACAAGTCAGTGAAACCAGCCCCCCTTCCCACCTGAGACAGCAGTAATGTGCTGTAAGCTGTTTAAACTGTGTTTAATAGGGACTGTGCACTTCGTTTTTTGGCCAGGAGAGGGAGTAAAGTTTTATACAAATAGTGTTGTTAGAGGACAAGTTTGTTGGGGCCTTACCAAAGTGTGGATTGAGCCTGTCTGTCTCCTAGGAGATCTGTGAATAGAGCAGCTCCCCAGTCCCAGTCCCCACCCCCAGGCCAGCAGACCTAGGACTGGGGATTGGCTATTCAGCTCCTAGGCAACTCTGAGCCCTCCCTCACACCTGCCCAGGCCCCTTAAGGATTTGCTGGGTGCACCCCAAATCATTCTCCTCCATCTTGTGAGTTGCAGCCTACCTGTGCCCCAGATTGCAGTGAGCAGAGTCCAGGAAGTGGTAAGGAGGCAGACTAGTGCTGTCTCTTTCCTAAAAAAGTTTAAAAAACGATTTTCCCTACCTGTGATTGCATCATCTTATTTTTTCTTTTTAAATTTCTTTAACTGTCTTTGCCTGTGGTTGTTACAGTTTAAAATTGTAGTTTTAACCTGCCAGTGATTGCATAATTTATCCCATGTTTTTGTGTTTAAACTTGTGTTTTTTCCTGCCTGTGACTGCTTCCATTTAACCTGTTGAATTGTGGGATTTGCAGTCAAAACTCTGTAGTTTTTCCCTCTCATTCCCTGTGACTATCAGTTTTTTCCCTCCAAATGTCTCCTTTGCTCTGTGCTAACATCTGTATGTTAAGCAGTGCACCCCCAGCGACCATCTTGTTTTAACAAGTCAGTGAAACCAGCCCCCCTTCCCTCCTGCAGACAGCAGTAATGTGCTGTAAGCTGTTTAAACTGTGTTTAATAGGGACTGTGCACTTCGTTTTTTGGCCAGGAGAGGGAGTAAAGTTTTATACAAATAGTGTTGTTAGAGGACAAGTTTGTTGGGGACTTACCAAAGTGTGGATTGAGCCTGTCTGTCTCCTAGGAGATCTGTGAATAGAGCAGCTCCCCAGTCCCAGTCCCCACCCCCAGGCCAGCAGACCTAGGACTGGGGATTGGCTATTCAGCTCCCAGGCAACTCTGAGCCCTCCCCTCACACCTGCCCAGGCCCCTTAAGGCTTTGCTGGGTGCACCCCAAATCATTCTCCTCCATCTTGAGAGTTGCAGCCTACCTGTGCCCCAGATTGCAGTGAGCAGAGTCCAGGAAGTGGTAAGGAGGCAGACTAGTGCTGTCTCTTTCCTAAAAAGTTTAAAAGACTATTTTCCCTACCTGTGATTGCATCATCTTATTTTTTCTTTTTAAATTTCTTTAACTGTCTTTGCCTGTGGTTGTTACAGTTTAAAATTGTAGTTTTAACCTGCCAGTGATTGCATAATTTATCCCATGTTTTTGTGTTTAAACTTGTGTTTTTTCCTGCCTGTGACTGCTTCCATTTAACCTGTTGAATTGTGGGATTTGCAGTCCAAACTCTGTAGTTTTTCCCTCTCATTCCCTGTGACTATCAGTTTTTTCCCTCCAAATGTCTCCTTTGCTCTGTGCTAAGATCTGTATGTTAAGCAGTGCACCCCCAGCGACAATCTTGTGTTAACAAGTCAGTGAAACCAGCCCCCCCTTCCCACCTGAGACAGCAGTAATGTGCTGTAAGCTGTTTAAACTGTGTTTAATAGGGACTGTGCACTTCGTTTTTTGGCCAGGAGAGGGAGTAAAGTTTTATACAAATAGTGTTGTTAGAGGACAAGTTTGTTGGGGCCTTACCAAAGTGTGGATTGAGCCTGTCTGTCTCCTAGGAGATCTGTGAATAGAACAGCTCCCCAGTCCCAGTCCCCACCCCCAGGCCAGCAGACCTAGGACTGGGGATTGGCTATTCAGCTCCCAGGCAACTCTGAGCCCTCCCCTCACACCTGCCCAGGCCCCTTAACGCTTTGCTGGGTGCACCCCAAATCATTCTCCTCCATCTTGTGAGTTGCAGCCTACCTGTGCCCCAGATTGCAGTGAGCAGAGTCCAGGAAGTGGTAAGGAGGCAGACTAGTGCTGTCTCTTTCCTAAAAAGTTTAAAAGACGATTTTCCCTACCTGTGATTGCATCATCTTATTTTTTTCTTTTTAAATTTCTTTAACTGTCTTTGCCTGTGGTTGTTACAGTTTAAAATTGTAGTTTTAACCTGCCAGTGATTGCATAATTTATCCCATGTTTTTGTGTTTAAACTTGTGTTTTTTCCTGCCTGTGACTGCTTCCATTTAACCTGTTGAATTGTGGGATTTGCAGTCCAAACTCTGTAGTTTTTCCCTCTCATTCCCTGTGACTATCAGTTTTTTCCCTCCAAATGTCTCCTTTGCTCTGTGCTAAGATCTGTATGTTAAGCAGTGCACCCTCAGCGACCATCTTGTGTTAACAAGTCAGTGAAACCAGCCCCCCTTCCCACCTGAGACAGCAGTAATGTGCTGTAAGCTGTTTAAACTGTGTTTAATAGGGACTGTGCACTTCGTTTTTTGGCCAGGAGAGGGAGTAAAGTTTTATACAAATAGTGTTGTTAGAGGACAAGTTTGTTGGGGCCTTACCAAAGTGTGGATTGAGCCTGTCTGTCTCCTAGGAGATCTGTGAATAGAGCAGCTCCCCAGTCCCAGTCCCCACCCCCAGGCCAGCAGACCTAGGACTGGGGATTGGCTATTCAGCTCCCAGGCAACTCTGAGCCCTCCCCTCACACCTGCCCAGGCCCCTTAAGGCTTTGCTGGGTGCACCCCAAATCATTCTCCTCCATCTTGTGAGTTGCAGCCTACCTGTGCCCCAGATTGCAGTGAGCAGAGTCCAGGAAGTGGTAAGGAGGCAGACTAGTGCTGTCTCTTTCCTAAAAAAGTTTAAAAAACGATTTTCCCTACCTGTGATTGCATCATCTTATTTTTTCTTTTTAAATTTCTTTAACTGTCTTTGCCTGTGGTTGTTACAGTTTAAAATTGTAGTTTTAACCTGCCAGTGATTGCATAATTTATCCCATGTTTTTGTGTTTAAACTTGTGTTTTTTCCTGCCTGTGACTGCTTCCATTTAACCTGTTGAATTGTGGGATTTGCAGTCCAAACTCTGTAGTTTTCCCTCTCATTCCCTGTGACTATCAGTTTTTCCCTCCAAATGTCTCCTTTGCTCTGTGCTAAGATCTGTATGTTAAGCAGTGCACCCCCAGCGACCATCTTGTGTTAACAAGTCAGTGAAACCAGCCCCCCCTTCCCTCCTGAGACAGCAGGAATGTGCTGTAAGCTGTTTAAACTGTGTTTAATAGGGACTGTGCACTTTGTTTTTTGGCCAGGAGAGAGAGTAAAGTTTTATACAAATAGTGTTGTAAGAGGACAAGTTTGTTGGGGCCTTACCTGCAGAAGTCCAAAGTGTGGATTGAGCCGGTCTGTCTCCTAGGAGATTTCTGAATAGAGAAGCAGCTTCCAACTCCCTGGCCAGCAAACCTTGTCTGAGGTAGCTGGAACCTTATATAGTCTGATATTGTTTGGTACATGTGTACACTGATTGGTGGTTGTATCTGATGTTTCTATTGGATTAGGGTTAGTGTCCTCATTGGTTGGGTATTTGAGGGTTCTGATTGGTTTCTGGGTCTGTGATTCAATCAATGTAGGGTTGGGACTAGGGCTAGGGTTAGTAGTTCTATTGGAAGTAGGGACTAGGGCTTCCTGTGTTATTGGTTGTTGGGACTAGGGTGGGACTAGGGCTAGGGTTAGGCCTTTAATTGGAAGTAGCGATTAGGGCTTCTGGTGTTATTGGTTGCTGGACTAGGTGTGGGACTAAGAGTAGGGTTAGGCTTTCTATTGGAAGTAGGGACTAGGGCTTCCTGTGCCATTGGTTGCTTGGACTAGGGTTGAGACTACTGGTAGGGCTAGGGCCTCTATTGGACGTAGAGATCAAGGGTTTTTGAAACTGATTGGGTGCTTGGACTAGGGCTAAGATTGGCTGTAAGGTCCTCGTCTCCTATTGGTTCTAGATTTTAGGGCTAGTGCTGTGATTGGATATTGTTAGGGCTAGGGTTCCCATTGGCTGAACGGGTCACCTGACTACTAGGGCTATAAACGGCCAAGGCTTAGGGCGTCTCAGCCAAGGGTGGAGAGGACAAGGGTGAGTGCCTGTTTGAGCCTGTTCGAAACTGGTCGGGACCAGGGCCAGGAATGTTGCCCATTTTCCCATTCATTAATACCCACCCTATGTATTTGTCCCTCTGTACATAAGCATTGATTTTCACTATAGATATGTGCCTATCTTTGTGTATTGCTTTGTATAAACATGTACAATAATTATGTTGTTATAAAAAAAAGAAAAAAAAGAAAGAAAAAAAAAATCTTCTTTGGTCTACATGTACTTGCTTCCATTGGGCATCTATGTACCTCCATGTACTTGGATCTGTGTGTCTGTTACTTTTCTCCTGAAAAAGCATATCCAATGCACTACCCTATTTCTCATCCGCTACCTCTATCAATATCTTTAATCTGCATATACTTACCTCCTTTATGCATCTATATACTTTCAATGTACTTATGGATCTATATATTTATCACTTTCTTCTAATTTAGCATTTCCAATGCACTACCCTATTTCTCAGCCTATACTTCCCTCAATATATCTTCTAGCCCAACTTTCTGACTCATCTCAAACTTCTTTCTACTACTCTTTCCAATTCACTACCCTATCTCACCCTATACATCTATCATTATATCCTCTACACCCACTATCTCATTTATCCCAAACGTCATACCACTACTATTTTCCCCAAAATAACCCTTTCTTGACTCTCTCCTACTCTACCCCACCTTGCATCTTCTGACACCTCCTTTACTGTACCGATCCCCCAAAACAAACCTTTCTAAACTCTTCCCTCTGACTCTTCCCCTCCAAAAACCCTTTTTACTCATCCAAAAGCCTCCTCCTACTGCTATGACCTAAAATAGAAATCCTTCACTCTTCTATCCCTCCACTATCCTTTTCAATCAAAATAACAGACTAGCATGTTCACTTCTCTAATTCCTTATTCCACTATACTAATTCACCACTAATCCTTTATGGGTTCCAGAGTAGCGTGCTACTTGCCAACAAAGCGTTTCAACACCTCATCAAGGTTACAAGCGCTATATAAATGCAAACCTTTTTTCCTTTTTTACCCCTCCCTAACCCTTCTCAATCCAAATAACTGACTAACATATCCACCACTCAAATTACTTCATATTTCACTATACTAATTTTCAACACTAATCCTTTATGGGTTCCGGAGTAGCCTGCTACTCACCAGAAAAGCACTTCAACACCCCATCAGGGGTAACAGGCGCTATATGAATGCAAACCTTTCTTTCCCTTCTATCCCTCCGCTATCCTTCTCACTCCAAATAACTGACTCATATCCACCACTCAAATTACTTTCATATTTCACCATACTAATTCACCACTAATCCTTTATGGGTTTCCGGAGTAGCGTGCTACTCGCCAAAAAAAGCGATTCAACACCCCATCAGGGGTTAGAAGCGCTATATAAATACAAACCTTTCTTTCCTCTTCTATCCTTCTGCTATCCTTCCGAATCCAAATAACTGACTAACATATCCAACACTTAAAATTTACTTGCATGTTTCACTATACTAATTCAACACTAATCCTCTATGGGTCCCGGAGTAGCGTGCTACTCGCCGAAAAAGCGCTTCGACGCCTCGTCAGGGGTAGTAAGCGCTATACAAATGCAATTACAATACAATACAATTACAATACAATGTACGATTTGAGAATCTTCAAATTAACAAAATATGGACAAAGTAAAATTATGCAATTTGAAAAGAGCTCAAGAAACAGATGTCAAAACATATATTGCACCTACATACAGGTACAATACAATGTACATGGTGACACATCGGTTTAAGAAACTTCAAGCTAACAAAATCTGAGCAAAATGTGGATATAAGAGAGCAAATATCAAGAATTCGATTTACACACGTATCCAAAGATGGTGAATGTAACATATATGATCCCTCGCAGTGCTCTTATAGTGACATGATTTGTGGCACACAGATGACATTGAAAGTAATCCCCATGACAAGAAGCTCATTAAATAATCACTGGTGGCAACTTGAGACGTAAATAGCGTGAAAATGGTGCCTGAGTATTTAACTCCTTCGCTGCTAGGCCTTTTCCCCCCCTGTGCTAAGCCTTTTTTTGGCTATTTGGGGTAGTTCGGGCTTAGGCCCCTGTAACTTTTTGACCACATAAGGTATCCATGCCAAATTTGCGTCCTTTTCTTCCAACATCATGGGGATTCTCAAGGTACCCAGGGTTAGTGGATTCCCCTGGAGGGGACCCAGAAATTAGTCAAAATACAGCTAAATTTGGTTTTTTGGGGGAAAAATGGGAAAAAAGTGCTGCAAATGAAAGCATCTGGATTTTTCCTGCAAATGGTATCAAAAGGGTTTGTTGGGCTGAAATCACCATTTTCCCAGCTTTTAGGGAATGACAGACTTTTGTCAGAAAACCAAATTTTTTACACAGTTTTGGCATTTTTCTGGGACATAGCCTATTTTTGCTATTTTTTGTGCTTTCAACCTCCTTCCAGTTAATGGTAGAAATTGGTATAAAAGCAATAATGGATCCTGGAAAGCTATACATTTTAGAAAAGTAGACAAAATTCTGAATTCAGCAAGGGGTCATTTGTGTAGATCCATCAAGGTTTCTTTATAGAAACTAACAGTTAAATATAGGAAAAATTTAAAATTAGTTGAAAAAAACAGCCTTTTGTTGCAACGTTTTCACCTGTAACTTCTTCTAATTATGACAGTTCTTTGAAAGCAATATACTGTTACATCCGCTGGACCTTACTGGTTGTGGGGATATATAGGACTTGTATGTTCACCAAGAACTCGACGAACCCAGAGCCAAAAACTGAGCAGCAACTTGCAATGGTTTTTTATTATGTACCGGGTATATAGCAATTATTCTGGGAAAATGTATACATGGAAAAATCGGTATTGAAGACACCTATGTATTTCTGAAATGGGAACAAAATATAGAGTTTAGAAACAGTAGATATTTGCACATTTCCGAAATTGGGAATACTCATACTAGCATGAGAATTATCGGTCATTCTTCAAAATTACTTCTTTTTTACACATTGTTTTTCATTTGGAAGGCAGAAATGCATCGAAAGTCAATAGGTAAAAACAGTTGCTTTACAAATCTAATTTACCCTAAGTCTCCCGATAAAAATGGTACCTTACTTGTGTGGGTAGGCATAGTGCCCACAACAGGAAAAGGCTCAAACGCAACATGAACACACCACATTTTCACAATGAAAAATTACCCTTTTTTTTGCAAAGTGCCTAGCTGTAGTTTTTTAACCCTAGCTCTGCCGGCACTTAAAGAAACCTAGCAAACCTATACATTTTTGAAAACTAGACACCCAGCGGAATCCAGGATGGGGTGACTTGACTGGCTCTCACCAGGTTCTGTTACACAGAATCCCTTGCAAACCTAACAAATTGTCAAAAAAACACATTTTCCTCACATTTCTGTGGTGGAAAGTTCTGGAATCTGCGTGGATCCACAAATTTCCACCCACCCCGCGTTCCCCAAAGTCTGCCGAGAAAAATGGTACCTCACTTGTGTGGGTAGGCCTAGTGTCGGCGCTGGAAACGGCGCAAAACGCAACGTGAACACACCTCAATTTCACAGTGAAAAATGACCCTTTTTTGGCAAAGTGCCTAGCTGTAGTTTTTGAACCCTAGCTCTGCCGGCACCTAGGGAAACCTAGCAGACCTATACAATTTTGAAAACTAGACACCCAGGGGAATCCAGGGTGGGGTGATTTGACTGGCTCTCACCAGGTTCTGTTACCCAGAATCCCTTGCAAACCTAAAAAATTGTCCAAAAAAACACATTTTCCTCACATTTCTGTGGTGGAAAGTTCTGGAATCTACGTGGATCCACAAATTTCCACCCACCCCGTGTTCCCCAAAGTCTTCCGAGAAAAATGGTACCTCACTTGTGTGGGTAAGCCTAGTGCCCGTTACAGGAAACGGCGCAAAACGCAACATGGACACACCACAATTTCACAGTGAAAAATTACCCTTTTTTGGCAAAGTGCCTAGCTGTACTTTTTGAACACTAGCTCTGCCGGCACCTAGGGAAACCTAGCAAACCTATACATTTTTGAAAACTAAACACCCAGTGGAATCCAGGATGGGGTGACTTGACTGCCTCTCACCAGGTCCTGTTACCCAGAATCCCTTGCAAGCCTAAAAAATTGTCAAAAAAAAAAACACATTTTCCTCACATTTCTGTGGTGGAAAGTTCTGGAATCTGCGTGGATCCACAAATTTTCACCCACCCCGCGTTCCCCAAAGTCTTCCGAGAAAAATGGTACCTCACTTGTGTGGGTAGGTCTAGTGCCTGCGACAGGAAACAGTGCAAAACGCAACGTGGACACACCACAATTTCACCATGAAAAATGACCCTTTTTTGGCAAAGTGCCTAGCTGTAGTTTTTGAACCCTAGCTCTGCCGGCACCTAGGGGAACCTAGCAAACCTATACATTTTTGAAAACTAGACACCCAGGGGAATCCAGGATGGGGTGACTTGACTGGCTCTCACCAGGTTCTGTTACCCAGAATCCCTTGGAAACCTCAAAAATTGTCAAAAAACCCACATTATTCTCACATTTATGTGGTGGAAAGTTCTGGATTCTGCGTGGATCCACAAATTTCCACCCACCCCGAGTTCCCCAAAGTCTTCCAAGAAAACTGGTACCTCACTTGTGTGGGTAAGCCTAGTGCCCGTGACAGGAAACGGCGCAAAACACAACACGGACACACCACAATTTCACAGTGAAAAATTACCCTTTTTTGGCAAAGTGCCTAGCTGTACTTTTTGAACACTAGCTCTGCCGGCACCTAGGGAAACCTAGCAAACCTATACATTTTTGAAAACTAAACACCCAGTGGAATCCAGGATGGGGTGACTTGACTGCCTCTCACCAGGTCCTGTTACCCAGAATCCCTTGCAAGCCTAAAAAATTGTAAAAAAAACCACATTTTCCTCACATTTCTGTGGTGGAAAGTTCTGGAATCTGCATGGATCCACAAATTTTCACCCACCCCGCGTTCCCCAAAGTCTTCCGAGAAAAATGGTACCTCACTTGTGTGGGTAGGTCTAGTGCCTGTGACAGGAAACAGTGCAAAACGCAACGTGGACACACCACAATTTCACCATGAAAAATGACCCTTTTTTGGCAAAGTGCCTAGCTGTAGTTTTTGAACCCTAGCTCTGCCGGCACCTAGGAAAACCTAGCAAACCTATACATTTTTGAAAACTAGACACCCAGGGGAATCCAGGATGGGGTGACTTGACTGGCTCTCACCAGGGTCTGTTACCCAGAATCCCTTGGAAACCTCAAAAATTGTCAAAAAACCCACATTATTCTCACATTTATGTGGTGGAAAGTTCTGGATTCTGCGTGGATCCACAAATTTCCACCCACCCCGAGTTCCCCAAAGTCTTCCAAGAAAACTGGTACCTCACTTGTGTGGGTAAGCCTAGAGCCCGCGACAGGAAACGGCGCAAAACGCAACATGGACACACCACAATTTCACAGTGAAAAATGACCCTTTTTTGGCAAAGTGCCTAGCTGTAGTTTTTGAACCCTAGCTCTGCCGGCACCTAGGGAAACCTAGAAAACCTATACAATTTTGAAAACTAGACACCCAGGGGAATCCAGGGTGGGGTGACTTCACTGGCTCTCACCAGGTTCTGTTACCCAGAATCCCTTGCAAACCTAACAAATTGTCAAAAAAACACATTTTCCTCACATTTCTGTGGTGGAAAGTTCTGGAATCTGCGTGGATCCACAAATTTCCACCCACCCCGCGTTCCCCAAAGTCTTCCGAGAAAAATGGTACCTCACTTGTGTGGGTAGGCCTAGTGCCCGCGACAGGAAACGGCGCAAAACGCAACATGGACACACCACAATTTCACAGTGAATAATAACCTTTTTTTGGCAAAGGGCCTAGCTGTAGTTTTTGAACCCTAGCTCTGCCGGCACCTAGGGAAACCTAGCAAACCTATACAATTTTGAAAACTAGACACCCAGGGGAATCCAGGGTGGGGTGATTTGACTGGCTCTCACCAGGTTCTGTTACCCAGAATCCCTTGCAAACCTAAATAATTGTCAAAAAAACCACATTTTCCTCACATTTCTGTGTTGGAAAGTTCTGGAATCTGCGTGGATCCACAAATTTCCACCCACCCCGTGTTCCCCAAAGTCTTCTGAGAAAAATGGTTCCTCACTTGTGTGGGTAGACCTAGTGCCCGCGACAGGAAATGGCGCAAAACGCAACGTGGACACACCACAATTTCACAGTGAAAAATGACCCTTTGTTGGCAAAGTGCCTAGCTGTAGTTTTTGAACCCTAGCTCTGCCGGCACCTAGGGAAACCTAGCAAACCTATACAATTTTGAAAACTAGACACCCAAGGGAATCCAGGGTGGGGTGACTTGACTGGCTCTCACCAGGTTCTGTTACCCAGAATCCCTTGCAAACCTAAAAAATTGTCCAAAAAAACACATTTTCCTCACATTTCTGTGGTGGAAAGTTCTGGAATCTGTGTGGATCCACAAATTTCCACTCACCCCGCGTTCCCCAACGTCTTCCGAGAAAAATGGTACCTCACTTGTGTGTGTAAGCCTAGTGCCCGTGACAGGAAACGGCGCAAAACGCAACATGGACACACCACAATTTCACAGTGAAAAATGACCCTTTTTTGGCAAAGTGCCTAGCTGTAGTTTTTGAACACTAGCTCTGCCGGCACCTAGGGAAACCTAGCAAACCTATACATTTTTGAAAACTAGACACCCAGTGGAATCCAGGATGGGGTGACTTGACTGCCTCTCACCAGGTTCTGTTACCCAGAATCCCTTGCAAGCCTAAACAATTGTCAAAAAAAACAAATTTTCCTCACATTTCTGTGGTGGAAAGTTCTGGAATCTGCGTGGATCCACAAATTTCCACCCACCCCGCGTTCCCCAAAGTCTTCCGAGAAAAATGGTACCTCAGTTGTGGGGGTAGGTCTAGTGCCTGCGACAGGAAACAGTGCAAAACGCAACGTGGACACACCACAATTTCACAGTGAAAAATGACCCTTTTTTGGCAAAGGGCCTAGCTGTAGTTTTTGAACCCTAGCTCTGCCGCCACCTAGGGAAACCTAGCAAACCTATACATTTTTGAAAACTAAACCCCCAGGGGAATCCAGGATGGGGTGACTTGACTGGCTCTCACCAGGTTCTGTTACCCAGAATCCCTTGGAAACCTCAAAAATTGTCAAAAAACCCACATTTTTCTCACATTTCTGTGGTGGAAAGTTCTGGATTCTGCGTGGATCCACAAATTTCCACCCACCCCGCGTTCCCCAAAGTCTTCCAAGAAAAATGGTACCTCACTTGTGTGGGTAAGCCTAGTGCCCGCGACAGGAAACGGCGCAAAACGCAATGTGGACACACCACAATTTCACAGTGAAAAATGACCATTTTTTGGCAAAGTGCCTAGCTGTAGTTTTTTAACCCTAGCTCTGCCGGCACCTAGGGAAACCTAGCAAACCTATACATTTTTGAAAACTAGACACCCAGGGGAATCCAGGATGGGGTGACTTGACTGGCTCTCCCCAGGTTCTGTTACCCAGAATCCCTTGCAAACCTAAACAATTGTCAAAAAAAACACATTTTCCTCACATTTCTGTGGTGGAAAGTTCTGGAATCTGCGTGGATCCACAAATTTCCACCCACCCCACGTTCCCCAAAGTCTTGCGAGAAAAATGGTACCTCACTTGTGTGGGTAGGTCTAGTGCCTGCGACAGGATACGGTGCAAAACGCAACGTGGACACACCACAATTTCACAGTGAAAAATGACCCTTTTTTGGCAAAGTGCCTAGCTGTAGTTTTTGAACCCTAGCTCTGCCGGCACCTAGGGAAACCTAGCAAACCTATACATTTTTGAAAACTAGACACCCAGGGGTATCCAGGATGGGGTGACTTGTCTGGCTCTCACCAGGTTCTGTTACCCAGAATCCCTTGCAAACCTCAAAATTTGTTAAAATAAACACATTTTCTTCACATTTCTGTGATGGAAAGTTCTGGAATCTGTGTGAATCCACAAAATTCCACCCACCCCGCATTCCCCAAAGTCTTCCGAGAAAAATGGTAACTCACTTGTGTGGGTGGGTCAAGTACCCACGACAGGCAAGGGCCCAAAACCTATTGAAGTGACATCAAAATTACCTATCACAAAACAACCTGGTTTTGCAAGGGGGTCCCATGAGTTTTTGGCCCCGGGCTCGGTGGCCATCTAGGGAAACCTACCAAACCCACACATTTCTGAAAACTAGACACCCAGGGGAGTCCAGCAAGGTATGGCTTGCGTGGGTCCCCCAACATTTCCCTACCCAGAATTCCCTGCAAACCTCATTTAGCTAAAAAAAACACTTTTTTCTCAAATTTCTGTGTGGGAAAGTTCTGGAATCTGCGTGGATCCACAAATTTCCTACCACCCAGTATTCCACCAGGTCTCCCGATAAAAATGATACCTCACTCGCGTGGGTGGGTCAAGTACCCGCGACAGGCAAGGGCCCAAAACCTTTTGAGGCGACATCAAAATTACCTATCACAAAACAACCTGGTTTTGCAAGGGGGGTCCCATGAGTTTTTGGCCCCGGGCTCGGCGGCCATCTAGGGAAACCTACCAAACCCACACATTTCTGAAAACTAGACACCCGGGGGAGTCCAGCAAAGTATGGCTTGCATGGGTCCCCCAACATTTCCCTACCCAGAATCCCCTGCAAACCTCAAATTTTGTTTTTTGTTTACAAAGTTTGAGGTTTGCAAGGGATTCTGGGTAACAGAACCTGGTGAGAGCCAGCCAAATCCACAAGTAGGCACATTGATATAAAAAAGCCTGTCCCTAGTGGGCTTTCTGCCATCCTGGGGAGGAATCTGGGGGGGGGGGGTTGCCCCGATATGCTCCCAAGGGGGGCAGAAAGACTGTGGCTATTTTTTTGGGGGGTGGGGGCATTGGTATGCCCATTCTGGGCAGCCCCCACCCCCACGCATAACAAAAACGCGAGCGTAATCGCTGGTGCCTAGTGGGCTTTCTGCCCCCCCCAGGGGGCAGATCACGGGCCACTGCCCCATCTGCTCCCCCGGGGGGGCAGAAAGACTGGAATTTCTCTGGGGGGGGGTGTGGGGGTATTGTCATGCCCATTTTGGGCAGCCCCCACAACTACACGAATAAAAGAAAATCCCTGGTTTCTAGTGGGCTTTCTGCCCCCCGGGGGGAGGCAGATTGGGTGCTACTGCTCCCATATGCCCCCAGGGGGCAGAAAGACTGGAAATTTTGCCGGCGGGGTGTGGGGGCATTGGCATGCCCATTTTGGGCAGCCCCCACCCTAATTCAAATTGCCCCCCCAAAAAATCCCTGGCGTCTAGTGGGCTTTTTGCCCCCGGGGGGGCAGAAAGACTGTAATTGTGGCGGTGGTGGGGGCATTTGCATGCCCATTTTGGGCAGTCCCCACCCTAACTAAATTGCCCCCCAAAAAATCCCTGGCGTCTAGTGGGCTTTCTGCCTCCCCGGGGGCACAGATTGGGGGCTACTGCCCCCATCTTCCCCCCAGGGGGGGCATAAAGGCTGTAATTGTGGCGGGGGTGGGGGCATTGGCATGCATGTTTTGGGCAGCCCACACCCTACAAACAATTGCACCAAAAAAAAATCCCTGGCGTTTAGTGGGCTTTCTGCCCCCCAGGGGTGGCAGAAAGGCTGTAATTGTGGTGGGGGCATTTGCATGCCCGTTTTGGGCAGCCCCCACCCTAATTAAATTGCCCCCAAAAAAATCCCTGGTGTCTAGTGGGCTTTCTGCCCCCCCCGGGGGGGCAGATTGGGGCTACTGCCCCCATCTTCCCCCCAGGGGGGGGCAGAAAGGCTGTAATTGTGGTGGGGGGGTGAGGGCATTGGCGTGCCCATTTTGGGCAGCCCCCACCCTAAATAAATATGCCAACAAAAAAATCCCTGGCGTCAAGTGGGCTTTCTGCCCCCCCGGTTTGTTCGCCCTAAGTTGGCGGGGGTATGCCCAGACGTGGGTCCCTTGCTCACTTTGCCACTGGATTCAAGCAAGCCTGGCTGATGACGGCTGGAATGCCAGAAACCGGTCCTAGGATGCTTGTTTCCGGTCCAGGGAAGACATGGCTTGGCAGTTCGGGCTGGACTGTTCCCATGAGGCACAGGGTCAGACTGATTTGCATATGGCCATGTCTGAACTGGGGGTGGTGGAGTGAGCTAAAGAATGATGATGGATTAAACCCAGATCAGTTGACTGGGGGTGAGTGTTTGATTGGCTCAAACGTTCCGTCCATCATCCCCTTTTGTATCGCTTTGTTCGCCCTAAGTTGGCGGGGGTATGCCCAGACGTGGGTCCCTTGCTCACTTTGCCACTGGATTCAAGCAAGCCTGGCTGATGACGGCTGGAATGCCAGAAACCGGTCCTAGGATGCTTGTTTCCGGTCCAGGGAAGACATGGCTTGGCAGTTCGGGCTGGACTGTTCCCATGAGGCACAGGGTCAGACTGATTTGCATATGGCCATGTCTGAACTGGGGTGGTGGAGTGAGCTAAAGAATGATGATGGATTAAACCCAGATCAGTTGACTGGGGGTGAGTGTTTGATTGGCTCAAACGTTCCGTCCATCATCCCCTTTTGTATCGCTTTGTTCGCCCTAAGTTGGCGGGGGTATGCCCAGACGTGGGTCCCTTGCTCACTTTGCCACTGGATTCAAGCAAGCCTGGCTGATGACGGCTGGAATGCCAGAAACCGGTCCTAGGATGCTTGTTTCCGGTCCAGGGAAGACATGGCTTGGCAGTTCGGGCTGGACTGTTCCCATGAGGCACAGGGTCAGACTGATTTGCATATGGCCATGTCTGAACTGGGGTGGTGGAGTGAGCTAAAGAATGATGATGGATTAAACCCAGATCAGTTGACTGGGGGTGAGTGTTTGATTGGCTCAAACGTTCCGTCCATCACCCCCTTTTGTATCGCTTTGTTCGCCCTAAGTTGGCGGGGGTATGCCCAGACGTGGGTCCCTTGCTCACTTTGCCACTGGATTCAAGCAAGCCTGGCTGATGACGGCTGGAATGCCAGAAACCGGTCCTAGGATGCTTGTTTCCGGTCCAGGGAAGACATGGCTTGGCAGTTCGGGCTGGACTGTTCCCATGAGGCACAGGGTCAGACTGATTTGCATATGGCCATGTCTGAACTGGGGTGGTGGAGTGAGCTAAAGAATGATGATGGATTAAACCCAGATCAGTTGACTGGGGGTGAGTGTTTGATTGGCTCAAACGTTCCGTCCATCATCCCCTTTTGTATCGCTTTGTTCGCCCTAAGTTGGCGGGGGTATGCCCAGACGTGGGTCCCTTGCTCACTTTGCCACTGGATTCAAGCAAGCCTGGCTGATGACGGCTGGAATGCCAGAAACCGGTCCTAGGATGCTTGTTTCCGGTCCAGGGAAGACATGGCTTGGCAGTTCGGGCTGGACTGTTCCCATGAGGCACAGGGTCAGACTGATTTGCATATGGCCATGTCTGAACTGGGGTGGTGGAGTGAGCTAAAGAATGATGATGGATTAAACCCAGATCAGTTGACTGGGGGTGAGTGTTTGATTGGCTCAAACGTTCCGTCCATCATCCCCTTTTGTATCGCTTTGTTCGCCCTAAGTTGGCGGGGGTATGCCCAGACGTGGGTCCCTTGCTCACTTTGCCACTGGATTCAAGCAAGCCTGGCTGATGACGGCTGGAATGCCAGAAACCGGTCCTAGGATGCTTGTTTCCGGTCCAGGGAAGACATGGCTTGGCAGTTCGGGCTGGACTGTTCCCATGAGGCACAGGGTCAGACTGATTTGCATATGGCCATGTCTGAACTGGGGTGGTGGAGTGAGCTAAAGAATGATGATGGATTAAACCCAGATCAGTTGACTGGGGGTGAGTGTTTGATTGGCTCAAACGTTCCGTCCATCATCCCCTTTTGTATCGCTTTGTTCGCCCTAAGTTGGCGGGGGTATGCCCAGACGTGGGTCCCTTGCTCACTTTGCCACTGGATTCAAGCAAGCCTGGCTGATGACGGCTGGAATGCCAGAAACCGGTCCTAGGATGCTTGTTTCCGGTCCAGGGAAGACATGGCTTGGCAGTTCGGGCTGGACTGTTCCCATGAGGCACAGGGTCAGACTGATTTGCATATGGCCATGTCTGAACTGGGGTGGTGGAGTGAGCTAAAGAATGATGATGGATTAAACCCAGATCAGTTGACTGGGGGTGAGTGTTTGATTGGCTCAAACGTTCCGTCCATCATCCCCTTTTGTATCGCTTTGTTCGCCCTAAGTTGGCGGGGGTATGCCCAGACGTGGGTCCCTTGCTCACTTTGCCACTGGATTCAAGCAAGCCTGGCTGATGACGGCTGGAATGCCAGAAACCGGTCCTAGGATGCTTGTTTCCGGTCCAGGGAAGACATGGCTTGGCAGTTCGGGCTGGACTGTTCCCATGAGGCACAGGGTCAGACTGATTTGCATATGGCCATGTCTGAACTGGGGTGGTGGAGTGAGCTAAAGAATGATGATGGATTAAACCCAGATCAGTTGACTGGGGTGAGTGTTTGATTGGCTCAAACGTTCCGTCCATCATCCCCTTTTGTATCGCTTTGTTCGCCCTAAGTTGGCGGGGTATGCCCAGACGTGGGTCCCTTGCTCACTTTGCCACTGGATTCAAGCAAGCCTGGCTGATGACGGCTGGAATGCCAGAAACCGGTCCTAGGATGCTTGTTTCCGGTCCAGGGAAGACATGGCTTGGCAGTTCGGGCTGGACTGTTCCCATGAGGCACAGGGTCAGACTGATTTGCATATGGCCATGTCTGAACTGGGGTGGTGGAGTGAGCTAAAGAATGATGATGGATTAAACCCAGATCAGTTGACTGGGGGTGAGTGTTTGATTGGCTCAAACGTTCCGTCCATCATCCCCTTTTGTATCGCTTTGTTCGCCCTAAGTTGGCGGGGGTATGCCCAGACGTGGGTCCCTTGCTCACTTTGCCACTGGATTCAAGCAAGCCTGGCTGATGACGGCTGGAATGCCAGAAACCGGTCCTAGGATGCTTGTTTCCGGTCCAGGGAAGACATGGCTTGGCAGTTCGGGCTGGACTGTTCCCATGAGGCACAGGGTCAGACTGATTTGCATATGGCCATGTCTGAACTGGGGTGGTGGAGTGAGCTAAAGAATGATGATGGATTAAACCCAGATCAGTTGACTGGGGGTGAGTGTTTGATTGGCTCAAACGTTCCGTCCATCATCCCCTTTTGTATCGCTTTGTTCGCCCTAAGTTGGCGGGGGTATGCCCAGACGTGGGTCCCTTGCTCACTTTGCCACTGGATTCAAGCAAGCCTGGCTGATGACGGCTGGAATGCCAGAAACCGGTCCTAGGATGCTTGTTTCCGGTCCAGGGAAGACATGGCTTGGCAGTTCGGGCTGGACTGTTCCCATGAGGCACAGGGTCAGACTGATTTGCATATGGCCATGTCTGAACTGGGGTGGTGGAGTGAGCTAAAGAATGATGATGGATTAAACCCAGATCAGTTGACTGGGGGTGAGTGTTTGATTGGCTCAAACGTTCCGTCCATCATCCCCTTTTGTATCGCTTTGTTCGCCCTAAGTTGGCGGGGGTATGCCCAGACGTGGGTCCCTTGCTCACTTTGCCACTGGATTCAAGCAAGCCTGGCTGATGACGGCTGGAATGCCAGAAACCGGTCCTAGGATGCTTGTTTCCGGTCCAGGGAAGACATGGCTTGGCAGTTCGGGCTGGACTGTTCCCATGAGGCACAGGGTCAGACTGATTTGCATATGGCCATGTCTGAACTGGGGTGGTGGAGTGAGCTAAAGAATGATGATGGATTAAACCCAGATCAGTTGACTGGGGGTGAGTGTTTGATTGGCTCAAACGTTCCGTCCATCATCCCCTTTTGTATCGCTTTGTTCGCCCTAAGTTGGCGGGGGTATGCCCAGACGTGGGTCCCTTGCTCACTTTGCCACTGGATTCAAGCAAGCCTGGCTGATGACGGCTGGAATGCCAGAAACCGGTCCTAGGATGCTTGTTTCCGGTCCAGGGAAGACATGGCTTGGCAGTTCGGGCTGGACTGTTCCCATGAGGCACAGGGTCAGACTGATTTGCATATGGCCATGTCTGAACTGGGGTGGTGGAGTGAGCTAAAGAATGATGATGGATTAAACCCAGATCAGTTGACTGGGGGTGAGTGTTTGATTGGCTCAAACGTTCCGTCCATCATCCCCTTTTGTATCGCTTTGTTCGCCCTAAGTTGGCGGGGGTATGCCCAGACGTGGGTCCCTTGCTCACTTTGCCACTGGATTCAAGCAAGCCTGGCTGATGACGGCTGGAATGCCAGAAACCGGTCCTAGGATGCTTGTTTCCGGTCCAGGGAAGACATGGCTTGGCAGTTCGGGCTGGACTGTTCCCATGAGGCACAGGGTCAGACTGATTTGCATATGGCCATGTCTGAACTGGGGTGGTGGAGTGAGCTAAAGAATGATGATGGATTAAACCCAGATCAGTTGACTGGGGGTGAGTGTTTGATTGGCTCAAACGTTCCGTCCATCATCCCCTTTTGTATCAATTTTATAGGGGTAGCAAAAGCCCTTGCCCAAGGGGCCGCTCCCCCCTCCCTGGTGTCTTAGTGGGTGGATCCCTGCTTGGGATTGCCCTCCTGGGGTGATCCCCAAGCAGGGATCCACTGAGAGGGTACCATTGGAGAGGGAGATTCTCCCCTTTCCAATGATACCTCTCCCGTCTTTCTACGTGCCCGGGGGGCTGAGATAGCCCCCTGAGCACATAGAAAGTGAAACTGAAATGAGCCTAAAGGCTCATTTCAGTTTCAGTTTCTGTTCAATAACGACAGCGCGACGTGCGCGCTGATCGTCATTGCACAGAAACCAGGGAGGGCCCTCGGGAGCTGGGGAAGCTCTTCCCCAGCTCCCGAGGCTTTGGGGGAGAGAAGGAAATCTCTCTGCTGTCTGCAGCAGAGGGATTTCGTGCCCTGGTTCCGTCATGAGCACAGGGGCACCGATGCTCATGACGGAACCATTCCGTCATGAGCATCGAAGGGGTTAAATGTTTCAGCTAAACAGCTACCTTTGCATAATCCATGCACTGAAGAAGTGCCCAAATCCCCTTGATTTTACTAATATTGCTGTTTTAATTGATTTTTATCTTATAGTTATAGAGTATTTCAAAATAGTAGGAACATTTATGCATAACAATGGTTTTTCGCATATAAAGCTTAATATGGATGTTATACCTCCCCCACTTCTTTTCTCTCTTTCTATCCCCCTATTTTTTCTTCCTTTTTGTTCCCCCCTCCTTTTTCCAGACATTTTAGCTGTATTATTATGTACTTATGCATTGTTTTTTGATTATTGTATTATGTCTTACTTTTTCTTAACGAATAAACTTCTTTTCAAACTAAAAAAAAATTAGAACCCAGCAGGACAGTGAGTTCCATATACCAGTGGTTTGGCACAATTCTGAGATACAAAACAGGCTCATATGAATTTAATGCTAATCAGATGAAAATATCTGTTGATCCGTTCTAGAGTTATGAGTGACAAACTTGAGGGTGGCCATTTTCCAATATGACAGAGTGTGGTGCTCGAGGCCACTTCTTATAATTATTTAAATTACAATTTACATATACATAACACTTATGTCAAGTTTCATTCTTTTACCTCAGAAAACACGATTCCAGACATTTACTCTGGTCTACAATTCTTCTATTTCCCAGATGTAGATTTACAGCTGTGTCGTCCAGCAACCCCATTCCGTTCCCTTTCAATTTGTTTTTATGGTATTTTGGAGTGGAGACATTTATATACCATCAGGCAGCAAATCATGCAGCAATTAGCAATTTAGTGGACAATCCCTCCTCAGGTCAGCATTTTCCATGCCCCGAAGATCTGGCATTAGTATGGGTAGCACTCGACTTGCTACAGGACAGTGCTCCCTACTGGCACTCACTCATTTGGGTACCCCACTGGGTTTCCAGCTTTGATCCACTTAAAACATGTTTTTAACCAGGAATGTTTTAAGTGGAGCAAAATAGGAAACCAAGGG
>CAWUFW010002945.1:600000-755000 GCA_963921515.1 Calotriton arnoldi | reverse complement strand
GGGGGTTATTGCAAATAACCCCTGGATAAGTTTGAAAAAAATGAGATCATTTGAGGACATCCTTACACGGAGTTTCTTTGAATCTAGAAATGATGGGCATTGGTTTTCCAATAATATGAATGGTTTCATTAAATTCAATTCCTGCAAGGCTTGCAAACATGGATTAAACCCAAAAACATATCAGACATGTGAAGGCTGTATCTTCCCAATACAGGACAGGATAACATGTGACACTGACCATGTGGTATATGCACTGAGATGTGACTGCAATAAACTGTTCATTGGCAGCACTAGTAACAGGTTAGATCACGACATTGCAGCACATGCGAGCCATAAGAAATGGGGATAGGATTTACCCCATCGCCTGTCACTTTGAAAAATATCACGATCAATCATTGGTGGGCTTCAAATTGAATGGATTGAAGCATGTAAAGATGAATGCATGAGAAGGTGACAGGGAAAAGAAACCGAGAAGGGAAGAATCCAAGCTGATTGTGGCACTGGGTACAGAGACTCCCTCGGCCCACAACACTGATGCAGAACTAGATGTACATTTATAAGCTTTGCACCACTTGGATGTATGTGGACCCCTAACTCCAGCTCCCCTCATTGCAATACCCATTAACCCCTCCAACAAATGCATTGATCAGAGTGGTCTCCTTTACCAGTGACCATATTACCTATGGGGTGGTTCTCTTGCATTTATGAATCCTGGAAATGTTATTTATTCATTTGGACTGAGTACATTTGTATTCACTTTATGATTGTGATAACACTGAGACCCTATCCCTCAGCACAGTGATGTAATATTCTACATGTGAAAAGGGACTTGGACATCTTTGCACATGGTCTTAGGACCTACTGATGTACTATCTTAAATAGATTGATCCAGACTCACTGACTGGTGGTCCACACATACAATTTTGGGATCTTGGGTACTCTCATCTCACTTATGGTCATCCTCTGTGACATTTCCCCCTCCCCTCTCTTCCCCACGACACAATAGCCCACAAGTGAAAGAGGGATAAGGCATCCTAAGCAAATGGTTATGGGACACATGAAAGCATTGCCCTTAGGATCCATCCCAAGCCTATGACCAGGGGCCCATATACTTCCCATTTGATTATGGGTATCTCCCCTCACACAATTATGAATGTGGACATTGCTGCTCTTGACATTTGGGTAAAGGCCAATAGCCCTTGTATTATCATTGCACTTTATCACTTGCCACTTTCTCTTATTTTAAAAAAGTAATGGAGAATAGTCACATTAGTGAAAATCACTTTACACATTTGTATGCTTATTGCTTACACAGATAATTGATCGTTCAACCAAATGTTACTAACGTACTAGTGTTATACATAGAGTGTGGGCTCTGTCTAAAAAGTGTGCAATATATTTGGAAAGGGATATGTGCAATATGCACAAAGAAAGGGCACTGGTCACTTTACATCTGAAAAGGGATGTCCACAATAATGGTGTACATGTGGATGTATTTATGATAATATGAAACATCTTAATATTTAACATAATGATGCAAGTGCACCTCTTGGGTATGTGCATAGTGGACAATGCTGGGGTATGTGCAATACATGTGAAAGGGAATGTGCAATATTCACAAAGGAAAATCGTATGCTATTTTTAAAAATGGGGTGAGGAATGCCCTGGCATATGCAGTACATATGGAAAAGAATGCACAATATACCTCAAGGAAGAGCACTTGTCACTTTAAATTGGAATGTTAATACCCTTTGTAATGTAAGTGAGGACGCACAAATGAAAATGTATTGTCATATTATGCATGGCGTCTCGTGGTTGGGAGATAATGTCTGCGATATTTACTTAATTGAAAATGATGTGTAAACATGATGATATAGGTACAGAGGCACAATGGTGCCTATCGCAAAATAGTATAGGCATATATGTGGGGCATTTATGAACCTGAAAGTCAATGGGAAGCATATAAGTGGACTAACAGGGCGGCAGCTGAAAGCTGTTTCTGATCGTAGCTGAGGGTTCTAGTGTTTTAAAGGGGAATGAAATGGAGATAGAACTGTATAAAGAAACAATGTGCGCCATGACGGTTACATAGACCCAGTAGGAGGCATCACGCCGAAATGCGTTGGCCGTTAAAAATGTCCTTTTGTATAATTTTTGCTCTCACATATGCATTAGAGTGGAGGAGCTGGAAGGATGTTTTTCTGCATATGAATACATTTATCACCTGCATGAAGAGAACCGATATTGAGGTTTTATAGTGCTTGGTGGCGCCACATTGCGTGGTTGTGGAGTAACGACGCATGGGAGTCTATATATATATATAAATATATATATGTCACACATTGCACTCTGAGTGCCGTCCTCCAAATTCCATAAAGGGGACCCAGCGAAAGCAAGCGGCACAACTCCAATCAGGTGATGAATTTGTATTTATTTATTTAGTCATCACAGGATAAGAATAGACCTACGCGTTTCGACCACAGGGTCATAGAGAAAATGTGTATAGATCGTCCCTTTAAAGGGAAACCACCACCATTCCCACACATGTCATTTAAAAACAATTAAAGGAGCCACAACAATGTTACAGTATTTTCCAATGCTCATCAGTGATGTCATGAGTGATGTCACTGACCATGTCATGAGTGATGTAATATGTGAGGTCATAAGCAGTGCATTGCGGGGCATAAGTTATAGTTAGCTCAGGTAGCTATAGCTGCTGAATTTCTCTAGTTTTGTACGAGTGAAATGTGAGCCTAACTATAATGTCATGATACACACACACACATATATATATATATATATATATATATATATATATATATATATATATATATATTACAGAGGTTCACCGTCGTCACAGCCACACGCCCTGGGTGCCTCCTTTTGCGGTGGTGAGCCGCGTTTCCCAGCACAAACAGTCGAATACCAGAATTGTGTCAGCCGACGCAAAACAGGAGCACACTCGAGTCCGTGAGTAATTTTCTTTTTATTCGTGTAGAGCCCCCCTCAGCGCTGACAGACGCGTTTCACCACTCTGGCTTTGTCAATGTCAGTTTGTTTTACAAAGTACCACCATTTTAAAGTGTAAAAAGTGCAGTAAAATTGGTAAACATAAAAGACAGCTCAATACATGCATAATGCTTTGTTTTTGTGTCGGCCATCTTAACGTTCTATGCAGCATTATTTTAAATAATGATAATCATTCTACTCAGCCTCTATGTTTATGGAACACGGTGTCTTGATTCCAAAATTTTAACGATATTTACATCTTTCATAAATAAAAAGATCTTAAAGCATGTAAGAAAAAAATTGTATGTAAACAATTTTTTAAAGAACAAGCAAATATTTTTTCTTTTTTCGTAAGAATGTTGATGTCATATATGAAGCCCTATAAACTGCTTTTCATGCTTCAAAGTTTTTGGAATTATAACTATTACACCAAACGATCCAGCCCTGAATGGGCATTAATTATCCAAAACAAGAGGATCTCCAGTTAAAAAGGAGAAAGCACACGGAGGCTACATATCCCTCAGTTCATAATTGAACATCCAGTTCTACCTATTGGTCACATAACTCACCCAAACAAGGGGGGAAGGCACACAAGAAACGGTATTTCCTCATCAAAACCAAAGCCTAGATTTTATAACAATACTAAATGCAAAGCTTTAAAAGGAAAAAACATCCAAGTCACAATATATCCAAAATTTGTATGTAAATGAGGGATATAAGGAGTGGCAGCAGACATCTCTCTTTGTCCCATTTAAAAAACCAGTCTATCTAAGTTGTCGTAAATCCCTTAGCTCTGTTGATCATAACCCAAATATAGCCGTGTGTATATGCAACTCACAGTGTGGCTCATCACCTAATAGCCCATGAAATATGGACTTCATTCTAAATGGGCCCATAGCTCCTCGTCGTTATTCAGACACTGGGGGGACCATGGTACCAAGTTCAATGATATACTTAGACTCTAGGGAACGCAATCTCTTGACCCTGTCTCCCCCTCTTTCATTTTTGGGGATCTGATCTAAACAATAAAAGGTTAAAAGATCACGATTGCTTTTATGAATGTCTTCAAAGTGGCGAGCCACGGGATAACTACTATCTTTTTTGGCAATCGCCCGCATGTGTACCAGTAACGCGCTTCTTGGCTGGATGTATAGTGCTGCCAATATACCTTTTCTTACAGGGGCATTCCAGACAGAATTTGGTGAAATCAGAGTTGTAATTGAGTAATTTATTGATGGTTCTAATAGATTTTGAGTCTTTTCCTAGTATCTCATAGTTGTTCTTTTTGTGACTATATTTGCAAGCCTTGCATTTCATGCAGGGAAAGAACCCAGTTATGGGTTCTTTCGGTCTAGTAATGGATTGAAAATGGCTAGAAACTAGGAGATCCTTGATGGATTTAGATCTTCTGTACGTTATCAGAGGCTGGATGGGAATTTGATTCTTGAGAATGTTATCTGATTTCAGAATGTGCCAATTTTTTCGGAACATCTATTTTGGAAGACTGCGTGTTAAAACGTGTAGTCATACGTGTTGGTTCAGTTTGTTGAGGGGTATTACTTCCGCTGACAGTTTTAGGAGCTAAAAGTTCTTCTCTAGATATCCTTTCAACTTTTTTTGCTGCTGTACAGAGGGAATTATTTGAATAACCCCTAGCTTTAAAATGACTACATGCTTCATTCTTCGCTATAGTATAGTCCTCTTCAGTGAAACAGTTTCGCTTCATGCGCAGAAGCTCCCCATAAGGGATATTATTGATCATACTTTTTAGATGAAAGCTTTTGGCGTAAAGCAAAGCGTTACCAGCCGTAGGTTTCCTGTACAGTCGGGTTAAAATCTCAGCGTTGTTGACATAGACTTCTAGGTCCATATAAAAACCTGAGTGCTGCTTATATGCCCGCTAAATACCAGATTCAGGTCGTTGGAATTCAGAAATGTTATAAACTCCTCAGCCGAGGATTGTGAACTCTTCCATATGATGAAAAGATCATCGATGTAATCTTGTCCATCCACCTTTCTGGTACTTCCCTCCAGGCCACGTGCTCCTCCCACCAGCCAACGAAAAGATTTGCATAGCTGGGGGCGAAGCACGAGCCCATCGCGGTACCGCGTTGTTGCCTGTATAGCTGCCCTGCGAAAATAAATATATTATTTTCTAAACAAAATGCTAACATTTTAAGAAGCATCACATTATGTCTTTTGAACTTAAGAGGGCGCTTATCTAAAAACCATTTAACCGAAGCAATCCCTTGGTCATGGTTTATGCAGGTGTATAAACTAGTGATATCCAGCATAATAAGCAGCATGTCAGGTTCCCACTTAACACATTCAATTAACCTCAAAAAGTCTTGCGTATCTCCAATGTAGGAGCTAAGATTTTTTACCCAAGGTGCCAAAAAGGAATCCAAATAGATGGAACAGTTTTCAAGAAGGCTGTTTTTAGAGGCAACTATTGGTCTTCCAGGGGGCCAATGTATGTCTTTATGGACCTTAGGAAGGTGGTAAAAAGTCGGCAACATAGGATATTCACATAACAGAAAATTAAATTCATTAGTGTCCAACATTCCCTCATCCCTCCACTTGTGTAGATTCTGATGGAAGGTCTCGAAGCAAATAGAGTAATCTCTTCTGGTCGTGGGCAAATAGCATTCTCGATCTTCAAGTTGATTCAGGGCTTCTCTGATGTATTGTTCCTTTGGAAAAACCACAATATTGCCCCCTTTATCGGAATGTTTTACTACTATTGAATCATCCTGTTTAAGACGTTGGATAGCCTGCCATTGTTTCTGGGAGATGTTGAAGTGCTTTTCATGGTTCGTTTTATGTTGAAGATTCTTTAAGTCCTGAATCAAGGCATCATTGAAGACGTCTATAGCGTCATATGGCATCTGGGGACAGGTTCTTGATTTCCTCTTAAATCCACTATTTCCACTTGCCTGTTCAATTCCTGCATATGGAAGACTGGATTCTGCCCCTCCTGGATCATAGGGGTCATCCATGTGTTTTGATGTTTCCAAATTCTGAAGCAACATTAGAGTGTCCAGATCACTGCCAGTAAGAATGTCCGTGTTGCAGATCGCTTTAGGTGTCTCAGTACTTCCGCCTTTTCTAGGATGCATAAGATGTACCTTCTGAAGTTTTAACTTACGGATAAATTTGAACAAATCTACCCTTGTTTCAACATAATTAAAGTCTGTGGTTGGACAAAACGTTAATCCCAATTGCAATACTTTCAGTTCATCTTCATTCAAAATCCGGTCCGATATATTGATGACACTTTTTTCAATCACCGCTTGCCCCTGTTGCCCTTGCTGTGAGTCACCCTGGGTGTTGATGTTTCTTCGCCCTCTCTTGCTACGTCTTGTTTTTCTTTTTTTCTTTTTTGGTTACATACATATATATATGCCACAAAAAACCTCACATATCAGTGAAGAGACGGCACTCAGGAACAGTACTGAATAATCGTGTTTAATCCATCACGGCACACCGGACAAACAGGACGCATTTCGGCTGCGCAGCAGCCTTGATCACCTGGTCTGCGCCATTTTGTAGGAGGTATTTATAATCATTAAAAGCATGAACATAGAGAAAATCTATACCAAAGTTCATCATCAAGCAACGTAACATAACGTATTCACACTCGGGATTAATAGGCAAATGCCTGGAAAAGTAGTTCAAAATGCATTAACCCTGTGCCAAAAATTAGCAGTTTAAATCAAATGCGATTCTAACTCAGTAGTTTGTCAAGCATAAATAGCATATTATTATGTAACACATTTGCACAAACAATATACTGTTCATATCAGCACTCGGGAACTAAATTATTCATAGTGGCTTCTAGCCCTCTATAAGTTCATTGTCCCTTTAAATGTCCGTGTTTACAATTCACTTTGTGCTGAAAGATAAGCTTCGATATGCTTGGCATTAACTATCTTTGCTTCAGTTCATTTAAATTCGGCCATGTAAAATACACTTCTATGTTGAAATACACCCGAAAACACCACAAAAATAATTGTAGTTCATTGTTGCTGAGTCCTTATTGCTTGTATTAAAAAAACGGCTAATGGCGGAAATTACATGCAGCCTTTCAATAAAGTTAATTATAATGACTTTCAAAATGTCACAGAGTAACCACTCTTGTTTTCGTTACCTCCCGCTGGAGAAAACTGCATGTTTCAGCTGTTTAACAGCTCCGGTGTCGCCTAGTTGCACAAACCAGAATGAAAGTTCCTGTTCCTCACCGCGTTGTTGATATCGCGGCGCCCAGCTCCGAACTCCATGTTTTTCTGGCCGAGGGGCCTGCTTGCAGGAAAAAGGTCCCGCCGGGTGCACACAAGGGCACTGCACGCCGAACCTTCACTCCAACTCACCGACCACCAAAACGCCAGCCGTTCCATTGTTCAGGGGCTCACCAAACTCTGCTGCAAAGCCATTTCCAAGGTTGTGGTTATGTCGGTGTGCAGCCAGACCGCTGGTGGTGCATATATATAAATATGTATTTTTGCTGAAAAAAACAATGGCTACAGGGACGTTATAGTTAGGCTCACATTTCACTCGTACAAAACCAGTGAAATTCTGAAGTTATAGTTACCTGAGCTAACTAAAACTTAGGCTCTGCAAAGCACTGCTTATGACCTCACATATTACATCACTCATGACATGGTCAGTGATATCACTGATGACATCACTGATGATGATTGCATTGCAAGGTTGTGATTGGTCATCGGGAGGCTGGGAGCCGGTTGCTTCCTGCTGCTTCCTGCATCCTGCTGCGGGACCGGAGTCAGGAAGAAGAGGACGGAGGAGAGGCGCCAGCCGGCCGCCCATCACAGGTTAGTGTTTTTTTTTTTTTACTTTTTTCATCCCCCACCTGCCCCTGCCTCACCACCCGGGTCCGGTAGCAACCGCTACTGTTAAGGTGACTAGAAAATTGGCCACAAATGTAACATGTGGAACTACTTAAAGTCCACAAATCCTGTAGGACACTGTAGCAATGACTTGATGAATTCATCAGTGATGTCATAATAATGTCCTTTGAGATGTCATCAATGACTTTTACCATTTCATGAGTGATGTATTATGGGAAGGGATTAGCAGTGCATGATGGGGATGGTAGTTATAATTAGCTCAGTAAACTTTGATTGGTGAATTTAATTTTTTGATTTTTAAACTTTACTTTTTGTATTATTTACACTTGACTAAAACATCATTTTAACCTTTAGTTATTTTCAGTGAATTTCTAGGTTTGTATAACATAAACTAAGATTTTATAACCATCCCTAACTATAACATCACTTTAACCTTTATTTTTCTGTGAATTTCAGTTTTTTTGTAACATATTCAGCCATATTCTAGCACCATGGTAACCACAACTTCCTGTTTATCGCTGTAGTTTTTAGATTCCAGTTTAGCCTGTGCATGATGGTGGAGGGTGTGTGGCGCTCCAGCCCATTGTGTAATGTTACCTTTTTTCTGTACGTGGGCTCTAGCCTGGAGCGGGCAGTCTGTGTTAATGTGCTCATTCCGCCAGGCTGCCTCTGATGTATTCTGATGCTGGCACTTGTTCTGTTAGTGTGGTTGAGGTAGAATTAAGCATGTGACTCCTAGAGCAAGTTAGTCACTAGATTCCAGAAACAGAACTAAGATTGCTCCTCCTTGCCTCATTCACTTCTTTTGGCTGGAGTTCTCCTATTGAGGAAAGACTGTTGTTTTTTATTTATGACACCCATATTTTTGTGACTATGGTCTTCCATTTACAGCACATTAGAAGGTTTTCTTCATTCATTGCAGGCACTTTCATAGCTAATCATAAACACGCTCTCACGTTCTATATGCAGGCATGAAGATAAGACAGAGATGTAGGTATTGTGAGACCATGCTTTGTTAGGGGATCCCTCTCAGATACATTTGTTCCTCTACTTCTGAAGAGCTTGTCTCCATTCATACTTTCCCTCACTACATTGCCATACTCCTCCCAAACTTTCTATTCAGTCCCTGAGCAGAATCAGGAGCTAGGGTCCTGTTTGTGGCCCCTCGTAGGACTCTGTCCCGCAGATCTCTTGTGTCCTGATGACATGATATCTCCTCTCTCTTTAGAGAAAAATGACACATCCCAGACAAGATATTTTCCCACTTCTACCAGAAGGATGACTCAATATTTCCCCCCACGTGAAGAGAAAATATCGTTCGGTCTTCCCACAGATCTGGTCCTAGCCAAATCGGAGGTTGTTGACTTAATAAAGCTTCTCCTTTTGCTGGTTATTGTGTTGCTGGTGCTGGGCATGCTTTAAAGTGGCTCCAGCTGACGTGGTGGCATGTAGCAGGCAGTTGCATTGAGTCATTAGAATATGATGAGCTGCTCGCAGAATGGGAGAAGTTCTCTGAGTCTGATATATTTTTGGTGATTGTTTGCAGGGATGATTTCTTGAGCTTCTTGTGCCTGATGATTGTCCTGATCACAAAGATAATGATAACATGCTCTCTTTGGTTGGTGTATCCTCAAGTGGCAATTCAGTCAATTCAATGGAATGTGATGAAATAATCCATGAGCCTTTGAGTGGTTTTCTGGTGGTTGTGCTTCGACTACTCTCATATTTTCCTTCACAAGGTGAGCTGCTCGGAGCTAGTGAATTTCGCTCATATTTGACCTATGAGGTTTCTTTCTCAACCCTATCTGACAACTGTTGTTCACATCATCATCGAGCATGTCTTGCTCTGTCTTTTCAGGTTATGTAGGTCTTGTCCATCTTCCTCTGTCTTGATATCAACTGCTGCCTTTCAGTTCTCTCCCTGTCTTTCTCGGGTGCATTTGTATTTTGAATTCCAGAGTGTGGTTTCATTAGCAGATCTGCACCTTGCTTGCTCCTCGTTCCACTATTGTCCGTACACTTTCTTGGAATGTACCACTGCATGACCCTTCCTTAGAGATGTATAGGAGGCTGGCGGCCTCATGTGGCACACAACTCATTGATGTTTGCATAACTCAATTGGCCTGGTCTCTGGAGGTCCAGGTCCCAGCCTCTATCTTGTCTTCCAGTGGGTATAAAGGACAACAGCATTGTGCAATGTCTTTGGCTATCATATCTCTTGGGTGGCAATTTGTTTCTCGCTTGAGATCTTTTGTTGAACTTACTCCCCATTGTTTCTTTGCCAGTTTCTCTTGTCTTCCTTGACGGAACCTTTCGTTGTTCTTATAGCTAATATTGATGTGTGACGTGTTGGCCAAATTACCAACTCATGCCTACTGCAGGATTTCTCGTAATGTTGCTTGGTTGATAACAGGGATTCCTGAATGATCTGCAGTCGAATTGCATTCTCTTTCATGAACGTATTCAAGGTACAATGTTGCACCAGTTTTAATAGCCTCACAATAAAGTTGTTAGAAGCTTGCCCAGCCGAGTTCGAAATATGGCATTCTTGATCCACATCCTAGCTCCTGGACATGCCAAGCTGGGGAAATGTCATTCTTGGCCCACATTGTGCTTAGGGTAAACTGTGCACACAATGCTTCTTTGAGTTTTCTGTATGCCAGACTTTTCTGTGGAAAATGTCCTGTATAAACTTTGGCGTCATACCCTACTAGATCATGACACAATCTCACCTACAGCTATCTTACTGAAAAAAGAAAAAGGAAAAAGAATGCATTCGTAAAATTGTTCCTCCCTACCCAAGCAAAGGCTCCCCGATCACTGGGTGGCCTTAGCGAAAAGTGAAAGTGGCATTTATTATCTGTCTTGCACCGCTACATCCCCAAAGCTTCAAGCAGTGGTTGTAGCTAGAGGTACTGCCACCTGGGGCGGCCCCTAAGTTTGCCCCCCAAGTGCAGGCAAGAGCGGGGGATTGGTGGCGGACGACTTGTGGTTGGGGGGGTTGGCGGCCGACGGACGACTTGTTCTCAGGCCGGGGGGATTGTGGTAACCAGACACGACTCCCACCGCCCCCAACAACAGTGCCGCCCAGGGCTGACCGCCCACCCACCCCCACTCCTTCCTAGCTACGCCACTGGCTTCAAGTAAGGAAAATAGGGGCATATTCTCAAGCCCCCATCGCCACCACAACGTCATTTTCAGTGACGTTCTTGTGGCGATAGGGGCTTCGCCCTATTCACAAGGCAGCGTTAAGCCACGTTAAGTGGCTTAATGCTGCTTAACGCTGCCTTGTGAATAGGGTCCCCATCACGCTGCTTTTAGCGTGAAGGGGCATGCAGTGGGTGTTACGGTGGGCGTTCCACCGCAACACCCATTGAGTTTGACGCTACCTCCTATTCACAAGGGCAGCGCAAATAGGAGATAGCGCCAAATTTAAGACCAGGAAAAATCTGGTCTTAAGGTGGCGAAACGAGGAGAAATGCTTTATTTCTCCTCGTTTCTGCTTTTTACATGTGTGCTGCCTTGTGCAGCACATATGGAAAAAGCAAAATGCCATGGTTTGTTCATGTACAGGAAGGTGTCCCTTCCTGTGCTTGAACAAACCTTTTTTTGAAATGCCTTTTTGTACTATGGTGCAAGGGTGCCTGCGTTGGCGCTAAGTTGTGAAACTTAGCGCCAACGCAGGGGGAAACGCGAGGCTGCACCATATCCTTGAGAATATGGTGCAGCCTTGCGTTTCCGAAGTGGCGGAGAGAGGCGTTAAGCCAAGAAGGCTAACGCCTCTCTCCGCCACTTCCTTGAGAATATGGCCAATAGTCTGATAACAAGCAAAGGTCCTGCCAAATAGCTCCAGCGTGGCATCTGGACGAAAATAGGGGAGGATAAAGGGAACTGTAATCTGCTGAAGAGCCTGAGCTATAGAATTATCTAAGACTACACTCACACTTACAAATGAACACTGTGCTCTAAAAGAAAAGAGCTTAGTTACATTTTAAAGCCATGAAGAATAACGATTATAGTATAATTGCTCATTATTTAATAATTCATGTTATGTCTCTGTCCAGCTCTCTAGAGCATTGCAGAAGTTGGAGGCAGCCTTGCCTAGGCTCATATATGGACGAATGGGCCTCATAATAAGAGGAGGCATTTGAAATCATCCCAAAACACTTAACACATGATTGTGATAGCTGCCTGAAACATTTTCTAAACAGCTCCTAAGCAATTCAGATAAAGAGATAAGCACATGAACTGGGTCTAGATTCAAAGCAGGTACCTTACACGTTACAAAGACAGAATTAATGGTGACAGACAGAAAAATATATGGTGAATTGAAAAACAGCCACCAGCTTATATTTTAACTTGACTCCCGGTGGGAGCAGAGAATGCGGCTGCCTGCGGCCCACGCAGGGGGCCAACCTAAAAGGGCAGCCCTTTAGTGCCATTTGGACACTAACCCACCCCCTCTAATGCCGGGACTCAGGGAGGAGTCCCCCTTGCCTCAGGCGCGCTAGGCGCGTCACTTCCGACGCGCCGAGGAGGAGGGGAGGGTATTTATGCCTCCCCCGGCCATCCCGGCGTCCTCTGTTGCGCCGGGCACGCCGTCTGGTCGAGTTGTCGGTCTTGCGGTCGCATCGTCACTGGACACGCCGTTTCGCCATCGTGGGCATCGTCAATTGAGGTTAGTGCAACCACGAGGCCCGTCCTAAGGGTGTATAACGCCCCCCCCTCCCGGAATTCATCCACCCTCCCCGGGGGGGTTTGGGTTGTTGTGGCCGGGCCGGGTTGAGCGACGGGAGTTGGGCTTCCCCTACGGTCTATGTGGCGAGTTTGGTGGGCCACGTGGTCTGGGCTGGGAGAACCGAGCGCGGCCGTCTATGGGGCTGGGCGATGTGGCTTGGTTTGTCGGGCGCCTGTCCCTGTGGAGGGCCGGTTGTCTGGTCTGCGGGTCCGGCCTCCACCGCGCGCCGTGCTTGGGGGTCGGAGGCCCTGGCATCTCATAAGTTTTCCATTCACGAGATTCGGCATCTGGTGCTGCTGGGAAGGCACAAGCCTTACGCGTGAATTTAAAATGTGGGGTTTTTTCTGTTTGGAATCAATTGTATTCGTTGCGTTTCTCTGGGCTCTGCTCTGAGGGGGCTATGGGGTTGGGCGCTGTGGCTTGGTTTGTCGGGGCGCCTGTCCCAGGGAGAGCCGGTTGTCTGGTCGGCGTGTCCGGCCTCCGCCGCGCACCGTGCTTGGGGGTCGAAGGCCCTGGCATGGCATACGTGTTCCATTCACGGGATTCTGCATCGGGTGCTGCTGGGAATTTAAAATGTGGGGTTTTCTGTTTGAAAATAAATTGTAATCCTCTGGGCAGCTCGGCGTGCGGCTAGCGTCGAGCGGGTGCGAGTGTGGGGGGTGCGGCAGAGCGGGCGGGGGTTCTCCACCGGGCGGTGTGTGGCGTGCTACGCATGTGTGCCTGGCTGCCAGTGCCGGTTGTTGGTTGTGCAGGCACAATTGGGGCGAGTGTGTTTTCCGGGTCTGGTGTGGTCGATGTGGAGGTCCGGTTGCAGCGACCTCGGGAGTCACCATTGCCTAGTGGTTAAGGGCGCAGACTCTTACGCAGGAGGTTCTGTGTCAAATCCTGGTGTTTCAATGGTTATTAGTCGTCATTTAAAATAAAAGGGCAATGTTACTTTGTTGAGCATCACTGTGGCCAAGTGTTTAAGGTATTAGTCTCTTACCTTCAGAGTTGAGAGTTCAATTCCTGGTGTTTCATTGGTTGCTAGGGGCACGCTATCACAATGCGGGGCGACTCCGGGTCAGAGGCACCCTGGCGCCGATCAGCGGAGTCAGGTGCTCACAGGGTGGAGAGCAGCACTTGGGTATATGCGGGGGCGCTTTGCGGTCACTATCAAGGTATTTCCCTGTTTTGGGCCACTCGAGTGAGGCATTGCGCGTAATTGGGGGGTGCTGAGCTACGGTGCCTGGTGCACGCAGGTGGTTGCAGGGAGAGAGGGAGGCCCTATGTCGGGGGTGGAGGTGCCATGGAGCGTTCTGCAGTGGCGGTGGTCGCGGTTCAATGGTGCCGCTGACCTTGGTATGTGGAGGTTTGTGGCAGTGCCCCAGCGCATGTTTTGTTTTCAATGTTGTGTAACCTGTCAATGTGTATGACTGTTCTTGTTGTATTACAGGGTTTTTGTGCACGTTGGACAGGGCACCGTGATGGGTGCAGAGGTACAGATCTTTCAGGGTAAGCACACGATCCAAGAGGGCGACCAACGCGCACGGGGTCCGCGGGTGCCCAGGTAGGGGCCCATAGGATCCAGGGGTCATGGGGACAGCCGGTTTGACCAGTCAAAAGCCAACCGGGCGAGCCAACAGATGACCGTGTTCAAGGTCACGCCGGGTTTAAGGGCTGTTGTTGGTGGCGGTTTGTCATGTTAGGATGATAATAATTTAATTCAATTTGTTTTGGCAGCGTCTGAGCATAACAGGGGCAGTCCCTGAAGCGTGGTCGCTCCGGATTTCATGCTGATGATAGGTAATGGGTTGTGCAGTTGCTAGGGGGGCATAGAGGGCCAGATGCGGTGGCCATGGGGTTTCTCCTGCTATTCTTTAAAAGGCGTATTTACGGTAATGCGCTTAGAACAATGTTTGTATACGGAAGAGTAATATTTGTTTATTTAATTATGGATTGGCAGGATTACAGTATATGGTCAGAAGTTTATAGCCCAGCAACACTTTATTTAGTCAGTAATGTGCACAATGCATACATCATGGTGGAACATGGGTAGGATCATTGTTGAAAAAGGACCTGTTTCACTGTGGTGTTTGTCTTTTCAAACGTTTATTTTAGCATACAAGGAACTATGCCTGTTACGCTTCATCACAAAATTGGATTGCGTTGCATTTCCCGCAGTTTATGTGCGAATTAGGCCCCATCCTCTGAGGGAAGGGTATATGCACAGATAAGTCTAGCGTATTTGTAAATTGCCCACGAAGGTAGCCCCCCCCCCCCTTGTCACAGTCTGATCAGTTCAGAACAGAGGCATTCGTAATACCCTTACAAGGTAGCCATAATTGTTGCTTATTTACAAACAGTGACAAAGCCAATAACCTGGCTGGCTACAGCCCCAGTGTTACAAGATGAATAAATGGATGGACATAATGGCAGAAGACGTATAACCAGGCGGCGCGATATGCCAAGCTAAGATGCCAGCTTAAAGGTCTTCATACAAGGACAAGCAAACTACTGGGCTGTGCTAACTGATCTGTAGGACTGTGGCCCGATTGACCTAGTGATTTATGTAATCCCCTGTGAAGTCATGACGAGGTTTGGTAGCACATTGTAATACAGGCAGTTGGAACTAAGTTTTTCTTTTATGGAGGATACGAAGGATAATTTAAATAACCTTGTATGGAGTCTCTTCTGTGGTGTGCCTAGTGTGCCACTTTGGGTGGGCGGTTGGCACATTAAATTTACACTGCCTCTGGGATAAGCCCATAGGCTCTTCCTAGCTACCTAGGGGGTGAGCAGGCGTTAGCTTAAGTGTGTACTCCCTTCTCCTGACTAGAGTGGTGGGTTCGGCCAGGCTTAGGTGCAAAGCTTAGCCAACCAGAAACTCCATTTATAACATTGGTAGAGAATGCCTAGGAGTTGTTTGCAGTCCATTGGCAACTGCCCCACAGGGTGAATGTTTTAGGCCACATGGCTTGTGGAGGGCTCTTGTGGGGGAGCCTGGTTGAAGAGCCAACGTCAGGCAAGTATGCCTTGTGCTTTCATTGCACTGTTAAGTCCCAGTCACGAGCAGATTGTATCAGGGTGAGCTGACTGTTGGTCAGGGAGCCGATGTATCTGAAGCACTGAGCAGCTTTCAGCCAGGTGCGGTATGGTTGGTATCTGATGCAAGGGGCATCTGTTAGACTAGAGCTGTACTCGGATGTACCGCCTTCAGTGCTTGCAGGTCTGTTGGCACCGCCTTTTCAATGGAAGCCATTGTCTAGCGGGTTGCTCTGAGCGGAGTATTTGCAGGCGTAGGTAACATTATCAGCTACCAGTTCCAACGTGCGTCTTTCACTAATTTATACAATGTAGATCACGAGAACTAATTCCCAGGCTCCTGCAGTAGGTGCGTAAAAAGTTTGGGGTAACCTGGCAAGGGAGCTGTGCCACGGGTGGTTGGTAGCTTGTGCCTGGGCTGATGTCTGGTCGATGCCGCTAAGTATGGGCATGTTGCTTCAGTTAAGCTAGAATCACCCGCCCTGTAGCCATGGCAGCTTGGCGAGTGTGGGATTTGTCACCTTACAAGTGCGCTGTGCTTAAGAAGTTGGGGAAACACTGGTTCAGAGCACGAGGGGCAATGATGTAGTAAGGAACACCAGGCGTTCCCAGTATTCAAGAAGGGGCAGGTAGCTGGACATACTGTCCCCCCACCCCTGTTCCCACTGACTTGTCTGCTCCCTGGTACACATTAGCAGACGTTTGGGAGAGCCAGACCTCACCTAGGGGTGCCTGGCTTAAGTTTGAGGGTCAAGTCCCAATATGTCACATTTACTGAACGTGTAAAAATTACAGGCCAAGGAATGGCGGCATGGCCCCTGGGTGTTGGGGACGGTTTTGTTGGTTCTCAAACTTCCCAGATGTTTGTCGCAAGCTTGTGCAGGATGTTGTGTCCGCAGAGTTTGGGGCAGGTTAGCATCCCCACCTTGCATTCAGCATTCCAACAGCACAGTAGTTGACAGAACATGGGAAACGCTTCCCCAAATCTGGCACCAGAACACGACAAGCAGCCAGGGGATCACAGAGCAGGTGCACTCTGCTCTTAGAGTAGTATATGCAGGCTGCATCACCTACACCAAGGAGGCAAGCATTTCCTTAAGTGTGGGGTTGGACCCATACTGGACAGCAAGTAATAATTTAGCTATGCTAACTTGCCAGTGAAGATAATGTTATTCGTGAGCGATTGGGCACTGCGGTTGGCCATCCCTTGCCTGAGATAGAGGAAAGCTTTAGGTCCCTGATAGTACTCACATACTGGTCCAGTGGCTAGCAGGCCATCGCACCCCAGGTTGGGGGGTCAACTCTGTTAAATCCTAGGGGGACTAGGAGGGTACGGGACTGGTGCTTAGGAAACCCTGACGGTGCATGGGATATGCTGGCAGTAGGTCCACAGCACTCCACCAGTTCTCCACCACCAGTGGTATTAAAAGTAGCCCCAATTTTCACCATGTGAACAACACATTAGAAGGCTTGGGATACAATTTCACCTGTCCGCTAAGCTACAGCGGGCTGTTCCGTTGGGGGGGCTCCAGAACAAGGTGTATCACGCTGGCCTACAATGCAAAAGCTTGTAGGGGCATAGTTTAGGCACAGGGGTCCTCCATTTGCCGGATCTTCTGGGTCCCTGCAAAGCGCCATACGGCTTCCAGCTTTAAATCTTGAGGCTCCATAGGAACATTTCAGCCTACACCACAAACTACAGCAGAGACTGGTAGGGGGGAGGTCCCCCAACACATCCTGGCCATCCACCTTGTTGTTCACAACAACCGCACATGTGAGAGTTTCAATTACCTGTGCATAGTTCATTCAGATACACAGTATCATTTTAATTTAAATAATCGCTGCAGTTGCAAGTTGCAAGCGTGAGACCCCCCCCCAAGGTCAACTGCCCACATTGTCAGCAATGAAGCTGCCTGGGAAGTCTGGGTGCAGTCACCACAGAGCAAACGGAACAGGCAACAGTCCGGCAAGATAGGTGGGATGTTGACTTGATTGCCCACTTAGCAGTCTGACTATTGCACAGGAGGATGGGGGGGTGATTCAAGGGACACAGGTGGTGTGACGGCAACGCTAGACGGTCAGCTTATGCTGGGTAATAGGTTCCGCATCACCAACCAGAAGGGTGCCAAGTGGCAAAAACCAGTAAATAGGTTTAATATATGTGTGTCTCTGGCCTTACGGCGGTGTGGAGCCAGTCTCATCTAGAGGTACGCCCAGGTGAAAATTGTGTGCTTCTTAAGGTTCTCATGACCAATGCGGTTTGTGGTATTTCCAGCGGATCCATTGAAGGTGGACTGCAGCTAAACATGAAACTGGGAATCTGGGATTCCGACACTTTTGCTGGTTAAGCAGCCAGGGTCACAGATGGATAACAGGTACTGTACATCTGTGATCGGACGGCAGTTAAGCAAGCCTGGTGTGCTGCGTAAGTTGTCACTCCATGAAAGGGTGAGGTGTTGCCAATAGTGGGCACAATACATATATTATTTCAAACCAGATTTGACACCATTAAGGTGTTCACCAGGGTTTAGCAATCAAAGGGGTCTGTGCAATTGTCTGGTCAACGGGGCGAAGTAAGTGCACCCCAGAACCGAGGGTAGGTGACATGTTGCTTCAGTTAAGCTCAAAATGCCCCGCCCGGATAGCTATATTAGCCAGGCTGGGTGGGGACGCTGTCAGCCAACATAGTGTGCTGCTGTCCCAAATAATGGGGAAACAAGGTGTCAAGCACAAAAGGCTACTATGTAAAAAGAACATTTGGCACATCCAGTATTCAACAAAATTAAAATTTAACGGAGCAGGTAATTTTCCACTGCTGGGGCTGCACAGGGTGGGCAGTGTGAACCCCCCCAAATTTGGGAATAATCTAGTATGGGGGTAAAAAAGGGCTTAGTCAATCCTGAATGTTAGGCACCATATTGCAGACAGTGCACACTGTATTAAATCAGACAGAATCACCAAGCTGGAAAGCCTAGGGGGCTTCACCACAGAGGGAGCTGAGCAGGCGAAATTCCCATAAGGAATAAGGGATGCATGGCAAGTGCATGAGGACACCCTTGCTCATTGTCACATACTTCTAGTTATGAACATTCCTGTGCGCCATGATTTAGCAATCAAAGGGACTGTGCAAATGATGGGTCAACCTCAACAAAATATATGCACTCTGCTCCATGGGCTTGTTACGGGTTGCTTCAGTTAAGCATAAAACTTCTCGCCCTGATAGCCAAAGTAGGCAGGCGGGTTGTGGGAGCGGTCCCTAACAAGTGGGCTGCTGTCCCATAGATTGGGGACACAGGTGTTTGGGCACATTCGGTGCTAGAAGGACGACAACTAGGTGAGATCAGCAAATAGATTGGGCAATGTGAGCTATGGTTGTCTGAAATCATCCCGCCCAGAGTTGGCACGGGGCTGAGTCATGTGAGGCAGTGGAACATTCCCGCAGGAGGGTGAATAGTTCTATGCACAAGTTCACAGGCCAAAGGGGCTTTGGTTTCATCAGACACAAGCTGATCCAGGCTAACGTCAAGGGCTATTGTGATACAGATGGGGTCCACCGGTCACCGGTGGGAATGGTCCTGTTCCTCTTGGGTTGCAGGAGGCCTTGGAAATGGCAGGTTGCAGGTGAGAATACACCTGTGTTGGTGGGGGGGCTCTGGCGGCAACGGGGGGCCGCTTCCAGAGCTGTGGCGGAGTTACAGGGCGATCTGGAAGCAGATGGGTACAGAAGGGTACGTCTGCAGGAGCACAATAGGGGTGCCAGAGCCAAATCCCAGGAGCCTCAGGGCAGGTTCCTGGAAAACCGCGTCGGTGCCCCGTTAGTCCTTCGGGCGGTTGTGGGCCTGAACAACCAGGGGCTTGCCTTGCTACGCTCCGCACTGAAAGGGGCGTGAGTAATAAGGGACCAATGTGTCACGTGGTCCGGAAAGAGGATCACCCCATAAGGTGTAGCACTGATTGGGTTCTCCACAGTGCTCGGCTCATCAGGCGGGCAGGGCAGCATAGGTTGGTTACAGCTGCCTGCCCTTGGATCGCCCGTAAGATAACCCACCATATTGCATACTTTTGTAAGGAATAAACCTGCAGCAATGTTTTCCCAAACAAAAGTTGTGTTGTGTATTTATTTATTCATAATGCATGCTCTATTGTTGTGTGGGTGGGGTGTGTTGCCAATAATGGCACTATGCAGCTGCCCGCGGCCCACGCAGGGGGCCACCCTAAAAGGGCGGCACTTTAGTGCCATTTGGGCACTAACCCACCCCCTCTAATGCCGGGACTCAGGGAGGAGTTCCCCTTGCCTCAGGCGTGCTAGGCGCGTTACTTCCGGCGCGCAGAGGAGGTGGGGAGGGTATTTATGCCTCCCCCGGCCATCCTGGCGTCCTCTGTTGCGCCGGGCATGCCGTCTCCCACCCTACCGCTTACCCGGTGTGGGGTGGCAGGCAAGGTACATGGAAGGTTGTAATGTTTTCTTTTGTGTTGCAGGCGGAGTTACAGGGCGATCTGGAAGCAGATGGGTACAGAAGGGTACCTCTGCAGGAGCACAATAGTGGTGCCAGAGCCAAATCCCAGGAGCCTCAGGGCAGGTTCCTGGAAAACCGCGTTGGCACCCCGTTAGTCCTTCGGGCGGTTGTGGGCCTGAACAACCGGGGGCTTGCCTTGCTACGCTCCGCCCTGAAAGGGGCGTGAGTAATAAGGGACCAATGTGTCACGTGATCCGGAAAGAGGATCACCCCATAAGGTGTAGCACTGATTGGGTTCTCCACAGTGCTCGGCTCATCAGGCGGGCAGGGCAGCATAGGTTGGTTACAGCTGCCTGCCCTTGGATCGCCCGTAAAATAACCCAACATATTGCATACTTTTGTATGGAATAAACCTGCAGCAATGTTTTTCCAAACAAAAGTTGTGTTGTGTATTTATTTATTCATCATGCATGCTCTATTGTTGTGTGGGTGGGGTGTGTTGCCAATAATGGCACTATGGGCATTTCCTTCCCTCGAGCAGGAATACTCTATTTTATGGGAAATTGAGCCCCTTCACGGGATGCATTTCCTCTCAACCTAGGGAAGTTGCAGACAGAAGAGGAGCCTTGTAATGTCGAGGAGCGCCACTGGAATCCATTTTGGATTGGCTCCCGTCGGTGACTGTGTGGCTCTGGGACAGAAGCATCATTTTCTTTCGTACACCGAAGGAAGTTGTATTTTACTTATCACGGTAAAAGAGTAGCTTCCCATTTTGGGCTCCACTGCTTAACGTTCTCTACACATGTTACATATTTAGTTTCCTGTCGAAAGTGATTTGCAGAAGAACGAGCATTAAAAGTGACTAATGGCATTCTCGGCTGGCTGTTACTTCACACTGTCACTGCAGACACTCGCTTCAAGGGACTGCAGGTAAATAAACGTCCAGCTGCGTGAGAAGTGCACTCTGGGGCCATTTTATAGCGTGACATTTAAGGAAAGAGCTTGTCTTCACCCACCCTGATGTCATCTCCGTGGCCCATTAGGGAATCAACGCCCACATAAGGGTGCATCTTAGTCCATGACATTCGGGGGGCAGGGAGTCTCACATTTTCCCAAAATGATCTCTATTTTTAAATCACAGATTATATCCTGTGGCAGGATTCGTCTTTGAACCTTCTTCCAATTCGCTGCTTCAAAAAAAGTAAAAAGTGCCCACAAAAAGGGTGACACACACTTTGATAGGGTTCTGGAGCTACTATGTCTTAATTTATGCAAATAACTTACTTTATTTTACACTGCCTGGTACTGTGTGAGATGGGCTGGGTAAAGGAAAGCAATAAAGGTTAAGAAGGCAAACATTTAAGCTGACAGCATTTATTTATGAATAGTGTAAAATGATTTGCATAAAACCTAACAATAATTTATAGTAATGAATATGCTGCTGTAGTATACTGGTCCTGTTAGAAATGGAGTATCTGGTTTGCAGTGGTTTGCACCCTGTCCAAGTAGGGACCCTCACTCTAGTCAGGGTAAGGGAGTCACACAGCTAAGATAACCCCTGCTCACCCCCTTGGTAGCTTGGCACAGGCAGTCAGGCTTATCTCAGAGGCAATGAGTAAAGCAGTTGTACATACACACCGTAACACAGTGAAAACACTACAAAAGGAGTCCACACAAGTTCAGAAAAAAAGGCCAATATTTATCTGAATAAAACAAGACCAAAACAACAAAAATCCAACATACATAAGTAAAGATATACCTTTTCAAAGTTAAATAAGTTAATTCCATAGAAATCTATGGATGCGTTTCTTTTAGCACAAAGTACCTTGGATGCGTCAAAATTCAAAGACGAAACAGGCACAGGGAAGGAGAGGCGCTGGAAAAGCAAAGTGATGCGTCAGTTCTTTACTCCCAGGGGAGGTGATGTATCAGTTCCTTACTGCTAGGAAGGGGGGTGATGTATCTGTTCCTTCTTGTCAGGGGAGGTAATGCATCAGTTCCTTACTGGTAGGGGAGGGAATGCGTCGATCTCTGGCCGTGCGGCCTCAATTCCTTACTGCTGGGTGACTGCATCAAGGGACAATGCGTCATAAATCCAGACGTGCTGTGTCGATGTTGCAATGGCAAAGCAGGTGCTGCTTCGATTTCACAGCCGCAAGAAGGTGATGCGTCGATTCTTCAGAGGCGAAACAGGGGCTGCGTCGGAGTCGCAATGGATGCCACGGATGTTGGTGACACGGTGCTCGGGACTCGGGCTGCAGTGATTTTTCAGCTGCAAAGCAGGTGATGCATCAATTCTTTCGCCGCGCGGTGGTGATGTGTCGAGAAAACAGGCGCTGACAGTTGATGCGTGGATTTTCTCTTCAGATCACTAGATTCTACTTCCAAGGGCCCAGGAACTGGATTTGGCACAACATGGCTAGTCAGGGCTCTCAGCAGAAAAGCCCAGGCACTCTTTAAGAGGAGGTAAGCATGCACAAGCCATGGGAGAACCTTGGAAGCAGGATACAGAAAGCAAAGTCCAGTCCTTTCACTCCCAAGACAGAAGAAGCAAGCAGCTAGCTAGCACAACAAAGCAACAGGCAGAGTGGCAGTCCCTCCTACAGCATCCAGCTCTTGAATGTCCTTTAGTAAAGAAGTTTTCTGATTTGAGAGTGTCAAAGGTCTAATCCTTACAGTAGGCAAACTTAAAAGGAAAGTCTTTGTAGTGCACAAGACCCTGCCTTTCCCTAACCTGGCTCCAGACACACTACAGGGGAGGGGGAGGGTGGAGACAGCTTTGTGTGAGGACAGGCACAGCCCTATTCAGGTGCCAGTGACAACTCCTCCCACCACTCTAGCTTAGGAAAGCCCACATCCTGGGGATGGCCGATCAGGATATGCAAGGCACACCTCGGCTCCCTTTTGTGTGCCTGTCTAGAGTGAATGCACAAGAGGCCAACTGTCACCCTAGCCAGACATGGATTCTACAGACAGGGAGAGGCACAGAATGGTTAAGCAAAAAAATGCCCACTTTCTAAAAGTGGCATTTTCAAACACGCAATTTAAAACCCAACTTCACCAAAAGATGTACTTTCAAATTGTGAGTTCAGAGACCCCAAATTCCAAATCTCTATCAGCTCCCAATGAGAAATTACATGTGTTAGACCTGGCACTGTTGGCGTGGGTCTCCCTTCCATTTTTTGCTGTTGCCTCGTGTGTTTTTGCTGGTTATAGATGCTTTGGGCACTGTGCCACTGCTGTTCAGTGCCACAGTGCAAGTGCTCCCTATGGTAAATTGGTGTATGGATTAGTGATTCCATGTTTGGCCTATTTGATTCACTGTCAGACCCTAGTACAGTGCACTGGTTGTGCCCAGGGCTTGTGACTCGAATGCTGCTGGTGGGCTTGCAGCACTGGTTGTGCCACCCACAGAAGCAGCCTGTAAAGTGTGTCTCAGGTCTGCCATTGCAGAGCCTGTGTGCAGTCTGGTACTGCCATGTTGACTGGGCAAGTGCACCCACTTGCCAGTCCCCAAACCGTCCCTTTTCTGCATATCAGTCACCCCTATGGTAGGCCCAAGGGCAGGGTGCATTGTAAGTATAAGGTAGAACATGCCCTGGTGTGTGTGGCATGTCCTAATAGTGAATTACAGCCCTTTTCGTTTTTCACTATTGCAAGGCTACCTGTTCCCCATAGGCCAGAATGGGCAGTTTGATTATTACATCTTATAATCCTAACTGACCCAGGGATCATGGTAGAAAAACGAATTTAGTATGCCTGAACTCAGAATGATAAAATACATCTTTTAGTGAAGTTGGTTTTAACATTCTGTGTTTGAAAATACCACTTTTAGAAAGTAGGTATTTTCTTGCCTAACTATCCAAGCCTGCCTCTGCTAGGTTGTGTATTCCTTGTCTGGAGTTTGAGTGACAGGGGCTGGGGGATTCCAGGAGACAGGGTGAGTCAGCACAGGGCTGAATAGAGAGATCTGCATGTAGATGGGTGGGAGGAGTTGCACCTGGGACCTGAATAGGGCTGTGCCTTCCCTCCACAATGCTGGCTCCACCTCCTGTGGTGCGTTTGATGTCCCTGGCCTACACTGTGAAAGGAAAGAAGGAGTCTTGTCAACAAAGTGCTCCAGGACTGACCAGAACTGGTTTGGACTAGGCAAAGGCCTCTCTGCCTTCAGAGAACAAAGAGAAAATGAGTATAAAAGAGGGGACGCAAACCCCAGAACTTTAGATCAGATCACTTTGGGAAACAAGAAGAAACTTTGCTGAGGAGAGGAACCAGAGAAACTGAGGAGGAGACTATCCCTATGCTGAGTGCTGTTTGGGGGATTGGCCTGCAGTGGTTGCCTTACTGCCAAAGAAAGGAGAAAGGAACTTTGTGTGTACTTTCATCAACTTGTAAAAGATCTCCAAGGGCTTGAGAGAAGAGCTTGCCTCCTGCTGAAGTCTCAGGGACAACAGACTTCACCAACCAGCTCCCCAAGAGTCTTTCTGGAAAGTGCCTGCTGCTGTGCTGGACTTTCTGAGGGACTGCGTGTCGCAAGGAGCTGGAAGCGTGACTCACGAAGAAGAAGCGTTGCCGCCGAAGCGCCTCGCATCGCCGAAGAGAAGGATCGACGTCGCATCAGACGCTGCTGCATCAACGTAGAAGAGTGTCACCGCTGCTGCCGCTGTCGCATCGTTGCCGAAGCGCCTCGCGTCGCCGGAGAAGAGGACCGACGTCGCATCAGACGCCGCCGCATTACCGGGAAGCGTGTCGCAGGGCCTGTCGCGACTCAGAAGAATTGTTGAGTCGCCGCACGGCCGTCGCATCGTTGCCGAAGCGCCTCACATCGCTGGAGAAGAGGATCGACGTTGCATTAGACGCCGCCGCATCACCGGGAAGCGTGTCGCAGGGCCTGTCGTGGCTCAGAAGAATCGTTGAGTCGCCGCACAGCCGTCGGGCGTGCACGCATCGTGTCGCATCAAGAAGAAGACGCCATCTTTGTTTCATTGCACCGGATCTTCATCGCATCACGGCGTTGCTGGTCGCATCGCCACGGAAGCGTTGTAAGAAACCAACGCATCACCTCCCCACGCCGAGAAGAACCAACGCATCCCCTACGCATCGCTAGGGACCCGATGCATCACCGTTCTTGCGTGTAAGGAACCGACGCATCACCTTCCCTGCAACACTTTCGTTGTAAAGCATTACGCATCCTAAGGTACATTGAACTCAAAGTGTCGCATTTACTATCTAAAGAGAACTGAGCTAATTCTACCATTTTTGAAGTACAGTATTGTGGATTTTTGTCGTTTGTGGTCTTGTGTTAAATCTATATAAAAGATACTTATTTTTAATATACAACTGGTGTGGTGTCCATCTGTAGTGTTGTCACTGGATTACTGTATGTGTTCACAAATGCTTTACACACTGCCTCTGAGATAAGCCCGTCTGCTCATGCCAAGCTACCAAGGGGGTGAGCAGGGGTTATTTTAGGAGTGTACCCCCTTACCCTGACTAGACGCAAGGGTCCCTATTTGGTCAAAGGTACCTACCTCTGCCAACTAGAGACCCTCAAATCTAACATTGGTGGTCAGCCGTGAGGATTCTGGACTTGCATTTGTGACTCATGTACAGTGATTGGTGAACACTACTAGTGAGTGCAGACCAAAACGCGACCACATACTTTTGGTAGATTGTTTTTTCTGGGATTTTCTATTTTTGCCAAGAACTGCCAAGTTTAACCACCATGGATACAGCAGCATCCATAGCATCTGTTGATTTTGATTGGGAAGAGGAGAAACTAGAATGCTACAATGTGAAACAGCTAAAGCACTTCTGCAGGAAATTTAAAGTTGCTATGACCGGTCTCTCCAAGAAGGATGAGTTCCAAAAGGCGCTGAGGGTCTGGGTTCAAGCAAGGAATAACCCTGAGAATGAGGAAGGGGCTGAGAACTCAGATGAGCAGCTGGAGGGGCCATTGGGTCCACAGGGGAGGAGAGCAACTTCCCCAGTAGGTAGCAGTGTTTCTGCCAAAAGCCTGTCCCCAGAGGAGTTGGCGGACAGGAAGGAAAACAGGATGCACGAATTGGAGCTTGCCAAGCTCAAGTTGGGTGGGCAACTGGAGTTAGAAAATAGGAGATTGGCCCTGGAAGAAAAGAGAATGCAGTTGGAGCATGAGAAAAGTTTGAGGGAGTTGGAGTTGAAAGCGAGAAGCTTAGAGATTACTCCCTCTGGTGGCAGCACATCGTCCATGCCTGTTGAAGCTAGGGTGTATATTCCTAAAGATGTGGTGAGAGAGTTTTATAAGAATGATGATATTGGGCAGTGGTTCAAAGCCTATGAGGTAGCCATGTCTTCCCACCGGGTCCCTGAGAAGGATTGGGGAGCAGGGTTGTGGGGGCGGTTCCTTAGTGAGGGGCGGGACACACTGTTAGACTTGCCTTCTGAAGTCCATAATTCTTATAGCCACATGAAAGATGCATTGATGTCCAGGTATGGGTTGACTCCTGAATTGTATGGACAGAGATTTAGAAATTGCAAGAAGGTGGAGTCAGGTACCTGGGTAGAATATGTCACTTTCTTTTGTAGAGCATTGGATGGTTGGGTGTAGGGTAGCAAAGTGAATGATTTTGAGGGGCTCTTTGATTTAATTGCATGAGAGCACTTGTCAAGTAATTGTTTTCCAGAGCTACGCCAGCACCTGATTGATAGCAGGCTGACTAACCCTAGGAAGCTTGCTGAGGAGGCGGACCGCTGGGTGAGCACCCAGGTCCACAAGGGTCACGTGGGAGACCCCGCCAAGAGTGGGCAGGGTCCCCAGCAGAAGAGTGGGGGGGACAAGGGTAAGCAGAGGGAGTTCCAGAAAGGGCCCCAAAGTAATCCCCAAGGGAACCAAGGGAAGGGCTCCCAGCCTCCTCCTGAGAAGAAGCACGGGCCCCCGACAGGTAGGCCTGTTCCCAGGGGACCCCTGAGGTGCTACAAGTGTGGTGAAGTGGGTCATAAGTTGGTTGATCCCCAATGCCCACAGTTTGGAAAGACAGCACCCACTGGTGCTCCACCCAGGCAGATGGCAAGTGTAGCCCTGGGGGAGGAAAGGGGTGTCCAAGGTGGGTGGGGTCCCGCAGAGATGTCCCTTGTCTCTTTAGGAGACTGTGAGGTGGTCCCCAGGACCCAACTGCCTGATAACACTAAGAAGTACAGGCAGTGGGTGACCATCAATGGCCATAGAGTGGAGGCTCTTCGAGACACAGGAGCCAGTGTGACAGCTGTCAAGTGTCACCTGGTATCTGAAGAGCAGGTTGTCCCCAATGCATTTTACCCAGTTGTTGCCGCTGACAACACAGAGAGCCACTGCAAGGTGGCTCAGGTTCCCTTTGAGTGGGGGGTCTCTGGTACTCTTCAAGTAGCTGTGAGGCCAGCCATGCCTGTTGACTGTTTGTTGGGGAACGATTTGGAGAGCTCACCTTGGGCTAAGGTGGAGCGAAGTGCTCATTTGGAGATGTTGGGTCTGCCTGACTGGGCGTGTGTGACCACACGGTCCATGGCAGCCAGTAAGGGTGTTCAAGAGGACCTGGAGCCTGAGAGGGGGGCCCAGGTGCCTGCCTTAAAGAGAAGAGGCAGGGGGTGCGGGAAACCGGCCTCCGAAGTTCCCACGGTCCCGGAGGAGGTAGACCCTGAGGGGGATGCCCTGGAGCCTACAGGGGAACAGGTAGCTGAACTGGGGGACCTGCCTGAGCTGACCCATTGGCAGCAGGAAGGAGGACCCTCCAGGGTAGAGTTCTGCGCGGAGCAGAAGAAGTGCCCTTCTCTTGTGGGTTTGCGGAAGCAGGCTGCAGACCAGGCAGCAGGTGATCAGTCTGGATCACATTGGATCTACTGGGAGAATGATCTCCTGTATACTGAGCCTAAGGTTGCTGAGCCTGGGTCAGCCCATGTGCTGGTGGTACCCCAGCGCTTCAGAGCCTTCCTACTGGGGCTGGCTCATGATGTGCCGTTAGCAGGACATTTGGGGCAGGACAAGACCTTTGAGAGGCTTGTCATCCACTTTTATTGGCCCCAAATGCGCAGGAGTTCAGACACTCACTGCAGGACATGTCAGACTTGCCAGGCAAGTGGAAAGAGAGGGAGGAAGCAAAAGGCTCCTCTCCAGCCATTCCCTGTGGTCAGCACCCCCTTTGAACGGGTGGGTATTGACATTGTGGGGCCACTGGACCCTAAGACAGCCATGGGCAACAGGTTCATCCTGGTCTTGGTGGACCATGCCACCCGGTACCCGGAAGCCATACCTCTGAGGACAATGACGGCCCCCGTGGTGGGACGGGCACTGATGGGAATTTTCTCCCGAATGGGATTCCCTAGAGAGGTCGTGTCTGACCGAGGTACAAACTTCATTTCCAAGTATATGAAGTCCCTGTGGCAGGAGTGTGGGGTAACTTACAAGTTCACCACTCCTTACCACCCCCAAGGAAATGGGTTGGTTGAGAGATTCAACCGGACCCTCAAAGGCATGATTATGGGTCTTGAGGAACCTATGAGGCGTAAGTGGGACGTCCTCTTACCATGCCTCCTCTTTGCATACCCTGAGGTGCCACAGAAATCTCTAGGGTTCAGTCCCTTTGAGCTTCTCTATGGTCACCCAGTGAGAGGACCTCTGAGTCTGGTCAAGGAAGGCTGGGAGCAATCTCCCAGGAAACCTCCCCAGGATGTATATAGCTACATGCTGGCCTTCAGGAACCAGACTAGGTGTTTAAGGCAACTCGCTGAGGCGAATCTGGAAGCCAGCCAGGAGGAGATGAAGCGGTGGTACGACCAGAATGCCACTCTGGTAGAGCTTCAGCCTGGTCAGAAAGTGTGGGTCATGGCCCCCGTGGAGCCTTGTGTGCTCCAGGATAAGTGGACCGGACCATTTGAGGTGGTGGAGCGCAAGAGTCCTGTTACCTACTTGGTGGACTTGCGGTCTCCCAGGAACCCATTGCGGGTCCTGCATGTCAACCGCCTGAAGCCCCACTTGGAGAGGTCCGAAGTGGACATGCTCTTAGCGACAGATGCTGGAATGGAGGAGTAGACTGAGCCTCTTCCTGACCTCCTGTCGGCGACAGTGCGAGATGGGTCAGTGGATGGTGTGAACCTCTCTTCCACCCTGACCCCTGAGCAACAGAATGACTGTCACCAGTTGCTCGGACAATTTTCTGATATGTTCTCCCTGATTCCCAGTGTCACTGATTGGTGCATCCATGATGTGGACACTGGAGACAGTCCTCCTGTTAAGCACAAAACTTACAGGGTAACTGACAGGGTGAGAGCTTGCATCAAGGAGGAGGTCTCCAAGATGCTTGCGTTAGGGGTGATTGAGTCCTCTAACAGTCCTTGGGCCAGCCCAGTGGTCTTGGTCCCAAAGGCTGCTGCACCGGATGCCACGCCAGATCTCCGGTTCTGTGTAGACTACCGAGGGCTCAATTCAGTCACGAGGACTGACGCGCACCCCATCTCCAGAGCTGATGAGCTCATCGATCGGTTAGGGGCTGCCCGGTACCTCAGCACGTTTGATCTAATGTCTGGGTACTGGCAGAACGCCTTGACTGATGGGGCAAGAGAGAGGTCAGCACTCTCCACACCAGATGGGCACTACCAGTTCCGGGTTATGCCCTTTGGGATGAAGAATGCCCCTGCCACCTTTCAGAGGTTGGTCAACCAGGTGTTGGCTGGACTGGAAGAGTTCAGTGCCGCCTACCTGGATGACATTGCAGTGTTCAGCGCCAGTTGGGAAGAACATCTGCGCCACCTCTGGGAAGTGTTGATGGCGCTGCGGAGGGCAGGCCTCACGATCAAGGCGAGTAAGTGCCAGATTGGGCAGGGTTCCATGGTGTACTTGGGACACCAGGTTGGGAGCGGCCAGGTGCCGCCCCCTACAGCCCAAGATTGAGACCATCCAGGCTTGGGAGCCCCCCAAGACCCAGACAGAGGTGAGAGCCTTTTTAGGACTCACTGGGTATTACAGGTGGTTTGTCAAGGGGTATGGCAGCATCGTTGCACCCTTGACAGAGCTGACTTCCAGGAAGCAGCCCAAGAAAGTGATTTGGACTGACACCTGTCAGAAAGCTTTTGAGGCCCTGAAAACTGCCATGTGCACGGCGCCCGTGCTCCTGGCACCCAACTTCTCAAGAGAGTTTATCATTCAGACAGACGCTTCAGAGCATGGTGTGGGGGCTATTTTGTCACAGATAAATGAGGAGGGCCTAGATCAACCCGTAGCCTTCATCACTAGGAGGTTACTTCCACGGGAACAGAGATGGAGTGCGATTGAGCGTGAGGCATTTGCTGTGGTCTGGGCGCTGAAGAAGCTGAGACCATACCTGTTTGGGACTCACTTCTCACTTCTGGGTTCAGACAGACCACAGGCCCCTCAGATGGTTGATGCAGATGAGGGGTGAGAATCCAAAGCTGTTGAGGTGGTCCATTTCCCTACAGGGGATGGACTTCACGGTGGAACACCGCCCTGGTACAGAACACGCCAATGCTGATGGTCTGTCCAGATTTTTCCGCCTTAGTGAAGAGAACTCCCAGGAGGTAGGGTAGTTCTCCCCACATTTCAGCTGGAGGGGACACGTGTTAGACCTGGCACTGTTGGCATGGGTCTCCCTTCCATTTTTTGCTGTTGCCTCATGTGTTTTTGCTGGTTATAGATGCTTTGGGCATTGTGCCACTGCTGTTCAGTGCCACAGTGCAAGTGCTCCCTATGGTAAATTGGTGTATGGATTAGTGATTCCATGTTTGGCCTATTTGATTCACTGTCAGACCCTAGTACAGTGCACTGGTTGTGCCCAGGGCTTGTGACTCGAATGCTGCTGGTGGGCTTGCAGCACTAGTTGTGCCACCCACAGAAGCAGCCTGTAAAAGTGTGTCTCAGGTCTGCCATTGCAGAGCCTGTGTGCAGTCTGGTACTGCCATGTTGACTGGGCAAGTGCACCCACTTGCCAGTCCCCAAACCTTCCCTTTTTTGCATATCAGTCACCCCTATGGTAGGCCCAAGGGCAGGGTGCAATGTATGTATAAGGTAGGACATGCCCTGGTGTGTGTGGCATGTCTAATAGTGAATTACAGCCATTTTCGTATTTCACTATTGCAAGGCTACCTGTTCCCCATAGGCCAGAATGGGCAGTTTGATTATTACATCTTATAATCCTAACTGACCCAGGGAACATGGTAGAAAAACGAATTTAGTATGCCTGAACTCAGAATGATAAAATACATCTTTTAGTGAAGTTGGTTTTAACATTCTGTGTTTGAAAATACCACTTTTAGAAAGTAGGTATTTTCTTGCCTAACTATCCAAGCCTGCCTCTGCTAGGTTGTGTATTCCTTGTCTAGAGTTTGAGTGACAGGGGCTGGGGGATTCCAGGAGACAGGGTGAGTCAGCACAGGGCTGAATAGAGAGATCTGCATGTAGATGGGTGGGAGGAGTTGCACCTGGGACCTGAATAGGGTTGTTCCTTCCCTCCACAATGCTGGCTCCACCTCCTGTGGTGCGTCTGATGTCCCTGGCCTACACTGTGAAAGGAAAGAAGGAGTCTTGTCAACAAAGTGCTCCAGGACTGACCAGAACTGGTTTGGACTAGGCAAAGGCCTCTCTGCCTTCAGAGAACAAAGAGAAAATGAATATAAAAGAGGGGACCCAAACCCCAGAACTTTAGATCAGATCACTTTGGGAAACAAGAAGAACCGTTGCTGAGGAGAGGAACCAGAGAAACTGAGGAGGAGACTATCCCTATGCTGAGTGCTGTTTGGGGGATTGGCCTGCAGTGGTTGCCTGACTGCCAAAGAAAGGAGAAAGGAACTTTGTGTGTACTTTCATCAACTTGTAAAAGATCTCCAAGGGCTTGAGAGAAGAGCTTGCCTCCTGCTGAAGTCTCAGGGACAACAGACTTCACCAACCAGCTCCCCAAGAGTCTTTCTGGAAAGTGCCTGCTGCTGTGCTGGACTTTCTGAGGGACTGCGTGTGGCAAGGAGCTGGAAGCGCGACTCACGAAGAAGAAGCGTCGCCGCCGCAGCCGAAGCGCCTCGCATCGCCGAAGAAAAGGATCAACGTCGCATCAGACGCCGCCGCATCAACGGAGAAGAGTGTCGCCGCCGCTGCCGCTGTCGCATCATTGCCGAAGCGCCTCGCATCGGAGGAGAAGAGGACCGACATCGCATCAGACGCCGCCGCATCACCGGGAAGCGTGTCACAGGGCCTGTCGCGGCTCAGAAGAATCGTTGAGTCGCCGCACGGCCGTCGCATCATTGCCGAAGCGCCTCGCATCGCCGGAGAAGAGGATCGACGTCCCATCAGACGCCACCGCATCACCGGGAAGCGTGTCGCAGGGACTGTCGTGGCTCAGAAGAATCGTTGAGTCGCCGCACGGCCGTCGGGAATGCACGCATCGTGTCGCATCAAGAAGAAGACGCCATCTTTGTTTCATTGCACCGGATCTTCATCGCATCACGGCGTTGCTGGTCGCATCGCCACAGAAGCGCAGATAGAAACCGACGCATCACCTCCCCACGCCGAGAAGAACCGATGCATCCCCTACGCATCAGTAGGGACCCGACGCATCACCGTTCTTGCGTGTAAGGAACCGACGCATCACCTTCCCTGCAACACTTTCGTTGTATAGCGTTACGCATCCTAAGGTACATTGAACTCAAAGTGTCGCATTTACTATCTAAAGAGAACTGAGCTAATTCTACCATTTTTGAAGTACAGTATTGTGGATTTTTGTCGTTTGTGGTCTTGTGTTAAATCTATATAAAAGATACTCATTTTTAATATACAACTGGTGTGGTGTCCATCTGTAGTGTTGTCACTGGATTACTGTATGTGTTCACAAATGCTTTACACACTGCCTCTGAGATAAGCCCGTCTGCTCGTGCCAAGCTACCAAGGGGGTGAGCAGGGGTTAATGTAGGAGTGTACCCCCTTACCCTGACTAGACGCAAGGGTCCCTATTTGGTCAAAGGTACCTACCTCTGCCAACTAGAGACCCCCAAATCTAACAACATGTAAAAGTTTTTTCAAGGCAATCCCCTTGTTAGTCTATTGGAGAGATAGTCCTTGCAATAGTGAGAATGACATTAGCAGTATTTCACTAATAGGACATGTAAAACACATCAGTACATGTCCTACCTTTTAAATACACTGCACCCTGCCCATGGGGCTGACTTGGGCCTTCCTTAGGGGTGACTTACATGGAAGGCTTGGGCCTGGCAAGTGGGTGCACTTGCCAGGTCAAAATGGCAGTTCAAAACTGCACTGAGACATGTTCGCAGGGCTACTCATGTGGGTGGCGCAATCATTGCTGCAGGCCCACTAGTAGCATTTAATTTACAGGCCTTGGGCACACATAGTGCACTGTATTGGGAATTTACAAGTAAATTAATTAGGCCGATCATGGATAAACCAATCACCAATACTATTTAGACAAAGAGCATATGCACTTTAGAACTGGTTAGCAGTGGTAAAGTGCCCAGAGTCCTAAAACCAACAAAAACAGGTCAGAAAAAATAGATAGGAGGTAGGAGGCAAAAAGATTGGGGATAAGCCTGCAAAAAGGGTCAGGTCCAACAGGTCCTTTCTGTGTTCTCAAGTATGGATTTCATTGCATACAGTGGAGCGGTGTGCACAGGTGCTAGTTATAAGATCACATGCCTCAACAACTTTAGATTCTAACTTTCTCAATGGTGTTGTCAAATGGTAATTGCAGGTACTAAGGTGTGCTTAAGTGTTGCACTGCTTGACAGTCACTCATGAAGGGGTCTAAACAAGCACAGGGGCATCTTTTGTAGCAAGGCAAGTATCTGCCACATCTTTGAAGGTTAAAGTGTCTCTAAAAATATTGTTAAAAGCCACATTCCTTTAGCGCAGAATTTAAAACTGTTTCTTCACATTTGCATTCATAGATTGCACACTATCACAAAAAAACTCCACCTGCAATATTCCTAAACCCTGCATGAAAAATTGACCGACTTAAACTTTCAATTTGTCCCTCCTTTATTTATTTGAATGCAGTTTTCCTTCCCTTTAAGTTCTGCATGTCTCTTGTATACATAAACTACTCTAAATCTCACGCCCAACTGTCTTAATGTTTCTTTGAAACCGTATCTTTGTAACCTAACAATATCTATTTACTAATGCAGCCATTAGCTTCTCACATAGCCCTCTCTATTGAGTACACCTAAGTTATTAATATAAAAAAAAAAAAATTGGAGTAAGTGCATGGAATGGTTTTCTTCAGCACGCAAGCCTAACTACAAAACCAGTGGATTGACCACTAACTTTGCTGGGCCCCCATGTAGCCTATGACTTGCCAGAACAACTTATCAGGGGTAGTAAGCACTACATAAAACCAATTTCAATTTCAATTCCATAATTCTATGGGATTCCTATTATTATTTTTTACAATTGATAACACATGCAGCCTTGAATCCCTAAGGCTGCTTCATGGTGTGACAATATGAAGTGCTCTATACATAAAAGATGGGCAGGCTTCTCCCAAACAAGATTACCTAAACATGTCTTAGGGTCCCTTCTAAAACACCTAGGGCCTGATTACGACTTTGGCAGTGTGGGAGCGGGCCACCATGCCACCGCACCACCAAAGCTCACCGCCGGCCACCCACCACATTACAAATATTTTTGTAGTCTGGCGGGCGGTCCTTTGGCGTTCCCACAGCGGTGCCTTTCAAAAAGGCACTGCAATGGGACCGTCAAAGGCTGTTCCTGCACGGCATTGACTATTAAGTCCATGCCGTGCAGGAATACGGGGTGCTTGCACACAGGGGGCACACCATGTGCCCCCCTGCATGTATCCCCAGGCCCAGAGGCACAAGGGGGCCCTGTAGGGCCCCCTTTGTTTTCTCACTGCCAAACTTTTCACAGTGGGCTCCCTGCCGTGAAAAGTGAGGCGGCGAGGAAACTTGTATTATGCTTGGCAGTTTCGCAGCGCCACTGCCAAGCATATTGCGGCCTCTGGACGGCCGCGCCACCCCCGGCGATGGCGGATCGCCAGCGGTTGTGGCGGCCCCCTCACGGTCCGGCAGCTGCACTCGTAATGCGGCGGTCAGATCACTAATGCGGCGGTCCACGACCACCACCACACCTCCACCACAGGTTCGGTGGTCCCCTGGACTGCCGAACACGTAATCAGGCCCTTAGCTCGGATTACCTGCAGACATGCTGGGCATAAATTCTAGTCCTATGATGACTACACACTTAAAGAGATATGGCATCCACCTGCCCAATTTTTCTCGCACGGTTGGGGCTGCATCTGATCTTAAGTAAAGGGCTGGCAGATGAATTCTGAACATGCTATACTATAAAAGGGCATTTTCTGTGAATTACTATCTGTGCCATAGTAAGAATCATATATGTATTTCTGGCCAGCACCGACAGTCAGTGAAGGTGCACAATGTATGAGGACACAATAGGTCACTCATACATTGCAGGTGACTGCGCAAATGCGAAAGACCCATACAGAGAGTTCCAATAATGAATCAAACTGAGCACCGTTCCTCTTAGCAATGCCACCATGGAGTTGCTTATTCAAGGGCAGATCATGGAGTAACATATGCCTGAATTACATGGTTGCAAGAACCGTTTACAAAGATGGCACAGGTTTGTACTCTTAGCGCAGCACAATACCAAGAAGTCAGAATACAAATGACATTACTACTTGCAAAATGTGAGAGGGGATAAATGGTTAGAAAATGGTACTATGAAAGCCTGTTATACATTACATGCATTGTGAGCCATCAGATCCCTACACAAAGAAATCAGAGAGGTAAAATGCTTATTGAATGCATAATACATAAAGGGGTGTTATCCTCAGGCCTACTCAGGGGCTCACTGCTCTTGGATCCCCTTCCCACAACCCTCACTTACAAATATTGTTAATGTCTGGTATATCAGTGTCACAGTGACACTTTTGTTCACCTAAAGTTATGTTAACCACTAATTTTCTGTACATGACGGAAATTGGGCAGGTTTGGTTGCCCTAGTGTACTTGAGAACTAAACATGCCTAATAATAAACGTCCCAGAAGTCTGAGAAACCTAAATAATATATAGTACCAAAGAGAATAGTCATATCTATCCATCCATAGATGTGTGCATGCTCAAATCTATCTGAATTCAAAAACACCTTGAAACCTCATTGTTTTAATGCTGCCTCTACTCCATCTACCTGCCAATTGTGCGCCGAGATGTCCCTACGAGATGAGTTGTGTGCCATATCAAGACTCAAATAACATAACATCCATCCATCCACCGATCTAGCTATCCATCTATCTATCTTACTTGAAATGTGTCCAAATGATGAAAGACTTTTCCCCAAAAAACTTCCAATCGATTATTATTTTTGATAGTTATGAGAAAATTACCTATGGTTCAATTTAACCTGAAATAAGTAAGTGGCAAAATCCATAAACAGAAAGATTATTTTAAAAAAGAAGAACATTATTCTGTTCTTTTGATACGTGAATTTGAAAAACTCTTTTTAATTCAGGTAGTTGGAGCACAACTTGAACCTTACAAGCCTCAAACATTTATCACTAGTTAGCATATTTTCATTTTTTGACCACTGAAAGCGAAGTCAGCAAATGGAATCTTTCCAGAGGCCTGGGCCAGGATGGAACAGAGCAAGAACTTTGCTGCTGGCAGTGAAAGAGCATTCAAACCTTTCATCACTTCCTTCTGGATATTATTTTTGAGAAAAATGTGTACAACAAAGTAGACCTCCTTCTGTGCTGGCATGCATCCAAGAACAGATTTGGCAAAGGTATTCTGAGCAGTCATGGATTTGTAGCAAAAGAAATAATATTTTTTTAACGTATGTTCGGTTTCAAATACCGTATCAATTCCTCTATATATATATTTTCAAAAATAACTATATTTAAGATGCATATAAATGTAATGACTTTTACATTTTCACAGAGGAATTGTGACAAATTATGTTCCCTAATATCCCATAGATTTGTTGATTTGTTTTATATATATGGGACAGAGTACAATCTGCTGTGCATGATAAGGCTGTTGCAAGTCACCAAGGAGTTCCATGACCATATAGGGGAAAGAGGTCAAAGACTGGGTTCCTTTCAATGTTATGGAACTCAGAGGTAACTTGCAGTATCCTTATCATGTACAATAGGGGATACTTTATGATTTATAATACATAGTAGCACCATCACTTTTTCTACAAACCACTTAAATCCTTGGTGAGTAGCACTTTCATATGAAAGAGAATGCTTGTTTAAAAACATGAAGAATAAAATAAAATCTCTAGTGCAAAATTAAACACATCAAAAATGCTGTTAGATATTTGTTGCAAAAAGATATTAGAATCAATTTAATACAATTAATTAAGAGTAAGCATTGTAGCTCAGAATGGTTAGAAATGTACAGAAAGATTGTAACTTTTCTATAATTACCTAAGGAGGCAAAAAATAAGCATGTTGCTATATCTTCCTTCTGTTTGTCACTGTACAGCTGTAAAAGCAGAGCAGTACAAAGAAAAGCCACGCTTTGTTTTTGTTCTTTAAAGAACTGCTTTCATTATGCTGCATGACCTGGCCTGTCTTTCCCCTTCACTGCTGGCTCTGGCAGAAGACATTGTGACATCACAAGTCAACTGTCATATTATCACAGTTAAGTTCTGATGTAATTTCTTTATAATACATGGGATTCTGTATCCCTGTATAAACAGCAGTATCTAATTTCTTTATAATCTGCGACTTGTGACATACACAGTCACCGATTATGAAGAACTCGACTATAATAAGTTATTACCGTCGAGGTCTGACGTTACAATGTCCGCTGCCAGCAGCCGAGGTGATAGGCAGGTCAGGTCACAGAGCATAATTGAAGGAGCTCAAAAATAAACATTGCTTTTCTTTCTTTCACTCTATTTTAATAGCTTACAATGACAACTAGAAAGAATATGTTTATTTTTTGCACTCCTTAGACACAGAAAAGCTAGAATCTTTTTGCATGTTTATGCACATTCCGAGCTACTACAGATCTTTTTTTTTTAACTGATTTTTATTCAGCCATTTCTATTATCTGTTTGCAACAAATATCTAACAGGTTTTTGATGTGTTTAATTTTGCACTAGAGGTTTCATTTTTATTTTTCATGTTTGCAAACATGCTCTCTCTTTCATATGAAAGAGCTATGCACTAATTTTTTAAGTAGTTTGTGGGAAAGGTGATGGTTGGAGCATGTATTACATGGGATAAAGTACCCCCTGGCTAACATGATAATGATATTGCAAGTCACCTCGGAGTTCCATAACCTTATTAAGGAACGCAGCCTTCAGCCTCGTTCTACTATATGGTTTTGGAACTGCTCAGTGACTTGCAATATTCTTATAAAGTACAGTAAGGAATACTTTATCCCTTATATAATAGGCGACTGGGTGTGTTACAAGTCACCTATTATAAGGAAATTAGAGACAGGCTATTATACAGGGATACACAAGGAGATGATGAGCGGAGCGCTGAAACTTTTCAGACACTCACCCCAAGTCACAGATCTGGGTTGAATCCATCATCATTCTTTAGCTCACTTCGCCACCCCAGCTCAGACACAGCTATATGCAAATCAGTCTTGACCCTGTGCCTCATGGTAACAGTCCAGCTCAAACTGCCAAGCCATGTCTTCCCTGGACATGAAACAAGCATCCTGGGACCGGTTTCTGGCTAACAGCCCTCATCAGCCAGGCTAGCTTTATTACAGTGGCAAAGTGAACAACGGACCCACGTCTGGGCATACCCTTCCAACTTAGGGCGAACAAAGCAAACACAAGGAGATGATGGACGGAGCGCTGAAACTTTTCAGACACTCACCCCCAGTCACAGATCTGAGTTGAATCCATCATCATTCTTTAGCTCACTTTGCCACCCCAGTTCAGACACAGCTATATGCAAATCAGTTTTGACCCTGTGCTTCATGGGAACAGTCCAGCCCGAACTGCCAAGCCTTAGTTCGCCCTAAGTTGGCAGGGTATGCCCAGACGTGGGTCCCTTGCTCACTTTGCCACTGGATTCAAGCTAGCCTGGCTGATGAGGGCTGTTAGCCCGAAACCGGTCACAGGATGCTTGTTTCCGGTCCAGGGTAGACATGGCTTGGCAGTATGGGCTGGACAGGTCCTCATGAGGCACAGGGTCAAGACTGATTTTCATATAGCTGTGTCTGAACTGGGGTGGCAAAGTGAGCTAAAGAACAAGGATGGATTCAACCCAGATCTGTGACTGGGGGTGAGTGTCTGAAAAGTTTGAGCACTCCGTCCATCATCTCCTTGTGTTTGCTTTGTTCGACCTAAGTTGGCAGGTTATGCCCAGACGTGGGTCCCTTGCTCACTTTGTCACTGGATAAAAGTTAGCCAGGCTGATGAGGGCTGTTAGCCCAAAACCGGTGCCAGGATGCTTGTTTCCGGTCCAGGGAAGACATGGCGTGGCAGTTTGGGCTGGACTGTTCCCATGAGGCACAGGGTCAAGACTGATTTGCATATAGCTGTGTCTGAACTGGGGTGGCAAAGTGAGCTAAAGAACGATGATGGATTCAACCCAGATCTGTGACTGGGGGTGAGTGTCTGAAAAGTTTCAGCGTTCCGTCCATCATCTCCTTGTGTATGGTTTGTTCGCCCTAAGTTGGCAGGGTATGCCCAGACGTGGGTCCTTTGCTCACTTTGCCACTGGATTCAAGCTAGCCTGGCTGATGAGGGCTGTTAGCCCGAAACCTGTTCCAGGATGCTTGTTTCCGGTCCAGGGAAGACATGGCTTGCCAGTTCGGGCTGGACTGTTCGCATGAGGCACAGGGTCAAGACTGATTTGCATATAGCTGTGTCTGAACTGGGGTGGCAAAGTGAGCTAAAGAACGATGATGGATTCAACCCAGATCTGTGACTGGGGTGAGTGTCTGAAAAGTTTCAGCGCTCCATCCATCATCTCCTTGTGTTTGCTTTGTTCACCCTAAGTTGGCAGGGTATGCCCAGACGTGGGTCCCTTGCTCACTTTGCCACTGGATTCAAGCTAGCCTGGCTGATGAGGGCTGTTAGCCCGAAACCGGTTCCAGGATGCTTGTTTCCGGTCCAGGGAAGACATGGCTTGGCAGTTCGGGCTAGACTGTTCCCATGAGGCACAGGGTCAAGACTGATTTGCATATAGCTGTGTCCTAACTGGGGTGGCAAAGTGAGCTAAAGAACGATGATGGATTCAACCCAGATCTGTGACTGGGGGTGAGTGTCTGAAAAGTTTCAGCGCTCCGTCCATCATCTCATTGTGTTTGCTTTGTTCGCCCTAAGTTGGCAGGGTATGCCCAGACCTGGGTCCCTTGCTCACTTTGCCACTGGATTCAAGCTAGCCTGGCTGATGAGGGCTTTTAGCCAGAAACCGGTCCCAGGATGCTGTTTCCGGTCCAGGGAAGACATGGCTTGGCAGTTCGGGTTGGACTGTTCCCACGAGGCACAGGGTCAAGACTGATTTGCATATAGCTGTGCCTCAACTGAGGTGGCAAAATGAGCTAAAGAACGATGATGGATTCAACCCAGATCTGTGACTGGGGTTGAGTGTCTGAAAAGTTTCAGTGCTCCGTCCATCATCATCTTGTGTTTGCTTTGTTCGCCCTAAGTTGGCAGGGTATGCCCAGAATTGGGTCCCTTGCTCACCTTGCCACTGGATTCAAGCTAACCTGGCTGATGAGGGCTGTTAGCCCTAAATCGGTCCCAGGATGCTTGTTTCCGGTCCAGGGAAGACATGGCTTGGCAGTTCGGGCTGGACTGTTGCCATGAGGCACAGGGTCAAGACTGATTTGCATATAGCTGTGTCTGAACTGGGGTGGCAAAGTGAGCTAAAGAACGATGATGGATTCAACCTAGATCTGTGACTGGGGGTGAGTGTCTGAAAAGTTTCAGTGCTCCGTCCATCATCTCCTTGTGTTTGCTTTGTTCGCCCTAAGTTGGCAGAGTATGCCCAGACGTGGGTCCCTTGCTCACTTTGTCACTGGATTCAAGCTAGCCTGGCTGAAGAGGGCTGTTAGCCCGAAACCGGTCCCAGGATGCTTGTTTCCGGTCCAGGGAAGACATGGCTTGGTTGTTTGGGCTGGACTGTTCCCATGAGGCACAGGGTCAAGACTGATTTGCATATAGCTGTGTCTGAACTGGGGTGGCAAAGTGAGCTAAAGAACGATGATGGATTCAACCCAGATCTGTGACTGGGGGTGAGTGTATGAAAAGTTTCAGCGCTCCGTCCATCATCTCCTTGTGTTTGCTTTGCTCGCCGTAAGTTGGCAGGCTATGCCCAGACGTGGGTTCCTTTCTCACTTTGCCACTGGATTCAAGCTAGCCTGGCTGATGAGGGCTGTTAGCCCGAAACCGGTCTCAGGATGCTTGTTTCCGGTCCAGGGAAGACATGGCTTGGCAGTTCGGGCTGGACTGTTCCCATGAGGCACAGGGTCAAGACTGATTTGCATATAGCTGTGTCTGAACTGGGGTGGTAAAGTGAGCTAAAGAACGATGATGGATTCAACCCAGATCTGTGACTGGGGGTGAGTGTCTGAAAGGTTTCAGCGCTCCGTCCATCATCATCTTGTGTTTGCTTTGTTCAACCTAAGTTGGCAGGGTATGCCCAGACTTGGGTCCCTTGCTCACTTTGCCACTGGATTCAAGCTAGCCTGGCTGATGATGGCGTTTAGCCAGAAACCGGTCCCAGGATGCTGTTTCCGGTCCAGGTAAAACATGGCTTGGCAGTTTGGGCTGGACTGTTCCCATGAGGCACAGGGTCAAGACTGATTTGCATATAGCTGTGTCTGAACTGAGGTGGCAAAATCAGCTAAAGAACGACGATGGATTCAACCCAGATCTGTGACTGGGGGTGAGTGTCTGAAAAGTTTCAGTGCTCCGTCCATCATCATCTTGTGTTTGCTTTGTTCGCCCTAAGTTGGCAGGGTATGCCCAGACTTGGGTCCCTTACTCACTTTGCCACTGGATTCAAGCTAGCCTGGCTGATGAGGGCTGTTAGCCCGAAATCGGTCCCAGGATGCTTGTTTCCGGTCCAGGGAAGACATGGCTTGGCAGTTCGGGCTGGACTGTTGCCATGAGGCACAGGGTCAAGACTGATTTGCATATAGCTGTGTCTGAACAGGGGTGGCAAAGTGAGCTAAAGAACGATGATGGATTCAACCCAGATCTGTGACTGGGGGTGTGTGTCTGAAAAGTTTCAACGCTCCGTCCATCATCTCCTTGTGTTTGCTTTGTTCGCCCTAAGTTAGCAGGGTATGCCCAGACGTGGGTCCCTTTCTCACTTTGCCACTGGATTCAAGCTAGCCTGGCTGAAGAGGGCTGTTAGCCCGAAACCGGTCCCAGGATGCTTGTTTCCGGTCCAGGGAAGACATGGCTTGGTTGTTTGGGCTGGACTGTTCCCATGAGGCACAGGGTCAAGACTGATTTGCATATAACTGTGTCTGAACTGGGGTGGCAAAGTGAGCTAAAGAACGATGATGGATTCAACCCAGATCTGTGACTGGGGGTGAGTGTATGAAAAGTTTCAGCGCTCCGTCCATCATCTCCTTGTGTTTGCTTTGCTCGCCGTAAGTTGGCAGGCTATGCCCAGACGTGGGTTCCTTTCTCACTTTGCCACTGGATTCAAGCTAGCCTGGCTGATGAGGGCTGTTAGCCCGAAACCGGTCCCAGGATGCTTGTTTCCGGTCCAGGGAAGACATGGCTTGGCAGTTCGGGCTGGACTGTTCCCATGAGGCACAGGGTCAAGACTGATTTGCATATAGCTGTGTCTGAACTGGGGTGGTAAAGTGAGCTAAAGAACGATGATGGATTCAACCCAGATCTGTGACTGGGGGTGAGTGTCTGAAAGGTTTCAGCGCTCCGTCCATCATCATCTTGTGTTTGCTTTGTTCACCCTAAGTTGGCAGGGTATGCCCAGACTTGGGTCCCTTGCTCACTTTGCCACTGGATTCAAGCTAGCCTGGCTGATGATGGCGTTTAGCCAGAAACCGGTCCCAGGATGCTGTTTCCAGTCCAGGGAAGACATGGCTTGGCAGTTTGGGCTGGACTGTTCCCATGAGGCACAGGGTCAAGACTGATTTGCATATAGCTGTGTCTGAACTGAGGTGGCAAAATCAGCTAAAGAACGACGATGGATTCAACCCAGATCTGTGACTGGGGGTGAGTGTCTGAAAAGTTTCAGTGCTCCGTCCATCATCATCTTGTGTTTGCTTTGTTCGCCCTAAGTTGGCAGGGTATGCCCAGACTTGGGTCCCTTACTCACTTTGTCACTGGATTCAAGCTAGCCTGGCTGATGAGGGCTGTTAGCCCGTAATCGGTCCCAGGATGCTTGGTTCCGGTCCAGGGAAGACATGGCTTGGCAGTTCGGGCTGGACTGTTGCCATGAGGCACAGGGTCAAGACTGATTTGCATATAGCTGTGTCTGAACTGGGGTGGCAAAGTGAGCTAAAGAACGATGATGGATTCAACCCAGATCTGTGACTGGGGGTGTGTGTCTGAAAAGTTTCAGCGCTCCGTCCATCATCTCCTTGTGTTTGCTTTGTTCGCCCTAAGTTAGCAGGGTATGCCCAGACGTGGGTCCCTGTCTCACTTTGCCACTGGATTCAAGCTAGCCTGGCTGATGAGGGCTGTTAGCCCGAAACCGGTCCCAGGATGCTTGTTTCCGGTCCAGGGAAGACATAGCTTGGCAGTTCGGGCTGGACTGTTCCTATGAGGCACAGGGTCAAAACTGATTTGCATATAGCTGTGTCTGAACTGGGGTGGCAAAGTGAGCTAAAGAACGATGATGGATTCAAAACAGATCTGTGACTGGGGTGAGTGTCTGAAAAGTTTCAGCGCTCCGCCCATCATCTCCTTGTGTTTGCTTTGTTCGCCCTAAGTTGGCAGGGTTTGCCCAGACGTGGGTCCCTTGCTCACTTTGCCACTGGATTCAAGCTAGCCGGCTGATGAGGGCTGTTAGCCAGAAACCGGTCCCATGATGCTTGTTTCCGGTCCAGGGAAGACATGGCTTGGCAGTTCGGGCTGGACTGTTGCCATGAGGCACAGGGTCAAGACTGATTTGCATATAGCTGTGTCTGAACTGGGGTGGCAAAGTGAGCTAAAGAACGATGATGGATTCAACCCAGATCTGTGACTGGGGGTGAGTGTCTGAAAAGTTTCAGCGTTCCGTCCATCGTCTCCTTGTGTTTGCTTTGTTCACCCTAAGTTGGCAGAGTATGCCCAGACGTGGGTCCCTTGCTCACTTTGTCACTGGATACAAGCTAGCCTGGCTGAAGAGGGCTGTTAGCCCGAAACCGGTCCCAGGATGCTTGTTTCCGATCCAGGGAAGACATGGCTTGGCAGTTCAGGCTGGACTGTTCCCATGAGGCACAGGGTCAAGACTGATTTGCATATAGCTGTGTCTGAACTGGGTGGCAAAGTGAGCTAAAGAACGATGATGGATTCAACCCAGATCTGTGACTGGGGTGAGTGTCTAAAAAGTTCAGCGCTCCGTCCATCATCTCCTTGTGTTTACTTTGTTCGCCCTAAGTTGGCAGGGTATGCCCAGACGTGGTTCCCTTGCTCACTTTGTCACTGGATTCAAGCTAGCTTGGCTGATGAGAGCTGTTATCCCGAAACCGGTCCCAGGATGCTTGTTTCCGGTCCAGAGAAGACATGGCTTGGCAGTTTGGGCTGGAATGTTCCCATGAGGCCCAGGGTCAAGACTGATTTGCATATAGCTGTGTCTGAACTGGGGTGGTAAAGTGAGCTAAAGAACGATGATGGATTCAACCCAGATCTGTGACTGGGTGTAAGTGCCTGAAAGGTTTCAGCGCTCCGTCCATCATCTCCTTGTGTTTGCTTTGTTCGCCCTAAGTTGGCAGGGTATGCCCAGACGTGGGTCCCTTGCTCACTTTGCCACTGGATTCAAGCTAGCCTGGCTGATGAGGGCTGTTAGCCCGAAACCGATCCCAGGATGCTTGCTTCCGGTCCAGGGAAGACATGGCTTGGCAATTCGGGCTGGACTGTTCCTATGAGGCACAGGGTCAAGACTGATTTGCATATAGCTGTGTCTGAACTGGGGTGGCAAAGTGAGCTAAAGAACGATGATGGATTCAACCCAGATCTGTGTCTGGGGGTGAGTGTCTGAAAAGTTTCAGCGCTCCGTCCATCATCTCCTTGTGTTTGCTTTGTTCGCCCTAAGTTAGCAGGGTATGCCTAGACGTGGGTCCCTTGCTCACTTTGCCACTGGATTCAAGCTAGCCTGGCTGATGAGGGCTGTTTGCCCGAAACCGGTCCCAGGATGCTTGTTTCTGGTCCAGCGAAGACATGGCTTGGCAGTTCGGGCTGGACCGTTCCCATAAGGCACAGGGTTAAGACTGATTTGCATATAGCTCTGTCTGAACTGGGGTGGCAAAGTGAGCTAAAGAACGATGATGGATTCAACCCAGATCTGTGACTGGGGGTGAGTGTGAGTGTCTGAAACGTTTCAGCGCTCTGTCCATCATCTCCTTGTGTTTGCTTTGTTCGCCCTAAGTTGGCAGGGTGTGCCCAGACGTGGGTCCCTTGCTCACTTTGCCACTGGATTCAAGCTAGCCTGGCTGATGAGGGCTGTTAGCCAGAAACCGGTCCCAGGATGCTGTTTCCGGTCCAGGGAAGACATGGCTTGGCAGTTTGGGCTGGACTGTTCCCATGAGGCACAGGGTCAAGACTGATTTGCATATAGCTGTGTCTGAACTGGGGTGGCAAAATGAGCTAAAGAACGATGATGGATTGAACCCAGATCTGTGACTGGGGGTGAGTGTCTGAAAAGTTTCAGCGCTCCGTCCATCATCATCTTGTGTTTGCTTTGTTCGCCCTAAGTTGGCAGGGTATGCCCAGACTTGGGTCCCTTGCTCACTTTGTCACTGGATTCAAGCTAACCTGGCTGATGAGGGCTGTTAGCCCAAAATCGGTCCCAGGATGCTTATTTCCGGTCCAGGGAAGACATGGCTTGGCAGTTCGGGCTGGACTGTTCCCATGAGGCACAGGGTCAAGACTGATTTGCATATAGCTGTGTCTGAACTGGGGTGGCAAAGTGAGCTAAAGAACGATGATGGATTCAACACAGATCTGTGACTGGGGATGAGTGTCTGAAAAGTTTCAGCGCTCCGTCCATCATCTCCTTGTGTTTGCTTTGTTCTCCCTAAGTTGGCAGAGTATGCCCAGATGTGGGTCCCTTGCTCACTGGGTCACTGGATTCAAGCTAGCCTGGCTGATGAGGGCTGTTAGCCCGAAATCGGTCCCAGGATGCTTGTTTCCGGTCCAGGGAAGACATGGCTTGGTTGTTCGGGCTGGACTGTTCCCATGAGGCACAGGGTCAAGACTGATTTGCATATAGCTGTGTCTGAACTGGGGTGGCAAAGTGAGCTAAAGAACGATGATGGATTCAACCCAGATCTGTGACTGGGGGTGAGTGTCTGAAAAGTTTCAGCACTCCGTCCATCATCTCCTTGTGTTTGCTTTGTTCGCCCTAAGTTGGCAGGGTATGCCAGACGTGGTTCCCTTGCTCACTTTGTCACTGGATTGAAGCTAGGCTGGCTGATGAGGGCTGTTATCCCGAAACCGGTCCCAGGATGCTTGTTTCCGGTCCAGGGAAGGCATGGCTTGGCAGTTCGGGTTGGACTGTTCCCATGAGGCACAGGGTCAAGACTGATTTGCAAATAGCTGTGTCTGAACTGGGGTGGCAAAGTGAGCTATAGAACGATGATGGATTCAACCCAGATCTGTGACTGGGGGTGAGTGTCTGAAAAGGTTCAGCGCTCCTTCCATCATCTCCTTGTGTTTGCTTTATTATACAGGGAATGCAGAATCCTATGTATTAATAAGAAATTAGAGACATGTTTTTATACAGGGATTGCAGAATTCTATATCTTATAGCGCTATAAGCCTTAGTTTATGTTTTTTTTAACTTGGTTCATGTTATATAAACTGGTCTGGCAAACCTGGACTGCAACTAGGTTCTTAGTTTTTAGACTTGTCCATCTAGCATAGCCCAATGTGACAAGTGCCCACAGGCTGCATTGCTGTACTGTTCCACCTCACACAGGCCACAGTACATCTTGAGTCTGGTGAATTTATGGTCGGACATAAACTTTAGTGCATGCGGTTGCAGTCTACTTTCGGACCACTGTCCTTTCTAACAGATACCGCAGCAGCAATAGGAATTAAATGCAAACGTTTGTGGGTGTCTAGTTGCCCACAAAATGGAAAGAATGAAGTATGTCAGATGCACATTTTTGGTTCCCTTTTTCAAATGAAACAGTCATATCACTGAAACCCCCCTACGATATATTCTACTATATATTGGTTGTATGCAACCTCATGTCTCACTTTTTCCATCCTTGTTCCCCTTAATAAATAACTATGAAGTCACTGCCCTCACAATGGATGTTTTTTAAATCATTAGATGTTATTCCGAAAACTATACTATTTGAGTTGTCTAAAAAATCACAGACACACAATCACATAGTTGCCAACATTTGAAAAAAATGTCCAGGGGCACTTTACAGCACAGCTATCAATTACTTACTTGAAAATTTACCACACTCACTGCCCCAAAGCTCCACCCACTCCGCCGAACCCACATAATTTGCATAATTTAATTTCGCCTACTTAAAAGACTGTCATGGATTGTCACTTGCGTTATAAAATAAGCAATGTGCTATTAAAGTTCATACATACATACTGTCAAGACCGATAACAACACCTTCCCAACTGGACAAAACTATCAATCTCAAACAGCACAGTGACAGACAATACTTACTCACTCTCTCATACATGCCAACGTTTTAGTACAGGAAAGTGGGAGATTTTTTTTTTTTTTTTTTTAAATAATAGGAAGAATGTATTTCTCCCATTGACTTCTATTGAGGCCTGCATCGGTCTATCAGCGTGTATGGGACTTGCAAGTGTGCTGCTGCAGAATCGGATATCAGAAATTCAAATATAAGTTTTTACCAAACCTGTCAAGAGCACAGAGAAATCGCTTTGGCAAGGCAGCAAAAGCATGATAAAAATGTTGTGCACTTGCTTGCAGGAGCAGGTTACTGACAGTGCATAATCCGAGTCACACAAGACCAGCCCCTGCCATCTGAAGCCCGCAGAGGAATCGGGTTTTTGCATGCAGGAATCGGAAGGCGGGAGACTAGCATTGAAATCGGTGGTCTACCGCCTGAATCAGGAGGGTTGGCATGTATGTAATACCTAAGAATGTTCAAATGTCATAAAAGCAACATAACGCCCCAGAATGTCGCATAACTCAGCCAATCCTAAGGCATGATTAGGTTAAGCCTATTTGCACAATTTCAGCGGCCCTCACTTAATATAACAAAAATACACAGGCAGATGCATGTTGGAAATGGGGCAGTTTGGTGGGAAGCCATGTGCTAGGAAAGTTTTTTTTAATTTATAGCTTATAGTAGATACGATAGGTGTTAATCATAACTTTCTCTTTCAACACCCACGCTAAGAAATGCATTTTCTTCTAGCAGCGCCACAGCGTATACAAGCAGTGTGCTAGAGTCAGTCTGAGATACTGCTCTATTTTTGTAGAATGAAAGGTTTTAAGAATTCTCATTGTTTTTATATAGCTCTTCACACTAGACTTTTGACGATCTGGGAGCTGTAAATAACAAACGTTTCAATTCACAAGTTTAATGGTACTCGGTACACTTAACATGCATGTATGGAAGATGTCAACAGTTGTCTTACGCCGCCATTTTCTTAACTGCTTTAGGGGTATATTCACAAGAACGTGCGCTAAACATCTCCAAAAAATGTTAACGCAACTTCACACATCGCAGTCTATCGCGGGAAAATAACCCTGTGTTAACGTGGAATTCGCAACACGGCGGTACCATGCGATAGTCTCCGGAAAACGCGGACAATGTCCGCGATACAACAACCGCGACGGTGATAAAAACCCAAACCCCAACGCAAAAAAACATGCGATGGGCCAAACCGCGATGAGGAAATCAGCGATAAGCAGCGCCAGGCCTGCAATACACACACGGCAGGCGGGAAAATCACTACAAAAGTAGAAAAAACACACAAACACAAAATAACCAACACCGAAGCACCATGGAGGCATCCGGAGCAGGCGCAGAGGACGAGCGGAACCCCACAAGCACCCCGGACGACCAGCCTGGGACCTCGGGGACAAGGAAGGGCAAGGACAAGAAGAAGAGGAAGAGGCGGTTCGGTCCGCAGGAGACTAGGATCCTGGTCACGGAGGTGATGGAACACCATCAAGAACTGATTGTTACTTCCAACGTGTCATTGGGCACTAAAAATGGAATATGGCGGTCCATCGTGGACAAGGTGAATGCCGTCGGAGAGCACAAGAGGTCAATGGACGAGGTCAAGAGGCGATGGATTGACATCAAGCGCAAAACCAAGGAGAAACTCGCAGGCAAACAGAAGACAGCAATGCAGACTGGAGGTGGGAGCCCAGCGCCACAGCTGGAGCTGGATGACATGGAGGAGCTGGTGTCGACAGTCATCAGTGTGGAGACCGTGGCAGGAGTCGGGGGAGCGGACACTGCTCGACATGACACAACAGCAACAGGGTGAGTAACCACCAGGTACTGGGGGATGGGGGGAGGTGGCCACAATGGCACACATGCACAATCAAGCAGAGCACAGTGCACACCCACAATGACTCTGGATCATGGCCCTGATCTACAGACTGTCACAATGTACATTGCCATGCTGTCTGAATGTGAACATGTACCATGCGGCTACATATATGTGGACACATTGTAATACAGCATCTCCCCTTCACATTGCAGAGGCACCGTCAACACCTCTTGCAGAGCAGTCCCAGCCACTCTTCACTGATGACGAGGAGGACACCCCCAGCATCGACACTGAAGCCCTCCAAGACATCATTGAACTCATCCGCCAATCACCTCTAGGATCAGGGCAGCCCAGCTGCATCGAGGAGACCCCACCCACTCCACAAACCACCCAGCAGGAGGCACCCACAACCCCGGCTGTCTCCCAGGACGCCCACGAACAACACATGGCCTCCAAAGCCGTGTGTTGGAGGGCCAGAGGGAGATGGCTGAGCAGGTGCGGGTGGGGTTCGACCTCATGGCTACCAAACTTGACGCCATCCATGGGTGTCTAAGTCCCATCAGGGACCACCTCCAGTCCCTAACGGACACCCACAGGCCGCTCCATGGTCTCCAACGAGCCCTGGCTGACATTGCTGGAGTCATGACTCGGAGACAAGAACACCTGTCTGGTCAGAGTGGCTCCAGCGATCTCAGCCGTGAGCTGGCACACATGCGGAGGCTCATGGAGGACATGGTGCGGATGGAGGCGGAAAGGATGGCAGCCACCGCTGCACATCAGCAAAAGGTAGCTGGGATCTACCATGCCCTGCAGATCCTCATCATGGCATTGCTGCCACAAGGCGTGGTGCAGATGAATGCTGCTGCTCCTACACCATCCACATCTCCGCCCCCTGGTGTGTCAGTGCCTCACAGTGCGGCAGACATTTCCACTCCGGCACCTGATGTGTCACTGCCACACAGTGCGGCCGACAATCCACCTCCGGCCCCTGATGTGTCAGTGGCACACAGTGCTGCAGCCGGAACTGCAGCACCCACAGGTGCGGCAGAGCACACATCCGAGGACGAGGACATGGATGGGATTGAGATCAGAAGGAGGCACTAGCATTCCTTTCCGCCACCTGGCCTGTTACTGCTTGGTGCCGCACATGGCCCCATGACCTTCCACTGACCCCTGATACACTCTGCTGCACTCACCTTGGACCGTGACATGGACTGCCATATCCTGTTTGGTGACCAATGACACAGCGACCAGACTGCGGACTGTACTCTTCCTCTTCCGCTGTACTTGTCATTCCCCGATGGACTCTGGCTGGCCCTCCACGGGCCCATATTGTGAAGTGGTGTTGGCATGGCCCTGTACTGCTCCAGCTGCAAAACTCCACTGGATGTGCATTAAACATTCAGAAACGCACTGCTGTGTCATGTCTTTCATCATTCAAGTATGAATGTGTGGATGAATGTAGGGTCAGTGACGTCAATGATGCTCATCTAGTGGGATTCCAGTCACAGTGTGCTACATTGCCGATTTCGTTCCGGGTGCCGTAGACACTACAACAGGGACACACGCATTAGTCACTTCCTTGTCCGGACATGGACTGAACCACGCCCAGAGCACCCGAGTCATTGTTGCAAGCCCTGCGCTGGTCCAGCGTACGCCAGGCCAGACCACTCCGCTTACGCTCCGAGGGGGGGCCACATAGCTACATGTCGCAGGTTTACACGCTAGTGGTCTGCAGGTCACTGGTCTAGTTGTCAGCATGTCACGGCCACTCCCTGAGGGCAGGTTTGCACACACACCACACCCATCCGGCACAGGCGTCACAGGCCATGTGACCCCGCCAATATAAGGGGCCGACAACGTCACATTCCCCACTGCCAGAGGTGACTGGATGACAGACGTTCCACGATTCTCAATCATGAAGGGCCCATGAGTTGTTGCGCACAGGGTTAGTGGCACCCGAGCCTTGCGTCCGTCACAGGCCTACCACCACATGGCGCTGACTGGGGTTGCACAGGGTTAGTGGCACCCAAAGCCTTGCGGCCGTCACCGGCCTACCACCACGTGGCGCTGACTGGGGTTGCACAGGGTTAGTGGCACCGAAATTGCTGAGCGGGTGTGCAGCCTGCGATGATGACGTGTGCAGTGATGTGGTCTCTGCCATTGATGCCTCAGGACTCAGCGTCATGTGTGGGACCTGCTGGGCCGCTGTGCGGGTCCGCATGATGTGGAGCATGCCATGGTGGCGGGACCGGGGCCTGGAGCTTGCACGGGCACGTGGTGTGCCCACTGGTGGACACACCGTTGGCGGCAGGTGAGCAGTGGGGCCTGGGTGCGCAAGGGCGGACAGCCAGCGCTGGCCGGCGGGAGGGGGTAGGGTGCGGCTGCATGTGTGCACAGGGACGGACAGGCGTTGTTGCCGTGTGCAGTGAGATGGACTCTGCCATGATTGACTCTGGCCTCGATTACAGATTGCAGACCTGGTGGCCTGCAGTGTATACCGGCACGTGGTTGGAGACACACCGGTGGCAGCAGGTGAGCAGTGGTGCCTGGGTGCGCGGGGAGGCAGTGTCCCTCCCCTCTCTCTCTCTCCCTTCCTTTCCTTCTCTCTCTCTCTCTCTCCCTTCCTGTCCTTCTCTCTCTCTCTCTCCCTTCCTTTCCTTCTCTCTCTCTCTCCCTTCCTTTCCTTCTCTCTCTCTCTCTCTCCCTTCCTTTCCTTCTCTCTCTCTCTCTCTCCCTTCCTTTCCTTCTCTCTCTCTCTCCCTTCCTTCTCTCTCTCTCTCCCTTCCTTTCCTTCTCTCTCTCTCTCTCTCTCTCTCATATCCTTTCCTTCTCTCTCTCTCTCTCCCTTCCTTCCCTACTCTCTCTCTCTCTCTCCCTTCCTTTCCTTCTCTCTCTCTCTCCCTTCCTTTCCTTCTCTCTCTCTCTCCCTTCCGTTCTTCTGACCACACATGTGTGTTTCTTTTTGTCATTGTGCGACATCATGCGCTTTTTGTGGCTCTTGTGTTGTGCGCGGTATGTGTTTGTCCGGGGGGGGGGGGACCTGGGAGTGGTGGCGGTGGGTGTTGTGGCCCTCTTGGGTCTCCGAGCTGCATGATCATTGGCTCCATGGCATCTGTGGGTCTTCCGATGTGGCTCTGGGCTGGGCTCCCTTTCGTACTGCAGGTAGTCGTCCTGCTTAACACCAGCAGAAGGCAGGTGTTAAATCCCTGCTGCTACCGCGGCTTATCGCCTGTTTTTGGTTCGCATCGCAGATCTGGCAGTTCGTTGTGAAAGTGGTGTAGTGGTGTTTTCGTGTGTTTTTGCACGGGAACGCCTACTCTGCATCTCATTAGGGTTAGTTGGTGGTGTCACCCGTGGGGGTAAAATTTGCGGCAGTTATCGTGCGAATACTGGCGATGTCTGCAGTTTGCACACGCTTGTGAATGGGGCGTTAAATCTATCTCCACTTTTGATGCGTTAAGGTGGCGATAATTCGGCGATAAGTCCTTGTGAATATGCCCCTTAGTGTAACAAATGTCATGTTCACTGGCTAAAATGGGCGCCTAGTGAGCAGGACATTCATTAGAAGTGACAGATGCCTTCCAGTTCTATATGGTTCAGATTCGGTTTGAAAGGGCCAAATACACTAAAGGGGGTTTCAGTTTGCAGAACCTGCTCTGAAATAAAGTGTCATGCATGCTTTGCAAAGAGAAAAATCCAAATCACAATATGCATTGCGAGTCACACTTATCATTGCATCCCGCAAAGGACGTATTGCAATTCATTAAAAATCCCAAAGAAAAAGAGGTAGCAAATGGGTGCTCTCCTTCCTTGGTATTTGGAAGACAATGTATGAATCGTTTGTGACTGCTTCTGTAGCTGCATAGCATGGACCAGTTACCGAATGTACTGGGCAGCACAGTGAACATTAGGTGCAAAATAAAAGATCTGTGATAGCGGTGAATATTTTAATGTACATTAGGAGCGTTTCTTTTGCCACTGCTGAATTATAACTAACATTACAGCACGAGACGATGCTCTGGTATCTCATCAGGCCCAAAGCAAATGGGCAAAGAGATAAGAAGAGCACGGTTTGGGCTCTTAAAATAGACAAATGACCAATTAGGTGCTGGCTTTCTAGCACTGCAACCCTGCTGCAGAATGCTGCGATTACAAAGTGTTATGTGCGGGGTTTGGAAATACAACTCTGTCAGAGGCCATTAATTTAGCAGTCTGCACAATACGAGCGGCAGCACGGAAGTGGGTGTGTTGCGCTCGCGTTGCTGCGCGCGCCTGCAGGAAGCTGACAAATGGTTTTTTTATCATTTGCATTGAAGCTGACTGAGAATGCATCACAAAGCAATCTGATTTGCTGCTGCCGCTGCGCCGGTGGGAAGCCGCAGGGGTAATTTGGATCTTTTCGGTTGAGCACGTAAAATGAATCTTCGTTGCTTGTGAGCGGAGGAGGAGGTCGGTGCTGGCTCTCCCTGTAATTACTGAACAACAACGATTGTAATGCCAAACGCTGCCTGCACCTCAGTGATGCAAGCAGATCAAGCTTTGGCCGTATTGATGATATATTTGACGATATAAATGCCAAGCAGCATTTGACAGACAAAGACTGCTTATCTGAACGTGTCCCTGGCCCTCGCACTCTTGGAGAATCAACTTTATGACTTCTCAGAAGCTTGTGCTTGCATCATATCTGCAATAGTCAGCTGTGCTGAGCAGTGTTTGCTTCGTGGGCCTAGAGCACATTTTTTTGTAGTAGTACTTTATAGTGGAATACTTGTGCGCTTATGTCTTGTTCTTGTAGCAGAGGTATTTTGGTGTCATTTACATGGACTTATTTAGCAGTTGGATGGTCATCCAATGATGTGATGTACCAGGAGCCAATCCACAATCTTAGGTTGGATTCAAGGGTGTCTTGGGGTGCCGTCCAGAGGATGTGTTTTCCCACTGTGGACTTTTATGGTACTTGTTGGTTCCCTAATTGGCTAGAATGATCCGGAGAAAGCAGTGCAGGAGACATTGTTAGTGGCAGTAGGATGATAGAACTTTTTGGGGCATATTAGCAAGAAATGGCGATAACTATCGCTAACCTAGGTTAGCGCTAGTTTTTCTATCACCATGGATCCCTACAAGTTATCGCCCTGTTAGCGACGTATTAGCAACGTTTTGCTAACAGGCGATAGCTGCAGGGATCAGCGGCGAAAACCGTTGCTAACATTAACGCGACGGCGTTAATGGAACCGGCGATAGCGGGTGAAATCCAGCGATAAGCCCTTAGCGATAGAAAAAGGCACGCTAACCCGCAATTTCTGACTTAGCCTATCTGGCCACCTCCAACATAAAAGATGCACCAAAAAAAGGATTAATGCAGATTTGAGCAGCCAGGGCATAGTGCAGCACACACCAACAACCCCCTCAAGCCACCCAACATCCCGGTTGACCAGGATGAGATCCTGGTCCCCACGCAGGCCCTGCATCTGGTTCCTGGATCCCTTGCTGGACCTGCGTCTGGTTCCTGGATCCCTCGCTGGAGCTGCATCTGGTTCCTAGATCCCTCGCTGGAGCTGCGTCTGGTTCCTGGATCCCTCGCTGGAGCTGCGTCTGGTTCCTGGATCCCTCGCTGGACCTGCGTCTGGTTCCTGGATTCCTCGCTGGACCTGCGTCAGGTTCCTGGATCCCTCGCTGGAGCTGCGTCTGGTTCCTGCATCCCTCGCTGGACCTGCGTCTGGTTCCTGGATCCCTCGCTGGACCTGCGTCTGGTTCCTGGATCCCTCGCTGGACCTGCGTCTGGTTCCTGCATCCCTCGCTGGACCTGCGTCTAGTTCCTGGATCCCTCGCTGGACCTGCGTCTGTGGCCTGGAGTGGGATGTGGAGTATATGTGGAGTTGATGAGCCGTGGCGAGAGACATTGATGTGCGACGATCACCCGTACCTGGTAGTGAAGTCTGGCAGGTCGCATGGAGACACGTTGCTGACCTGTGTGAGAAGCCCGCCTTGCGCACCTTGGTGCAGTCAATGGTAGAGGTGATCCTGCGCACCGACGTAGTGATGTCCGCTTTGCATACTATGATCCACCACTACACCGGGGTGCACGGAGGGGATTACCAATGGTGGGTGCCGTCTCCCTGCATCACAGGACGGATGATGTTGGGCTGGCCGGATGCCCTGGAGGTTGAGGCCACTGTGCGACACCGAACATGTGTGGACTGAGCGCTGCACCTACACGCCTAAGGGAGCCCTGCTGCATCAACTGCATCGGGCGGTCCACCAGCCGACTACGCGGTGACTGCTGTACCGAGCCCAGTGAAAGCACACCCGTCTCAGGCTCCTGCTGGCTGAGTCAAGATGTGGAGAGAGTACAGTGGAGTGAGCCACAGGGTCAATGTCCAGGTAAGGAGAAGGTGGGATGCGTAGCGCAGGAGGGCCGGGGGGGAGTCGCTCATACCTATCACACGTAGATGACGCACACCCAGTGGCGGGTCTACAGCTATATTGGAAGAGCGTTGCCCCACCATCACAAGCAGTACAGAAGAGGAACAATCATCACATGATGATAACTCAATCAATCAATCACTCCGGGGAATTGTAAGCGCGCCACACACCCGTGAGGGTCGCAAGGCACTGAGGGGGTGGGGGTCCGCGGATCTGTAAGCCGAAGAGCCAGGTCTTGAGGGTCTTCCTGAAGGTGTTCAGGGAGGGGGCACCTCTGATGTCTGCCGGTAGCTCGTTCCAGGTATTGGATGCAATGTGGGAGAAGGATCTCCCGCCTGCTCTGGCTCTGTGGATGCGCTGCGTTTCGGACAGTGCGAGGTTGGAAGATTGGATGTCTCATTTGTGTACGTGGAAGTTGATTCTGTTGTTGAGGTATTTGGTTACGTTGTTGTGTAGGCATTCAGAGCCGTGAGTGATGATTTTGAAGGTGAATCTTATCACCACGGGGAGACACTGGAGTCTACGTAGGTGTCGGCCGATGTGTTAGTGCCGGGGGATGCCGAGGACGAGTCTGGCTGCGTTGTACTGTAATGTTGGTAGTTTGCGGAGTATGGACTTGTAAATGGCGGCGTAGAGTGCGCTCCCAATGTCCAGTCTGCTGGTGATGAGTGCATGGGTGACTGTCTTCCTTGACTCTGGGGGTATCCATTTGAAGGTCTTGCGGAGGATGCGGAGGGTGTTGAAGCAGCTGGAGGTAACGGCGTAGACCTGTCTGTTCATGGTGAGGGATGGGTCGAGTACGATGTTGAGGTTTCTGGCGTGGTCCGAGGGGGTAGGTGGGCTTCCGAGGGCGAAGGCCAACAGGTGTTTCCCATGCTGAAGGTGTGGTTCCAAGGACAAGGACTCCTGTCTTCCCGGCGTTGAGCTCCAGGCAGCTGTTGGTCATCCAAACTGCGACGTCCTGCATTCCGTTCTGGAAGTTGAGTCTGGCGGTGGTGGTCTTTTTGGTGAGGGGGACGATGAGCTGTGTGTCATCAGCGTAGGATACGATGTTGAGGCCGTGTTGTTGGACGTTGGCATCGAGGGTGCCATGTAGATGTTGAAGACGGTCGGGCTCAGAGATGAACCCTCTGGGACTCCGCAGGTGATTTACGTGGGAATGGAGAGGAAGGTTGGCAGTCTGATCCTTTGGCTTCTTCCGGGGAGGAATGATCGGATCCAGTCGAGGCCTGTTCCTTGTATGCCGGCGTTGTGTAGTCTTGCGACTAGTGTGTGGTGGGAGACGGTGTTGAAGGCCGCTGAAAGGACGAGTATGATGAGGGCTGCGGAGTGGCCTTGGTCCAGGAGTGTGCGGATGTCGTCTGTGGCGGCCAGTAGGACGGGCTCGTTGCTGTGGTTGGTTTGCAATCCGGATTGGGACGGGTCGAGGATGGCGTTGTCATCAATGAATCGTGTCACTTCCCTGTTGACTGTTTACTCTGCAACTTTGCAACTTTGGCTGCGAAGGGGAGGAGCGAGATTGGCCGGTAGTTCTTGAGGTCAGTGGGGTCAGCTGTGGTCTTCTTGAGAAGGGGCCAGACTACTGCACGCTTTCAGTCGTCTGGGTTGGTGCCTGTCTTGAAGGTGGTGTTGATGGTGCATTGCAGTTCGTGTGTGATGGCGGCCGCGGCTCTGAGGTAGATGTGGGAGGGCATGGGTTGGTGGGGGCCCACGAGTGCATGCCTTTCATGGTTGAGGCTGTGACTGGCGTCCAGGTGGAGATGGTGGGCTGGCTGATGTGTCCGGTGCCCGGGGTGTCTGTAGACGAGGGTTCCTCGGAGTGTGGAGTTGTGGCTGATCTGGATCTGGAAGTGCAGGTGTTTGGCGGAGGGGAAGGTTCCGCTGGGGGTGGTGAGGTGGAGGGTGCTCTTGTGTGCAATGGCGAGGCACCCTCCCGGGTGGTTGGTGCGATCCTTCCTCTGGATCTTGTATCCGTCCGGGATGGCGGTCTTGATTTCGGGGGCGGAGGAGGCGTTGGTCCAGGTCTCCGTGAAGAAGGCGATGTCGGGCGAGAGAGAGTTGAGTATGTTCCAGATTTCCACGGCATGTATGTGCACGGAGCGCCCGTTGAGGGGGATGCATCCTAGGGTGTAGCCGGTGCTGGTGTCGGCTCTGTTGGAGTACGGGGTGATGGTTAAGCTCCGGCGGCAGTGGAGGCAGGAGAACTGGCCGTGGGTTGTGTTTGCCAAGGCCTGTTGTCAGTCTCTGACTTTCCCGGGTTTGAGTGCGTGGAGGGTGGCTGTGCCGTAGCAGTGGGTGGCCTGTGATCCAGGCTTACTGGCGCTGGTCGCGGTTGAGTTGCAGACGTGCCCATACGGGCTTGTCTTAGGTGCGCCTTCTGCGCGCCAGCAGCGCCTGTCCGCTGCGCAATTGCGCAGCGTCCGCCATTAAGTAGGGGAGGGTGGAGGAACGATCAGCTGGGAGGCGGGAATGTGCGAGGACAGGGGTGCGGGCCGCAGGGGCAGCAGCGGTGGGAAGCGTGTAGTGCGGGCTCAGAGAAGCCAATGAAACAGTTAAAATAAGGGACAAACAAGGGATAAATAACGGATGTAATCATGCTATGTATCCTCAGGGGTTGGGCGGGTGGGTAGGACTGCTCCAAACACGGAGCAGGGAATGTGCGGATTGGCATGCACACTCAAGTGCGCAATGACTGTTTGGTCGGCCCACTCAGGCCACCCAATGCAGACATGCGCACTTCTCTGTTCGCAATGCAGGCTGCATTGCAACCTGCATGGAGAACATGCCCACCCCTCCGGCCCCTGGCTGCATGACTTGTCCTGTTGCCAAATTACAATACCACCGCCGCATCACAGCGTTGTGAATGACTCATGCGAGGGAGGCTGGCTGCCTACTTCCTTTTCCTGGAAGCAGACGCAGGAGAGCAGGAGCTACGTAGACACGGGACACGGCTTAGAGGTGAGACTCCCCTCAATAAATTCTTAACTACACATGCTCACACACACATCCCCGCGGCCACGCACCATCCAGTGTTCATTACGGGGTTTACCACCTCACAGCTGTCCACACTTCTCAATGGTGGCCACTGTGCGCCCATGCACAGCGGGCGTACCACTCATGTGCCAAAGGCACATACGTAGTTGCGATGCATGCCATGACATCGCATTCCATTCTAATACATACTAATACTAGGCACATTGCAACAGTAGAGTAGGTGTTGCATAGCTGAGACATGACGATCACTGTTGCCACTACAGTGAGTGCGACCCAAGAATAACCTTTGCACTACAGACCCAACCGTGAACTCTGGAATTCATTGCTGAACCCCCAGAAGACACCCAAAAGATCACATTTGAGACAAATGCACCCCCCAAATTTCTCTTTATTTTGGCACAAAACACACCCAGGATTTAGAAATTTGACCCCAAAAAATACACACAAAAATTCAAAAATGTACCCCAAAAAACACCCCATTTTTCATATTTTACCCCAAAAAACACCCCATTTTTCATATTTTACCCCAAAACCCATGCACACCTGAAAAAGTTGAAATTACCCCATTACTGACCTCACAATGCGTTGTATTCAAATGCGATGTTAAGGCACCTGCGTTGTCAGAGTTGCGTTGTTAACGATGTACTGCCTGCGTTGTAATGGTCGTCTCCCGTGCCAAAGGCAACCCATAGGCTACGCCGTTTGCATCCGTCTGCCCCTGGACCGCGCTCAGCACCAAGGAGCATTCCTCTTGGATACTCCACCGATATGATGCCAGCAGCCTCCTCGCCATCATCCCTGGACACCACCTCGCCTGGCAGGACCAACCTCTGCTCCGGACCGGACATCGCCATCACCATCACTGACAGCTGCAGTATCACCCGCAAGGAGCACCCCAACCGTCAGGGAGGAGGCATTGCTATCACCTACAGAAGCACACTCCGACTGACCACGCACTCTAATGACCCAAGGATGACCATGGACCACGTCAACTCCAAGATCCGGACCAGGCACAGGTGCATCCTCTGCGGCACCCTCATGTGCAGGCCCCCCGGGCCATGGCCCCCATTCTCCAATACCATTTTAGACCTCATTGCACCCCAGGATCTCCCATCCACCAACGACATCCTACTCGGTGACCTCAAGTTCCACCTGGAGAACCCCAGTGACCAGGACACCACCCCCTTATGGGGAAGGTCCCCTACATCAGACGCAAGCAGCAAGTCACCGCAACAAGCCACATAGCAGGACACATGGTCGAGCACATCACCTCCGCCAGCGTGAACTTCAAGTGCAGCCACAACACAGGACTTTCCTGGACCGACCATCATTGGTAACATCACGTCTTCACCTTGCTCACCGGACGCCACCGCCATCATCGCACCCCCTCGCAGCTGGATCAAGGCCACCGAAGAACATCTCATCAACTCCCTCCGCACCAACACTCCACCAATGCTTCTATACGATGACACCGCAGCGCCCAAACACCACCGATGTATCTCCTACTGCACCGACATTCGGGCACCCCTCATGAACAGCACTGCGTCAGTACCTTCTGCTTGCCTGATGGCAGGCGTGAGGGTGAGGCAGTGCCACAGGGATAGGCTGGCCCCATGCATTGCTGGAGTTGCGTCATGGTTGTGGCACGACTGCAGCAATGCGTGACTTTAGCGCAGACAGATACGTCAGGATTCCTGAAATATCTGTCATTACTTGCGTCATGGAGCGCTGTCCAGTGAGTACAGCGCATCCATGCTGTTGCAAGGAGGGCGTAATGAGAAGTGTTGCAACGCTGTCTTGTCGCAGTGCAGCGACACTTTTCATGACTGGGGCCCAGGAATGCACACTATCTTATTGATGGTGCACATTCCTGCACTGTATTTTTGTCGCAGGGCAGCTCTGCAACATTGCTTGCAGCGCTGTCCAGCACCAAAAACATGCATGGATGTGGGCCCAAGACTTATTCCCATTTTTAAGACCAGCTATTTTCTGGTCTTAAGTTCCTGCAGCTAACGGGCCTTAGCGCGACTTTTTTTATTGCTTCGCGGGTCCGGCCTACCCTTGCTAATAGGGCGAAGTGCGGTTAGCAGGAGTTTTTGCTGGATTTAGAGACGGAACGCCTACCTTGCATGTCATTAGCGATAAATATCGCTGGCATGCAAGGCGATAGAAAAAACGGGTGCTATCGCCGGAAAGCTGTCGCTAACGCCTGTTAGCGAAAGCTTGCTAATAGGGCAATAAAAATACCGCCACTTTAGCGTCAAAAAAGTGCCGCTAAAGTGGCGATGAGCCCTTGATAATATGCCCCTTTGTCTTTCAGCAGCTCGGGAAAGGGGGCTGTTTAGCTTGGCTACAACGTGACCTTTAGACCCATCAAGGGATTTAGGAACACGACAGTGGCTTGTTATAACAGCCCTTTGACGACATTCATCATTCAGCAGCACATCATGTGTGAAAAATGTGTTGATCATTCTCCTTCCAGATTTTTGAGGCGCTTGTTTCTTGTAAAAGATTAAGAAATAGTTCTTTAGTTCTTTTTGTCCTATTCAGTTAAAGGAGTATACATTCAGAACTTCATAGAAAGCTGCTCCTAACTGAGGTGGTTTAATTTTGTAACTCCTATTTGAGGTGGTCAACATTCATGGCTTTGTGCGTGATTCAAGCCATTTGGAATAAACATCACCCTTCATTGAGACTCCATTTTAGTTGATTAAAATTGATGTGATGTCATGGAAGTAATTTTTTTTATTGAAATGACTCTTGCTGCTGTGTGTAGAGGTACCTTTAAAGCACAAGTTCATTGGTGATAACTCTGAATAATTTATTCCAGTAATCAGCTTCCAATATGACCATTACCTGTACCACTGATTTAAAGGACAATTTAGGTATAAAGAAGTACAACCCTCAAAAAGTTTAAAGTTCTTAGCTACGGCATCTCAGTGAACATGTATATTCATATTTTTATCTAGCACACAGCCCAGATATTTTGTGAATTAAATGATGCGAGTTCGCTGTCAAGTACACTGAGGGAGTCCATCTATGATTGGACTGGAATCGAGCTGTGAGGTGGAGCGATGAGTAGAAATTCCCACAAGTGTGTATAATTCCCCACCCCTGAACCTGAGATATCCCCTCCTGCCCCCCCTATGGGGTCTGGCTCCCCTGCCCCCCCCCACGACCCCCTGCAGCACCCCGGGCCGAGGGCCCCTGATCGGACCACTGAAGAAAACCCACCTTTCCGCAAGTATTTATCAAGCTGTGCCACTCTATCCCTCCCCCTCCCCTCACCTCCTCATCCAAGTAACTGAATATTTCTAAAGCCCCCCAGGCTGCAGCTTCCTTGTCTGTGCCAGGGCTCCTGGGTAGCTCCTCATCTTCCTGGCCACTCTCCTCTGACAATGACTATGTCCCTGCAGGCTGTGAAAATCTCACAGCATGCTGCCTAATTACTGGCGGTGACAGGGCACTAAATTCCCTCCCAGGCCCCTCTCCCACCCATCCTCCTGCTGCCTTATCCCTAGTTTGCACAAGACGAGCGGCTTAGCCGATGCCGCTCGCAGTGCCCGACTCCTCCCCCTCCCACCTCTGAGCGAGCAGGTGGCTCAGCTGACATCGCCCGCTTCTGCCCATTCTGACTCTACCCAATATTTGTAAAGCGCGAACAAATCACCCCTAAGGGTCTCAAGGCGCTGGAGGCCGTTGGGAAGATTAAGCGAGCTATTGCCCAGTGTCACATGGTGCTGGCTGAGCTGCCGCCAGAGCCGGGGATCGAACCGTGAGTCCCGTGCTCCAGAGTCAGCTGCCCTGACCGCTGCGCCACACCTCTCCCGCTGCGTGTGTGATGGGGCCACCGTGCCGTACCAATGGTCCCTGGGTGACGTTGTGGTCAAGGCTGCATCACAGTCCCCATTCTGGTTATACCCCCTCCCCCACCCATCTTTGCCCCCAAAAGACCCCCGAAGCAGGAACATTCGCTGGAGCTGAGGCCCGGCCCATGCAGATGGCCATGCTCCACATCTGGCAGAATTTTGAGGGGCCGCTCGCCTGGGTACAGAGCGGCCCCTTCCACTTACCCCAACATCATCTAACACCACTGCTCATCATTTCCACAAGGGTGAACAGGCCACCACCGCCGCGGCAATGCCAGCCAACGCCTGCAGATCTGGGTGGTCCGCCAACAACGAGGCCTCACTGCAGACCACAAGGTCGAGCCTCCCGGCATCCATAAGGAGCCGCATCACCTCTAACACGCGGGCATCAGAATACATCGCTACAAGAAAGGCAATTTTTATAAAAGGCTATATATCTCACTAACGAGTCTGACTAACACTAGCAAAATATCAGCAGAACGACTGCACCAAAATCTCCCTGCCACCAGGTCACCTGAACGTAAAATGTTGGCAAGGAGCCCAAAAACACCCCCTAATTAATGGTTGGGCTATATTGGGCTACATAAGTAACCCAAAACGAAATGGCAGTCGATGAACTGCACCACCCTCCCAATCTGCCCGGGGGGTTTTAAGGATCTTGGGGGTATTGGGGGTTGGTGTTTTTTAAGCTTTGCATATTAATGTTAATTCATTATTGCTTTGTTTTTGTTATATCTTTTGATATTTACTTATTTGTTTAAATGTTTAATGCATTTTATATTATACATTTTGGATTGTTTAGTTTATTGGGGGTTGGTGGTTTTTTGGTATATATGAATTGATTATATTATTTTTTTTTGTAATTGTTATTTACGTTTTAATGTATTATAGTTGTATAAACTATGTTTTACATTTTAATTTTGGATTAAGGGATTTATTGGTGATACGATGGGTAGTTTTAAAATCAATAATTAAAATGTTTATACATTTTGATTCATTCGTTAATACTGTTAAAATACTAATTATTAATTTGCAATTTGTTTGGTTTTCTTACATTAAGATTTAAATTTTAAAATGTCTTGACATAATTTAAACCTGAATTTCAAAGGATTTGAGGTATATTGTGGATTTTGTTTAGTTTTTTTAATAAACAAATATTTTGTAATTATGTAAAAATGTCATAATAAATAATTTTCTGTAAATAATAATTCTATGCTATAGAGTTTTGGGCTGTTTGTGCTATTGGTGAATTTGAGTATACGCATTGCTTTAAAAATGTTTTTTTTAATAACATTTTATTAAACTTAAAAATATAAAATATTTAACATTTTCAAAACCTTCTGAGTAATTTTAGGATTGTTTTATTGTATTTTATTTTTTGAATGGCTTATGAATTTAAATGGGTTTTGTGAATGTGACCCCCGAATATATGCTCTCAATGTTGGTTAGACTGGATTTAGAATAGTAAATATTGCACTCCAATATATGGACTTTCCCCTATTATTAATTACATTTGTAAAGCGCAACTTTAACCTTACAGGTATACTGCCTGTGGTTGTTAGACTAGAGTTAGAATAGTCAATTTGACCTCCCCGTGTTTACATTATTCCCACTGTTTGATGGGCTGGAGTTAGAATAGTAAATTGCATTCCGCCCAGCCCCAACCCTCAACCTTTGTTGGTTTGGAGTTAGAATAGTACATTTAAACTCCCCCTCCACACTCCCAATGTGTACACTTTCTGTCTTGTTTATTAGACTGGAGTTGGAAAGTACATCATACCCCCAATGTATGTGCTTTCCCCAATGTTTGCTGGTCTGGAGTTAGAATAGCAAATCTGCTCGCCAGCTATGCTCTTCCTTAAATGTTTGTTAGACTTTAGTTTGAATAGTAAATCTGACCCCACACCCAAATGTTTGCACTTTCTCTAATGTTTCTTAGACTCAAGTTAGCATACTAAGTTCCTCATTACGATACTGGACGGACTGACCGTGTGCCCAATCGCCGGGCGTGGGCAAACTCCGCCCGCGAGGACCGCAAACCAATCTCCGCTGTATTACAATGCATGCAGCCATATTCTCTGACCGCGGCGGTCAGAAGGCCCTCGGCTTGGAGCTCGGCTGTCGGAAAGCTATCGGTTTGCACCCTGGCATGTATTGTGGCGCATTGAAAAATCTGGACATGGATACTGGAGCACACAAATTCCCCGGCATGGTGGACAGTGGTCACCTAATACCTGCAATGGATTGCGCTTATTGCTAAGCTCTGCCCTTGGACCACGGTGGTCGTTAAGCATGTCCATTGGATGATTTGAATTTAAACACAGCTGATGGCTGTTATCAAAGTGGACACACCTACATATCAAAGTTGAAAGCACATCTCATCCCAGACCATGATCCTTTGCCCCACTTTCCAAAACAGCCAGATACAATTTGCATAGAAGGCAGCCGTTACCACAATTCCTGCACACACTCTGTAGCAAATTAGGATCTGCTTCTTATGGTTACCCCCACTTTTTGCTTGATGTTACACTGTTGACTAGTCTGACTGGAATCCTGCTAATCAGGACCCCAGTCTATCTGCTTTCTCCTTAAAATGTTATACCATGCACTTTGGTACACTCCAGATTGGATACTGGGGGTAGCCTTATAAGTTCCCTAGTATATGGTACCCATGTACCCTGGGCATAGGTACCCCAGAGGCCTCCCATGGGCTGAACCATGTATTATGCCACCCATGAGAGGCCATGCAAAATGGAACTACAGGTCTGCCATTGCAGCCTGTGTAAGCTGGTGCTTGCAACACTTACTTTAGACATAGGTTTACTATATCTATAGGTCACTACACTTAAAACTTATAAGTCACCCCTATAGCAGGCCTTAACAATCCTGAAGGCAGGGTGCTGGGTTTTACATGAGAGGGTGCCCCTGCATGAGCAGAGCCCCTCTGCAGCCTTCGGAGACCATTCTCCCGGGTTGTCTGTGACTCAGCCAGACATGTAGGTAGAGCTGCATTATAACCTCGCTGTAAATGCTATCTCAAAAACGGCTGAAACAAAACATGTAGTGTTTGGTATCAAACACCTTAGAATCATACCTCCACACCGGTAACCGGTGTGGGAGGTATGATTCCACCCTTCTGATGCGAGCTTCGTGGGGTCACTGGTCTTTCCTGTGCCAGCCTTCTCGACCCGGTCAGCACAAAATGGATGCTGCCGACCAGAGACACATTTCTGCCCTCCTGCTGCTGAGCCAAGCTCGAGCAGAGGAAGGCAGCACAATAGGCATCCTGTCACAGGGAGGTGTGACCACCTCCCAGACAGGATTCAGTGTATTGGGGCTGGGTGGGTGCACTTCCAAAGTGCCTGAAAGTCTGCACCTGGGGCACACTTGTTGTCCCTGTGCATAGTCCAGCTCAAACCAGATCTGGGAGCCGTTGGCTCCTGCTCTGGCGAGAAACTGGACAAAGGACATGGGAGTAACCTCCCCTCTGTCCTGACCCTCTCCTAGCAGGGTCCCCTGAATCTGTCCAACCCTCTCCCGTGGGTACATAAGGGCTTACCTGGCAGTAAGACTTTAGATTTAACGTGGACAAGATTCTGCAACAAGAAACCACTGACCTTCGACCGTCTGGACTTCGACTGGGCCCGACTTTGTCTCCCTCTCCGTCCAAAGCATCGTCTGTGCCTTTGCACCATACAGGCTCCGTGCAGGACCTGTGGAGCACTAAGGACAATTGAAGAATCCCACTTCGGGGTGAAGGAGTCACTCCCCTGCATTCGCAGGCGCTGCAACGCAACTGACCGGTCTGCTGATCCTGAGCTCCTGCGGACTCCGAAGGCTCCAGCAACACAGGAGGTGGGTTCTGAAATTCCTTGAGGTCGAGCTGCCCTCTCACTGAGTTTGAGGCCAGTCTCCCTCGTGGGGACCGCATAACCTGAACCCCTGTGCACTGCGTACATTTGCAAGTGCATATGCTTTTTGGTGATTCCCAAGCTTGTGCACTGATCTCCGTGTAGTCCTGACCCCAAGCAGTATTTCCACCAAAGAACTCCGGCTTCCTCGCACCGAGTGCTCTGTGGGCTGGTACTTTGTGATCTTGCTCGAGGTCCCCTTGCGACTCCTGGTCCGTTGACCTGTGGGCCCTCTTGAGGGTCATCTTGATTTCTACTGGGCTTTCCTTGTTGCTCCAGACATGCCCTGACTCCCCATTGCTTGGTGAGTCCCCTGGACCTTGCTGGTCCACATCGTAACCTGCTTGACCTTCCTGCATGGGTTGCTGTTGCCAAGGCTTGTTGGTGCTCCCGCCGGACACTGACCCCTCAGCACTCAACATCCTTCGTGGGACAGCTCGCATCTGGCTCCGGGTTGTCCTCGACGTTTCCTGGACCTCGTGGCTGCAGAGTCACGCATCCCTTCTTCGCACCTGAAGCACCTGACATCGGTGGGCATTCGTCTACCGAGCCCCTGGTCACCCTGAAGTGACCCAGACTCTGTCCCCTCTGCTTTCAGGTTCCTTCCATCACGAATCCACCCTTGGATTCCTACGGACACTTTCTTCCTTCCCGGCAGCAGCTCTTCTTTGCAACCCTCCATTGAGAACGACGGCGGTTTCCGACACCACTCCAGGCCTATGCACTCGGCTCCTCTGGGATAGGTAACTCGGGTACTACCGTATCCATGGGTGGGGTGGCTCTCCAACCTCCTAAGTTCCAAAGGGTTCCCTCGAAGTCCACCGAGAAGGGGCCTTAAATAGTAAAATTGTAACTGTGACTTCCCCATAGAATTGTACGGAGCCCGCGGTCATGTTAGCACACTGCACCCGTCCTCCGTGGGGTCCCTTTCTACTCACCTTGGGTGGTTCCTTGGGGTCCCAGCGATTCTACGTGTTCTAGACACTGTCTCAACTCCAGCCGTGGTTCTTATACCACTATTTTAGTATATGGTTTGTCTCCCCCTGGAGCCCACTGTGTATTGTCCTACTTACAACTGTTTCTTTGCTAAAGTTTTGTGTGCTTTGTGTTGTATCCTCGCATAGAGGATACTAGAGAGTGTTATATAAATAAATACATATTTTTATAACTACTGTGTGGTTCTCCTTTCATTTAGTTAATACTAAAGGTGATATTCTGGTAAAACAATCTGCTTTACATTCCTTCAAGATTAAGCCTGAAGGCTGCTCTCCACAGCTACCACTAGGATAGCTTTCTAAAGGTTATCTTTGACCTCATACATCATAAGGGTCGTTTGGACTGGTGCAAGGTGCCCACTTTAATTAGTGGACAGCATATACCAGGCCAACTTCTCACATACTCCACACACGTTTTCTACAAAAATCATTATGTCATTCCTTGTTTAGATCTCTATTTACGTTTCATTCGCTGTCACACACCTCATTTTTTTTTTCTTATTTGCAATATGTCATCAGCCAAAAACCCGAGTTTTTCGGACACAGAGTTGACAGTTTTGGTCGATGAAATCATCCGAGTAGAGCCACAAATCTTTAGATCCCAAGTCCAACATACTCCTCAAAATCGAAGAAATGCAATGTTGGACCGGATTGTCAATTAGGTGAATGCTGTTCGTTCCACTGTTCATACAAAGGAGGACATCAGGAAGAGGTGGCATGACCTGAAGGTGAGGGTTAAGAGACTGGCCTCCAGACACCACCTTGCGGCCCTCAAGGCTGGCAGTGGTTCTACTGGACCACCATTGCAACTCACACCCTGGGAGGGAAAGGTGCATGCCATCCTTCAGTCAGAGGGCTTGATCGGAATACCTGGGGGATTGGAGACTGGTAAGTAACACCTCAACAACTCACAACATTTTTTACTGTTTAAATGCACATATCACAACTATTGCCATAGTAATGTTCATTTGCTGTACAAACATGCATTATGTCCTGTTGTTTACCCACTAAACAAGATGTACTACTGCTTGTCAGCCATCTTGCAGCTGATAATCAGCTCACATGCAGGCACCCATTGATCCAGTCTGGGGGATGGGAGACTGAAGTGACTTCATCTACCATCAGGCCCTGTTTTTTGACCTCTAAACAAGATGTACTACTGCTGTCTTGCCAGACCTACTTGTCAGCCATTTTGCAGCTGAACTTCAGCTCACATGCAGGTAGCCAGTGCTCAAGTCTGGGCGATGAGAGACTGAATTGACTATATCTTCTATCAGGCCCTGCTATTTGCCCATTAAACAAGATGTACTACTGTTGTCTGTCCAGACCCACCTGGCTACCTTGGTCTGAGCGTCGGCTCACATGCAGGTAGCCATTGCTCAAGTCTGGGAATAGGAGACTGAAGGGACCACATCTACCATCAGGCCCTGTTGTTTGCCCACTATACAAGATCTACTACTGCTGTCTGTCCAGATGCACTTGTCAGCCATCTTGCAGCTGAATTTCGGCTCCCTTAGCAGGTAGCCATTTCTCAAGTATGGGTGATGGGAGACTGAAATGAAAACATCTACCTTTAGGCCCTGTTGTTTGCCCACTAAACAAGATGTACTACTGCTGTCTGTCCAGACCCACTTGTCAGCTGTGTCTGAATATGTAATCCAACACACCTAATGTCCTCCACAGGTTCAAACCCACTGTGTCAATGATGATGTGGCTGTACAAAACACACAATAAAATTGACATTGTACTTTTTCTATAAACAGGTAGATCTGGTACGACTGCCCAGGGTCAAGACACACCCCAGACTCCATCTCCGACCCATGATCAGGTCTTCAGTGATGCTGGTTCTCCTGGAGGAGCAGACGTGGAGGACCGAGCTGGCCCATCTGGTGAGCCTGGCAGACTGCAGCAGTGACTTTTAGCATGCCCACAACCACATCTTCCACCCCAGCAGCAATATCTCTGCAGACCTCTGCCCCAACAACTGGTGCACATAGCACAGCCGGCAGCTTTTCCTGCCACCCAGTCCAACCTGAGGAGGTGAGTATTAACAACCCTCCCAGTTAGGACGCTGACGCAAATACGACACACGGGGACTGCAGCGTCCACCGCAGAGCAAGGCACTACAGAGAGTTTGAGGATCGGGACGTGACCCAATTTAGATTCCTGATAGTTTCCACGCCATATTGACAGAGCACCAATAAGAGAGAGTTTGCGGTCTACAGCACCGGCCATTCACATTTGTGAAGGACGACTCACCCTGTGCTGGTTTGTGGTCTTCACAGACATATTCGTTAACTGTCGGCCCTGGAACTCGAATTGCCACTAGGAGTTTCCATTCCGGAAAGCTCCTTATTCGGGTCAGAATCAGTTGTAGCTTTGGTGATACTGGTCCTGCGCTATCCTGAAGAGGCCATAATCGGAGGCCGAAACGCATCGACTTTCATTATCCAGGACCAGCAACATTTATTTAAAAGAAAGATAAAAACCCAGTGGGGCTTTGACCATAAACATCAATGTCGGATTCAATTAATTTGAACTACATACAAGTTGGTCGAGCATGAATTATTGTTGGTATCTGAAGACGGTTTTTCTATTGTTGCCTAAAAAAGGTCAGGCTATCCGCCATTGCGGAAACCTTGTTCACCTAATTTTTAGCCAGCACTTAGTTTTCCAATCCTGATACAAGGTTGTATAATGAATTGATAGATTGTAGCCAATGTGTTGTGACTCACTACTTGCTTTTGAAAATTGATTAAAAAACGATTTCATTAAGTAAAAGTTTTTGAATAACTAAGCGACTGCAATTACTGTCTTCCTTGATTTTTGGTACAGCAATCCCTTTATAAATTCAATTGATACACTTTATATGAATTCAAAAATTATGCAATTACACAAGGCGAGTAGTTCTGCCGGAGGTTACAAATAAAAAGTGAGCCTCTTTTCAAGTTTTTTATATATTTATCCTGAAAGAGCTCTTTTCTTTGTTCACATCTGGTGGGCCTAGGCAGACAGCAGCAGTGACTCTCAGCACACCCACAACCACATCTCCCGTACCAGCAGAAACGTCTGTGCAGACCTCTGCCCCAACAACCGGTGCACCTAGCACAGCCAGCAACATCTCCTGCCTCCCAGTCCAACGAGGAGGTCAGGATTAACAACCCTCCCAGTGAGGACGTAGGAGGAAGTGGGAGGGTGCAGGCTGTTGCAAGGACACAGGCCCGTGGGAGCAGGGGTGCTAGGAGAGTTACAGGGGTCCAGCTAAGTGAGGCCAGTGAAGCCCAGGCCAACCTTGAGAGACCCCTTGGCGTCTATGAGGACAATCAAGGAGTGATGGGCGCGATAGTAGGGGACCTCCGGGAGATGAAGCAGCTACAGAGGTCCATTGATCAGCGGCTTTAGGCCCAAAATGAGAACACTTTTGAGATGATCGGGGTGCTGAAGGAGATAAGTACCACTCTCAGCAGGGCTTTCCCCCTAAAACAGCTGCCCCTTCGTCTGGTACTACAGCATCTCGCCCATCAACATCTGATGCTGCCACACGAAGGGAAGCCCTGACTGAAGAGGAGTCCTCAGACACCCCTGTAGCAGTGGATCCCCCCCACATTGCGGTCCGGAACGTCCTCATAAAACTCCAGGAGATTCTAGTGGCAAGGCACCAACCACTGTCAGGAAGAGGCATCGCACCTGATGTCCCACTTGGGGTGCCACAGCTTCACTTTGTTGAATCTCCGATTACACATTTCCATTTCTGATTTGAGGAGTTTGATGGACTTTGGACTAGAGAGTATGTGGCTACTACCATATTGGTTTCATCCACCAACACTGGCTACTGCTTTCTTACTGTCACTATTTTGTTGTCAGATCCAATGTTTCATTATATATCACTTTGTGCACTACAATAAATTCATTAATCACAATGTCTCTGGCTCCTGTGGCATCATTGACATCTAGCAAGGTTTCATGTTTTCCCCATGTGAAAAACAAAATCTGACTATGACCAATGTGTATTTGTAACAATATGTGGAGTGTCTACTTTGTGCATAGGAGTAACACAAACATCTCACACCAACACAGACAGACAAGTGTGTAGCCTCAACCCAAGTTTATTAAAGAGTACCAACCTTAGGCTTGCATTATGTTAGTTACAGATCCAGTAGCATACAACAGTGAAATGATCAGTGTCATGCTCGACAAAGCTCATGTTGTGTACAGGGCAAAACGGTAGGAGGTAATACAATCTCACAATGCCAAAACATTTTGCCCCATGCTAATTAGGTCATGTCAAAAGCTGGAAATACCACCTTAGTGAGTCAGTGAGGAAAAATGTAACAACAAATATTTGAAATACAGGTGTCACTGCACAGGTCCTTTCCAAATCTGTGTAGCAGCCTCTGGTGGTATGTCTCACACAAATGTCAGTTGTGTGCCACTTGCACCGTGTCTCACAATGATTAGACACATCAACAGCTACATCCAGTCCATACACATAGAGGACTTGGTCAGTGTGAAGGGAGAAATTCATGATTTGGTCCTACTACAACATTCTGTTGGAGCACATGATGGCTTACATATGGCAATAGGAGCGCCACATGATAGGGAACAGGCCCAATTGATTCATTGTTACTTCCTTTGTTGGACTTGGCCCTTTTTGCAGGGTCATCCCAGAACTTTTTGCCTTCCTCCTGTATTTTGTCTGACCTGTTGTTGGTGGTTTTATGACTCTGGGCACTTTATCACTGCTGATCAGTGCTGAAGTGCATGTGCTCTCTATGGTCAACTTGTAAAATTGGTCTACACCTGTTTGGCATATTTAATTCACCTATCAGTCCCTTGTACAGTGGTATCCTATATACCCAGGGCCAGTAAATTAAATGATACTGGTGGGCTTGCAGCGCTGCTTGCGCCCCCCACCAAAGTAGCCTTTCAAACCTGTCTCAGGCCTCTGCCACTGCAGGGCCTGCGCACGCAGTTTACTGCCGCTGTGATGTGGCACATAAGGTGGTTGCCACTTCTGCGACTCCCCTTTTACTACATATCAGTCACCCCTTAGGTAGGCCCTAGCTAGCCCTATGGGCAGGGTGCAGTGTAGGTAAAAGGTAGGACATGTGCCTTAACTGTGTGGCATGTCCTGGTAGTGACAAACAGCCTATTTGGTTTCTCACTGCTGTGAGGCTGCCCTCTCATAGGGTTGCATTGGGGATTCCCTGATATGTGCTTCAGTGGTAATTCCTGATCTGAGAGGGGTAGCGTGATCAAGTTTGGTATGTTTGGAATAGTGATAAATCCTGCTTATTGGTGAAAGCAGATTTACTATTACTATTTTAGAAATGCCACTTTTAGAAGTGGGCATTTCTGTGTGCTATGTGTCTTTGTGCCTGTCTGATGTGTATTGACCGTCTGGTTCTGACTGACAGGAGAGAGGGGATGTGCATTTACTCCAGCCAGTCCCTGGAGGGGTTGAGAGGGGTCCTGCCCTGCCTGGGTTACTCAGCGCTAGGCTGAATAGACCTTGGCTGAATTTAGAGTAGCAAGAGGAGTTTCCCCTGGCACCTGAATAGGCCTGGTCTGCATTTGGAGTGGTGGAAGGAGTAGCACCTGCACCTGAATAGGGCTGTGCCTGCCTTCCACAATGATGGCTCCGCCCCCCTGTGGTGTGTCTAGGGCCAAGGCCTACACTAACAATGGAGGTTGTTGTGCACTTGCGAATGTAATCTTAAAGTGCCCCCAGAACTGGTTTGGACTGGGCTCAGAGCCCTGTGCCAGGTGAGAACACAGACATATTGACTATAAGTACTGGGGCTGTGACCCCATGTCTAGCGAACTGAAAGAAAAGAAGAACTGGGACTGCTGGGCGCCAGGAGGAACCGACATCTGGGACTCCCTACTAGAGGGAGTGAACCTGCTGCCCATTGGACAGCTGAAGGGACTGCTGTTCTGCTGAAGAGACCCGGTGTGCTGGCCAGCCTGGGCCCTGTCTTCTGGGAATAACCAGGGCTGAGTGGCTGGCCTTGGAGAAATTGAAGCAGCGCTGGGTGAGCGCTGTGCTTTCCCCCCTGTGAGGAGGTGTTCGTCAGCAAACCGAGTGGAGCGCTTTCTTTTTGGTGTGCTGCAAAGTGCGGTGTCCGCTCACCAGAAGCGCGTGGTGGGTGCTTCCAAATTTGTCCATGAGCCAGAGAAGTGGGCTCCAACCTTGAATGCGGCGTAACAGAGAGGCCACAGCAACCGGAAGCCAGGCAGAGGCTGAGCCTGGTTGTGGGCGGGTCTCCGTCAAGGGAGAAAACAGTAGCCGGAAGCCAGGCGTGGCTGAGCCTGGTTGTGGGCGGGGCCCTCTGCCATGAACAGGCCCAGCCGAGAAGAGCAAAAGTCAATGGAGACTTCGCTCCGTGTGTGGCCGGTAGGGATTTCCGCTTCCTGACCTGCTGGGGTGGTACTACGTGGGTACATGCAGCCGGCATCAGCCCAGGATACTGTTTTGACCGGAGGTGGGTGAGTGTCGCCCCCCCACCTCCGACTTAAAAGGCACACGCTGTGGAGCAGCCCGAACGTGGGCCGCTACGGGCTTCCTTTGGTCTCCCGCTGTGGAGAGGTGTACTGGTTGGGGGCATTGCGCTGCCTTTTGGTGGCATTGCGGGCTGCCTAAATATTGGGCGGGATCAAGGTCTTTGCCCCACTCGGAGCCACAGCACGAGACCGGGAGAGATCGCCTACATATTTCGGCTGCCAGCGGCAGCACCGCGCAATCGCGGGCAGCTGCCGATTTGGTACACTATTGCGGGCTTTTTGTTGTTTGATTGCTCCTGTGAACATTGCGGGGCGAGCCCAGACGGACCCTGAGTTCCACATTACCGCATTACCTGTGGTAGGCAGGCAGGTGGCCCAAGAACCTACACAGGGAAAGACAGTCGCCTTTGCAGTGATGGTGGTAGGCCTAAACTGGGCATGATGCATGTATAATGTGTGCACTCCGCAAGTGTTTTACCATGGTGCACTGGTGCTGATGTTTGTGCATAATGTGTTATGCTGAAGGTAATCCTGCCAGTAGTTACTAGTGACAATAACTGTAATGTTTATGACAATTGCCCGATTGGCAAAGTGGTTTATGTAATCCCTGTGAAGTCATGACAAGTGCCTGGTGGCACAGTGTAATATATGTGATTGTGTTCTAAGGTGTTTCTATGGATAATACAAAGGCTATTTTTATATAACCCTGTGTGGAGTTTCTTTTGTGGTGTGCCTAGAATGTCACTGCTGTGTGAGTGTGTTGCGCAAACGCTTTACACATTGCCTCTGGGATAAGCCTGACTGCTCTGCCAAGCTACCAAGGGGGTAAGCAGGAGTTATCTTCGGTGTGTAACTCCCTTGCCCTGACTAGAGTCGTGGGTTCTGCCTCGCTTAGGTGCATACCCTAGCCAACCAGAAACCCCATTTCTAACATCCATCCTAACACAGTGCAAGCTAGCTTGGTACTAGTGATTAACAATACAAATCTGTGCCAGACATCTCCAAGATTGTTCCATGTACACTTTGTACTTTGTAACAGCATCACATACTAACTGACGTCACAACTCAGAAATGCCCAATTGATGATGACATGGTGAAGGTACCTACAACAGACCAATACATAAAGATTAGCCAGAAAGCCATACATTTGACAAAAAACACTGTCCACTTCTGGAGTACACAGAAGATGTCCAAATATCACCTACTCCAACTTTACAAATGTAATGTCCACATGTGTCAAGAGCTACCTCCACAAACATACTGTGCATTGATTGTTCCACATATGGACATACCAAACAGTTTGCCACCAACAATCTTCTCACATCATCACAGCAGCAGTCACCCAATCAGGCTTGGTAACTACAACACGCATCATACTTACGCTCATGAGAAGGAATTGTTGATGACCACTTGACGCATGTCACCTCCTCCCTCTTCACCACTTCCATCATCATTTAGCATCTCTGGATCCTCACCCAATAACACCTGTTGGTCTCCATCCTCTGCTATGAGAGGGATGTACTGTCGCAGTGCGAGGTTGTGGAGCATATAGCATGCAACATTGATCTGATACACCTTCCCGGGTGATTAGAGGAGGGCCCCCCATCCAGACCAGACATCTGAATCTGGTCTTCAGGATCCCAAAAGTACGCTCCACTGGCCGCTGTGTTCTTCCTTGGGTCTTATTGAAGCGGACTTCCCCTGCTGCTATTGGATTACTCAGCAGCGTTAATAACCATGGGCGGCTGGGATATGCTGAGTCTCCTAGATGGAAGACAGACAGAAGTACAATAAATGTGTAACACATCTACTTATCATGCAACATGATCACACACACAAAGGTTGGACATGTCATACTCACCAACAAGCCAGGCCCTCTCCGGTAGTAGTTGTGATATCAGCTGGGGTACGGTGCTGTTCCGCAGTACGAAGGAGTCATGGGCCCAACCGAGGAATCTGGGCAAATCTTGACGCCTTGGGAACTGGTATAGCTGTCAATGTGTCTCACCATTGCTGTAAGTACATCATGTAGGGTGCAACTAAACATAGGTTGTGACATTCCTCCAGATATGACTACAGTATACTGAAACAAATCTCTCGCAAAGAAATGTAGTGCTGCCATTGCTTTCACCATTGGTGTCAGAGCCATGGGATAATGTCTATGAGCATGTAAATCAGGTTCCAACTGCGCACATAAATCATTTATTGTCTGCCTATTAAGACGGAACTTCATGGTAACATCTCGTTCTTCTATAGTCTTGAGGTCTGGGAATGGTCGATATACTGGAGGTTGTCATCTCCTCCCTCTGGCACGGAACCTATATATGGAATGGAGACACATATGGCTAGAGCTCACAGTGTCTACATGAAAATTTACCAAGACGCAAACACAGGTGATAGGAAAGCACATTGATTCATATGTGAGCATTTCCACTGCTCTGCACATCATGTACCACTAAATACGTTCATACATGTATCCTGTAAGTATTATAAAAGTGACTGTGAAGCATTAGCCAAAGATGTAAGCAACATTTTTCACCAGTGACATTAACTACATGCATATATTATTTATATTGTATGTAGCAAACAGTTAAATGATGTATATATTGCTACACTGACAAAGTGGAGGCCCAGATACAGCATCGGGACATGCAACCTCAGACTGATTTGAACCATGCGGTAGGCGTGTCCTGCACTGCGGTCACAGCCATTGGAGCAAGTTGTAATTTGCGGCTGTGGTGCTTAGAAGTGATGTGTTTTTCCGACATAGATGACCACCTAAGGGTAGCCTGAATTCACCAACAGAATATGCCCAATCGGCATCCGCCTGCTGATTTGAACTGCGCGAAGGTGTGTCCTACCACCACTTTCACAGCATTGGAGAGAGTTGTAAAATGAGACTTCTACGGTCCAATGTACATGGCCATCTACACTAAAGACCGCCTGTGTTTTGTATTTAAAGGTTACGGTTGCAACACTTACCACTTGCCTCAAGATACTGCTGCTAATCACACCTCCTCATCTGTAGCTGCTGTTTGCCATCTCTGGGAGCTGCAATGACATGGTTTACAGGCCAGAGTGCCCCCCCCTTCACTCCAGAGGAGCTGCAGACCCTGGTAGAAGGGGTCTTTCCCCTGTACTGCCAGTTCTATGGCTTACCAGAGGAGCAGGTAAGTGCAGCACAATCTTATTTATACTCCTTATGCATAAAGATTGAGACTACACCATGACACACATTGTGGTTCTAATTCCAATACTGATATAAATGTTTTCCATATATGATTTGGTGGTCACAACATAGGACTCTGACAGTTATGGCACATGGGGCACATGTAATTGTGGAGGTGACAGATTCGAAGTGATGTTCATACACTACAGGACCATACACCAGTTGTCTGCACATAGCTATGCATGTTTTGAACTATTGTATGAGAATAAAGACTTTCCACATCATGTAATGGCAGTTATTTTGTCAAATTATGTGGATTTTTGTTCAAAGTTGTTTAGATGTCCTGTGAGTAGGTTGTAATGGAACAATTGAACTTACTATTCAGTCCCACCAAGTGTTCAGCACACAAGGCATTAGCCTACTTGTCTTCAGTCAGGTGACAAGACCTCACAGACACCCTCACTGTGACTACGCTATATTGACATATATGATGTATAGTAATGTATGGCATATGTGGCCATGTGATGGTATAGTGGGTAAAGTGTGCACATCATTCAGAGATCATACAATAACATTTATATGTGACTGGTATTCACCATGGCCCAGGCTGGAGCAGTGAGTATTCCCCTAAGTCACAGAAGTACACAGGATCCCCCTGTGGACATGGAGATCCGCAGATGTGGGCTGAAACAGCGTCACAGGAACATGATTTGGTATCAATGCACCTAGTGAGACCACATTGGGTATGGTGCATGATAACAGAGACACACCTGAGACTACTGTTGATGGGAAAACTTTTCTCAGTGTTTTTGATTGCCTTAGCTCAGGCCCTTTACTCCCACATGCATTGGATTTTCACTGACAATAGGTTGTAGGTACAAACATAGAGGAACATTGTTCAATTAAAAATCAATAATGTCTGAGAGTTTGGCAAATCTGAATTGCTGTTCCAAAGAGCATCACCAACTGTGACAGAATGTTCAGTTGTGCAGTATGTACAATGCTAAGTAGATGTCTTGCCATAGAAACTCTATCACATATGGCATACAGAGTGTTCCATGATCTCAGGAGTGAACACACAGACACATAAAGACGTACTCTGAGGGTCACTTCAGGAATCTACATATCCATTGATCCACAGACTTTATTTAATCATTTTCGTGCATGGCAGGCCTGTTGTGTTCATGCTATCCAACAAATGGCATCTACCAAGTGCAATGGTTGTATTGAGGTTTTGGCCAGTGAGATAGAAGTCATGATTCCAGACTGTACAGGTGTCTGTCTGTGGGGGCAATACAAGTGTTGCCTTCTGGAGGACACATTAGTGTATGGCATTAAGTTAAGACACCTAACATAGCACATGTGTTGAGGGCCATGGGTATGTGATGTCAGGGGTGTTGTTAGGTGGTTATAGACATAATCAGAATGTAGGGTAGTACACAGAGGAGTGCTAAAGTGATTAGTCATATCAGTAGGCCAGCATGCACTTCAAACATGTCATGTATGCAATGCTGTGAGTTGTCTATGTTAGCTGTGTAGTAGCTCTGTGTCACCCTAGCTGATAACTTATGTTGTTGTGTGTTCACTCATTATGTTCATCTGTGGCATCCATACAGGTCAAGGCTCATCATAAGGTCAATATGTAGAAAGCCATTGCCCAGAGTGTGCGGACCCTGGGGGTCGCTTGTCGATGCAGTGTTCACTACAAGAAAAGGTGGGAGGACTTTAGAAGATGGTCAAAGAAGATCGCTGAGGTCAAGCTGGGCCTGTCCTACCCCGGCAGAAGGGTGCTCGTCAAACCCTGACCCTCCTGATGGCCCGCATACTGGCGGTGGCATACCCCAACTTTGATGGGCAGTGGAGAGCCCAACAGTAGCTAGGAGGGGATGAGTATTTCCCTCAGTGTAATGTCATAAATGACCAAATATATATATTTTTTCAAGCAGCTATTGACCATTTTAGGGGAAGTATACTCATGTCCCACTCAAGGAGAATATATTTGCATTTGTAGGTCTGGTTGTTGGACCATGTTGTTCATTTAATTCAACTTACATGTAACCATGACCTAAGCATTCTGAAGTCACACATGTGTGTCCAATGTGGATCTGCCACCTGTCTGGCTATTTGATGACAGTAACAACATCATCTTTGGTAGCAATATCTGACAATGATCCCAGACAGGTCACTTCTCAGCCTTGTGTCTGGAGTGTTGCTCCCGCTCTACTGTGTCTCTTTTGATGGCATACTCCTCACTTATGGCATGTGATACAATGCACTGTGGATGCAGGCACTGAGCAATAAATCCCCTTGGTTAGAGGCCAATCCTGGGTAACATGATTTAGCAAAAAGCACTGCCGGCCTATATGTTGTTACCTACATGCTGGAATGTGTAAAGTTATGTGTTATACTGCCACATGTGCAACTGCTCCATACATGATGAAGAGGGTCTACAAGTTGTTCTGACAATATCCCACATTATATCATATGTTGTTCAATGTGTTTACCTGACAATGGGAATAAATGAGGGGTATACAGAGTATGTGTCAGCACATACTGTAGCATATAGGCATGGGTTGGTGAGTCACACATCAGCATTCACTGACATCATTACACAGGTCTAATGTGGAGGCAAAGACACACATGCTTGTAAAAGCTTCAAAGACTTTCAAGCAATGTTTCATTGCATAACATTGTGAATTGTATGCAGTCAGGAGGTATGCACATGTGCATCTGTGTATGCCCATTCTGTGGCTGGTGAGGTACCTCAGGTAGTGGTATGCTGACTTGTTGGGGTAATATGTGTGTTTCACCAGTCAGTGCTACATTGGTATTTGTGTTAACTATCCATGACATCTAAAGTAAATAGACTCCTCTATTGGACACGAGTAATATCGCTTTGTAAAGTAAACATTACCAATACCTTATGTACTACAAATCTGCTGATGTCATTGAGATGTTTACATATTTTATAAAGTAAGTAGGATCACAGCAGACAATATTCAGAGGGAATGTTCCTATACAGACTAAAGTACAATGGACATTTACACTGCCAACTGACACCAAATGGAGTTACCATGTCTACATTAGACTCTTCTGTAGTACATTTGGCAACTACCTAGGCTACTCTGAGGAATCTGTCAACTGCATCATCTGGCTGTGGAGAGTAGTATAAGTGTCACATGTGAAGTGGCCCCCATGTGTAATATCAACTTCCATGTGATATTATGTTGTGATTCATTAGATGCAGCCACTTCGCTGTTGCAGGGGCACAACTGTCCTACATGTAGTGTGTCACGGAAACTTGAGCTATAGCAGATTGCAGGGCCTTACGTTATGTGTAGTGCAGATTTCAATAGCTCCATCCCGTTAGTAGAGATATCTTACTTTTGGTATGAGATAAGAACCTGGGTAGACAGGGTGATGACATCATTTGATACATATATGTGGCAGAATTAAGGATATGGTGGCACATGCAGTTGGAGCTGACTGTGGTGATGACACCATTATTTGGGTCTGTGCACAGTGCATTCACCATTTATGTATGTCCTCATGACACTGTGGGGGCCAAGTAATCTTTGGTTAACAAATTGATTTACCAACTATTGTGTGATGTGTTGTGTAATATGTTTGTGTAGTGTGCTCAGGCTATTGCAACTTACATTTGTATCTTCTTGTTTCAGCATCAACCCAGGACAGTGAAGGAGACAGGGCCGAGACAGGTGCGGACGCAGCTACCACAGTGGTTCCATTCAACCGAGTGACACCAAGGGACCCAGTGGCCCGAAGAAGGAGGAGCATCAGGACGATTGTACTTCAACATCTTCATCTAGCTCAAGTGTACACTCCCCAGTGGTGGTGGACTCCCCTGGATATCAGTCTGCTACCTCTGTGTCCAAAACCCCCCTACCATCTCCATCCTCCCTGCTGCTCCCCAACCAGCTGTCCGGCCCGCTCCCCTAAGCAGGGGAGAGTCTCCATCCCCCAGGCACCTCACCCCCTGCCTCTGTCTCCTCTGCTGCCCTGAGTGTAGAGGCTATTGACCGCCTGAGGCAGATCTCTGTGGGTCATGCATCAGTGCTGAGTGCCCTCCAGGTGCAAACAAGTCAGCAAACCTTGATGGTCTTGTTCCTGGAAGGCATTCACGCTGACATGTCTAGCATTCAGAGATCTTTTCAGGCTCTGATTTCCACACTCACTGCAGTCTTTCAACATTCCTATCTTTCCACCCCACCTCCTGCCCCTTCCCCAACCAGTATCCCTATCCACCTACCTGTCAAAAGCAAACAGAAATCTCATACATCCACCTCAACAGTCAAAACCAGCACACACAAACATGAGATGACCACAACAAGCACACCTACTCACCATGCAGGCACCACATTCACCACAACTACCAGCCCACAGCCAGACACAGCACCTGCCACTGACACTTCCACCATCCCACACCAGACACAACACACACAACACCAGCCACTGACACTTCCACCATCCCACAGCCAGACACAACACCAGCCACTGACTCTTCCACCATCCCACAGCCAGATATAGCACCCAAAACATCAGCCACTGACATATCCACCACCCCACAGCCAGACACAACACCAGCCACTCACACATCACACACTACCAAATGCAAGAAACACCCCACAGCAAACCATACATCCAACACCCAGAAACATGCACGCACTGCACATGCATCCACATCTCAATCCTCACATCCCTCTACCTCCAAAACCCAACCCCATGCCATTCTCCGCCCCAGTCTTCTAAAGCTCTTACCCTGTGAGCCCTTGACCTTTTCCCTGCCACAGCTGTCTCCCCCAAACCCCATTGGCATTTTTTATGCACAATTTATGTGACTTGTCTGAATAAAGACTGATCAGTTCACATCAACCTTTGTCCTGCATTTGGTACTGATTCTATTAGTTATCCTTGACATTTGTGGGGTGTGTTACAACAAAAGGGTTGATTTCCCCATGATAGCTGATCCAGTTGCAGTGGTAGGTCTAGTCTCTCCTTGGAAGACGTTATGAGGTGACAGGGGATTGAGTCTATGTCATGTGGTTTTACGAGTGAGCTATATCCCAATTGTGGCATAATTGTCTTGGCGTGTTAGCTGCCATGGTAAGTAGATTAACTTGCCATGATCAATTTTTTTTTTTTTTTTTTGTCCTCATTAGCCTCGATTACCAATCAATGGTATAGCTTACTCCGGGGCCTCCCTTTGATTTGCACCAGCCAGAGAACTATGTTCAACATCGAGGATGGGTCACTCTATACCATGCTTGTTAACCTCCAACCATAGGAAAACTTCTTTTCAGCTAAAACTGCTGCGAAGTCACCAAAGGAGTATTCCAGCAATATAGTATAGAGGCCTAATCATTGGACTATATTAACTACAATGTTTCACCCAGTTCTCGTACGGAAGCCAGAAATCATTTTGCTTTCTCTTAATTGACCTGTCCAACTGATTGGTGTACTTTATTGCCATTAACCATTCTATTTTTGTTGGGGGGGTATATTTGACCCAATTTTTACAGATTTCTCTGCGAGCCAAAAGTATCAAATAAAAAATCATTTTTTTTATGTTATTCGTCATAGCTTCGCCGTGCTCCATCATCCCAAAAAAAACAAGAATTTTGCTTACCTGGAGTGGGTCTCCAAGTATAGAAGATATTGTACTACTCACATCCTCCCAAAACTCCTGGAGAACAGGACACTCCAGGAACATGTGAATGTCGTCTCCTCTTTCCTTACCACACTTTGGGCATCTCGGAGTGGGGCCTTTCCCCATTTTAGCCAGTTTATACGGAGACCAGTAAACTCTGTGGAGACAGAAAAGGTGGTTCCGCCTTAAATTTGCAGCAAGAACCGTGGAATATAAAAGGTTACAAGATACTTGCCACAAATCTTCATGCTGCTCTCCCGGTAAGATCTTCTCCCAGAGTAATGATGGTAAGTTGAAATCTCCATCTGCCAATTCCAATAAGAGCCAATACCAACTTGCCACCTCTTTTTTCCGGGGGATATTCATCGCCATCTTTGATTCCAGTTCATTAGATAATCCAACACCGTCCCCGATGGAATGGAGCCAGCTTTTTATTTGAAAGTATTTAAATCTTGAAAGCTGATTGTTGGTCAATTCTTGGCATTTCTCCCATGAGATCAAAATTCCATCCACTATCAGATGACCCCAGCGTATTATATTAACATTTTTCAAAGGAAGAGCCAGACTATCTTTGGACCACTCTGGTGAACCGGGGGAGTTCCAAATAGGAGCCATTCCACTATAATAACTCAGTTTTAATTCTCTCCTGATTTTGTACCATGTTTCCGCAAAGGACTGCAGAATTTTAAGTCTCACCCTTTTAAAGAAGCGCAAGTCCCCATATTTGTGAATGAAACTATATTTACCCCCTTCCACATCTTGCAGCATTGCTTTAAACATATTTCCTAGATCCGTAGAATCTAGAAAGCTAAAAAGCATTTTCCCAGATTTTAAGAGAAATACCCATGCATAATACGACAGGTCTGGCAATCGTATCCCTCCTTTATCATATTTCCTCCTCAACTTTTTCATTGAAATACGGACCCCTTTTGATGACCAAATAAAACTAGTGATTTTAGATTGAGCCTTATTAAGCCAAATTTCCTTGAACGCCAACGGAATATTCTGAAACAAAAAAGTGTATTTGGGCAGGATGGACATTTTAATCAGGTTTATTCTCCCATATAATGTCAGTGGAAGATGTGCCCAGCTTAACAACAATTTTCCCACTTCTTTGTTTACTTTATTAAAATTGGCTTCCGGGATTAGCTCTACTTTTGGAACTATCTTGATGCCCAAGTATCTCATCTCCTCCTGAATACACTCTAGCTGAGAATCAATATTCCAGGTCATTACCACCGTTTTGTTTTCATTTATCTCATATCCTGAGATGGCCCCAAACTGCGATGCTAACTCATAGACCATCGGAAGGGAGGAATCGACTTCTGAGGAGTACACTACCAAATCATCAGCATATAATCCCCCTCTTTTCTCCCATCCTCGAAACTTAAAAGAGGGGATACTCTCATGATTCCTTATCTTTTCTGCTAAGGGCTCAATATATAAATTGAATAAGAGGGGAGATAAGGGGCACCCTTGCCTAGTTCCCCTAAAAATTTTAAACGGTTTTGACAGGCTCCCATTCACTACAATTCTAGCTATGGGGTTTCTATATAATAAATCTATCGCAGTACAGAAATTCTCACCGAGATTAGATAATTTTAAGATCTTCTGCAGATAGGACCAATTAACCCTATCAAAAGCTTTAGTCGCGTCAACTGTTATCACTGCCAATGGTAATTTATATGTGGTGGCTATATTTATGGCCCCAATTAAACTGAATGTGAGGTCATTAATTCCCCTGCCTCGCACAAACCCTTTCTGATCTTCATGCAGTAGGTGCCCTACCACTCCGCTAAGCCTATCCGCCAACATTTTTGAGAAGATTTTATAATCTGAATTGAGTAGCGAGATAGGCCTATAGGAGTCACAGGAATTTGGTGGTTTGTCGGGTTTTAATATCAGCGTCACTATGGCCTCATCCCAGGACGATGGAATCTCACTACCATTTTCAAAAATGGCTAAAAATAGTTTAACCATTACAGATGTTAAACAGTCCTCTAATTTTTTATAAATCTCGATAGGGAGACCATCTGGGCCCGCTGCTTTATTTGATTTCCCTGCTCTAATAGATTTCCCTATTTCCTCTACTGTTATTGAGCTGTCGATATCTACCCTTTGGGCATCGGAAATCTTCCTTGGAGTATCCTGTCCCAGCCATTCTTCCACATCCCCCTCTCCTGTATTTAAATCCTCCATGTATACTTCTCCAAAATGGTTGAGAAAAGCCTCCTCGATACCCTCCCTTGTCTCAATTATATTTCCTGAACCCTTTTGCTTTAACTCTTTTATGAAGGATTTTACCTGGTCTTTTTTTGTCTTCCACGCAAACAATTTGCCACATCCTTCTCCATAATTAAAATGGGCTAGTTTACTTGCTTGCCACCTTTCTTGTAGTCTACCTTCCAATACGCCTGCGAGGTCGTTTTTTAGAGTCTGAATAGAAAGTTGAAGAGGTTCTTGTACAATCTCTTTATTTGACAACTGCTGTTCTAAAAGCCAGATCTTTCTCTCTATATTAGCTATCTCTTCCCTTCTTTGTTTATTCTTATGAGATTGAATAGATATTATTTTCCCCCTTAGAAAGGCTTTATAAGCATCCCACACTATGCCAATTGCTGCTGTATCCAAATTATCCTCAAAAACTCTTTGGTTTCCAATCTAAGTTTCCTTACTATATCATCATCGAATAGTATAGTACGATCCATTTGCCATCTCTTCTGCGCTACTTTCTTTGAGGGTATCAGAGACAAAGTAATGGCTGAGTGATCTGACATGTGTGATCCCAGATGACTCACACTTCCAACTCATTCTTTTATAATACGACTGATCAAAAATAAATCAATTCTAGATTGATGCCCATATTTTTTGTTATTAAAAGTGTAGCTCTTAAGGGGTCCCTTCCTCTCTCTCCAAATATCACACCAGCCTCTAACCTTCATTGAATTTTTAATCAAGGATCGTGTTTTATTGTTTATCAATGCCATACTTTTGGTTGAACGATCCAGGTTAATATCCAAAACTATATTAAAATCACCTGCCAAAATAACAGGGTCGGGGAAATCCAAAAGTTCTGTTAGCAAGTTACCGAAGGGAATAGGGTCATCTAAATTTGGGCCGTAATAGCCAACCACTGTATATGCCTGATCATAACATCTGACCTTGGCTATCGCCCATCTACCTGCCCTATCTACTTTACTACGCTCTATTACTATCTGAGGATTTGTTTTCACAAAAATTGCTACCCCTCTAATAGTAATCTGCTGATCAGTGAATACCGCTTTTTGTATCCAGTTTCTTGATTTGAGGACCACTTTCATCTCTTCACTTGTTAAATGGGTCTCTTGTAAAATTATGATCTGGGCCGGGCATCTTTCAAATATTGCAGCAACTTCTCCCTTCTGTATTTCATTCTAAGCCCATTAACATTCCATGAGATAAATTCTATCTGATTTATCTGGCTGACTGTCATTTTATATTATTTAGAAACATTAACTTTTTTATTAAGGCTTGATTATATCTTTTCCAATGAGGACTAAAAATGTTTTTCTTTTTTACCCACTGCTTCCTCACCCGTGTACTAAAACCTGTCTGTGACTCCCCTCCCCTCCCTCCCACCCTTAGAAAACCCTCCTCTAGCTTCATGTTGGCCTAAGCCTTAGGGGGCCCCCTTGCTTGAGGAAACCAATAATATAAAATATTAATAGAAAAGGAGAAAGGAAAGAACCAATAATAATCTTTCTACTATTACGCCATAGCAGTTCTGAGAGAAAAAAGGAAGGAAAAACTAAACAATACCAACAAGCCTCACCAAAGGGGTTTCAAGTGATACTCAAAAGCTTACATCTCTGGAGGAAAACCCTAGCTCCGCCCTGTCTCTAGCGACTTCAAAAATTCAGCTGCATCCTCTATCCTTCTAAAGTTATACAGTTTGTTATTGTGCATCACCCGAAGACTGGCCGGAAACCTCAACTGGGCAGTCGCCCCCATTTTTTTGTATGGCTCAATCATATTTCCGAATTCCCACTGCTTATTCGCTGTTATTTGAGATATGTCAGATCTGATTTCAAAAGTCATTCCGTCCATTGTTAGACTTTTCTGTTTTAAGGCCTTTATTAGTATTTCTTCCTTGATCTTATAAGTTTTAAAATTAACAAGAACTTTCCTTGGTTTAGTTTTACCCGGGGATGCCTTAAAAGGGTCTCTATGGGCCCTCTGAATATCTTCCATTAATTCATTTATCGTAGACTCAATCTGTATACTTGATTTTATAAGTCTTGCAACAAAAGCCTTAAGGTCTTCTCCCTCTGAACCTTCTGGAATTTTTAGAAACCGGAGATTGTTTCTTCTCATATTATTTTCTAATGATTCCATTTTATCTTTCCAGATCGTCTCATTTCCCTTTAATATCTTTATCTCCTTAGTATTAACTTCAGTTTGAAGCGTAAGTTCTTTTACTGAAGACTCCAGCTGAGTGGTCCTACTAGCAAGGTCATCCATTTTTCTCTCTAGGCTATCGCATGCGGATCTGATCTCCTTTTGATTTACTTCAGAGACTTCAAACCTATTCCTCACTTCCGTTGTTAACACCCTGATTAAATCAACCACAGATTGAGACTGTGATTCAACTTGCGGTTGGGAAATGGTATTCTGAGACTGATTTACCTCCACTCGCCCGTCCGAGGCTAATATCGAGGCTTCCTTTGCCCCCTCCACTACCTCTTGCTGCATCTCGGCTAAAAGTGGAGTATTAGGCTCCATACTCCTAAGAGGGGAATATTCTCTTTCTTCGACCAATGATGGGCTGGGCTCCAGCTCTGCCACTTCTTCCTGAGGGTCTGGGAGACTTGCCAGTATCTGATACCTATTGGGGCTAACTATTTCTTTATTTCCTCCCTGATTATACAATGTATCAGATTGTGCTGGATTTTTTAAAACCAAGGTTTTCGGAACTACTTTTAAAAAAGTCCTTAGAGACGGGGTAATTTTTAAACTTGTTATCGGTATCCCTTCTTTATTGCCTCTTTGCTTCCTTCTCCTGGGAATCTCCCAATCACTTTCTTTTACACTGTGTTGTTTTAAGACAGAATCACCTTCAACCCCTACAGCCTCTGTAGTACCAATTGTACAAGTTGCCGTATCGTCTTCTTGGTTTTTACTTGGTATTTTTTTCATAGGATTTATCCGATTTCTCAGCTGATACCTGTTCTGGTACGTGCCCCTTTCCGGGACCTGGCCCTCCCCCACTTTTTTCAAATTTCTCGATGCCAGTTTACCTTTTTGATGTTTTACTAACAGAGTAGGAAGAGGACTAGATATCTGACTAAGTATCGGTTTTCCAATTTTCCTATTTTGTGTCTGAGTTTGTGTCTGAACTCGACCTCCTTCTTCTCCCTCACATTTAGCTTCCTCCACTTTTGTTAACTGATATTTACTAATGATTTTCACTACAGTGTACCACTGACCTAGTTCTGATCCAGCTCTGCTACTCCGTGAAACTGTGTATTCTGCCGTGTTATTAGTACTCAGAATCCAGCATGCCTTCCCCTTCTTATTTACCAAAGGCTTCAATACCCCAGCACAATCTTCTTGTACAGCGGAGCTCTCTATTGCTCCTGTTCTGCCTCTGCCTAGACTGCCCTGGATGGGAATCAGTGCCGCCGCCCTCCTTCCTTTCCCTACCTCTCTTGCCGCGCGTGACCAGCAGGAGTCCCGAATCCCGGGTCCCAACCCCCGATCCGACGCCCTACGGGCCTCAACACATCCAGGCGGCTGCCGTGCTTCTTTGCTGCCAGCCCTCTCACCGCCAGCAGGCCGTGCCCTGCAGTCCCGTAACAGCTGGAAATTCTGCTCGCTCGAGGTAAGGCTGCTTCCTTACACCACTACTCCGTTTCTTCTTAATGCAATTAAAAGTGTCTGCGATATTATTTTGTGCCCGTATCGTATCCGTTTCGCATTTGATATCGCATTTGATATCTTCCCCGTTTACCTCCTTATCCACATCGCATTATCTCCTCAAACCTCGGGGGCCTCCGCGACCGCGTCTCAAGTGGCCGCCATGTTTTCCTCCTCCGTGCTGAACTTGCCATGATCAATGTCCACATCTTTAGTCTTCCAGCACTAGGAGAGCTGTGTGTTGGAAATGTGTTACATCTGTGCTAAGTAGGTATTTGTTTCTACACATATAGGGAGTGCAGTATAGTCTTGTATAATTGTTACTTTTGAGGCACGTGTGCATTTTCATGTGTGTTTTTTGCAACATTTGTCTCATGGTTGTCTGACTAGTGTTGGTACTCTGGGGTTATTTGTAATGTCTTGCAGTTACCCATCAGCCACATGAGCATGGCCAATATATGAGAACAGAGTTGTCTCATTACTGGACCATGCCATCGAGCCTATGCACATGGTGACATAGATGCAGGTGCAACTTACACTGTGTTCCTTGACCTGTTGCCTTCCAGGAGTACCCCTGACTTGGATACCCACATCTGCAGGGTGTCTTTACAGTGTGGCCTTTACGTGTATGAGACTGCAGTTCTTGACAATCCCATTAACCTGACATTTTGTTTTTATGTGTGTGATGTAGGAAGGTGCACTACAGTGCTTGTGTAGTGTAGTAATTCAGATTTTGTCACAGACATCCATACAGTTGTATTATCTACGTCTCTACAAGAGTTAGCTTACGTATAATGTGAGGGTATCACAACTTATGAGAGTTCTGTCCTTTGTGAGGAGGCGCCCTTCTTTTGTGGTACTGTTTATTGCACTCTGGTTCTCACCTGTTTCTGAGCTGTCTACACATGTAGATTATATGAGTGGGTGGGTGTAGATTGTCACTGCTGTGGACATGTAATGTAATGAAATTATGACTTATAAAGCGCAAAATCATACCCTGGGCTAAACCATGCAGATGTGATGGGACCATACATTCAGTGATGTTACATACAGGGACCAACTAGTTATATTTGGTGTTGAGATTCCACGCCCCTAGCATTATCCAGTGTGGTGTATGGGGGGGGCTGTTGTGTAGTGTGTGACATTCTTGATGTATGGTGTGGGTCAAAGTTGTCTGGTAATGTATTCAGTCAGGTGATGTGTAGTGTCTGTTAATTTACCCCTGGAATGCTTCACATACACACACTGACAAATGCACACCACCTCTGTTATGGTTGATTTTGACTATTTGGTGAAATGTGTGTTTGTATGTGTTTTTAGTGTCCTCCACAACAGTACTTTGAGTGTAATGAGTGTCCTGAGGGACCTCTTTCAGGGGCGTGGGTGAGGTCCATGAGAATGTGGCTTACAAGCATGTGACCTGTACATATCTAATTGCCATATTGTCACACTCATTCAAAATATTGGGTATTCTGCCATTGCACAACATCAAGGTATCTGTGGATACTATTTGCATTGCATCTACAGGGATTCAATGATGTACTTTATGCCATTGGGTGTTACTTGGATTGGTACTAGGAGGTACTACTCAGACTTTTTTAGCAATATATCTATGGTGCTGCTTCTTATCTGACCTATCACTACTGCTCATTGACTTTTAAGGGTCTCATTGGCTGTTCCATGTGCGGCAGTGGTTGCTGGTACTGCTGCTGAGTTGGTAGTAGTTTACACCCTGAGTGAGGGGATGATAATAAGACTACATTGGGACCCTTCTCTGCATCAACTTTTAACACCTGCCGTCGATGACCACTGACAACCCCGGAAAACTTCAAAAACTTCCACACGTCACTATGCGCTCTTCTGAAGGTCCCTTCTGGCCCGTCATTTCCAGGTTATCATATATTTTGTATTGGGTACATGTCAGCGCATATTAAATTAGGCACATGTTGTTCGCACCCTCCCATTCCTATGTGCAACAGCACGCACCTGCTCTAGCATGACGTTCACTCAATTTGGTTGTGGACCATATATGTGCATGTCAATGTGTCACTTACCAGGGGTGGCATCCACGAAGGTTCAAAATTGGGCCATGTGCAAACAGGCAAAGTATCGGCATGACGTGTAGCATAGGCTCCATGTCAGCACACAAAATAGGAAGCTGCGTGGAGATGCTTGTCGGGCTTTTATCCCTCCCTTTCAGCCTGCTCTGATGAGGTGGCTGGACCGCTATGATCGGCGCGTTTGAAAGATGCATCGTAATTGGGCTGCTGCTCTGTACGCTGGTGCACTCTCCGTCATCGCGGTCGGAAATTTCTGTTGGACGGACCGCAGCGGTCGGATTTCTGTGCATAAGCATGCATTGTAATCCGGCGGTCGGAGCGACCACTTCCAACATCACCACAGTGATCCGTCCGCCTCCAACAATACCGCGGAAGCCAGTCAGACTGGCATCATAATGACCCCCTAAATGTTATCCTTCCACAATGTATGCCTTTTACCTCATATTTTTAGATTGAATTTAGAATATTAAATCTTATTTTCCCCTTCCACCCAACACTGTATGTATTCGATCTAATGTTTGTAGGACTCTAGTTACTTACAGTGGTGTATTTGAATCTTTTATTATTTATCATAACGTTTTTACATTGGAGTTAGTTATTATTTTTTATTTAATACTTTGTTTTTTATAAAACATTTGAGGCAATTTTGTTGTAAATTATATATTCATAAAACAAGTACATTTCTTTTAATTTTTATAATATAACTTTTTTGTTACTTGTTTATTATATAAAATAGGCTTATACTTTAAAAAAAATATTTATTACATAGGTTTGTATTATGCTTTATTATTTAATTTCAATTCATAATATACTTTTTTATTAGCATCATATATTTTATGTGAATTTATAATTTAATGTTAGAATTCATATATTCTTTGTTAGGGTTATTTTAAAGTTGCATGCATTGTTATGAATTATCTTTTTTTAAAGTTTTTAACTCAATGCTTTCATGTTGTGTAACAATCTATATTATTAAAAATGTATTACATTTAAAAAAAAGTATCTTACCAGTTTTTTCAAGTAACAATAGTGTTAATTTCATTCAAATATATGTTTACCTATGTAATGCCAAAAGTTTGGGCCATGATATTTTTATAGTCAATATTCTGGTGCCTTCGATCGGCCAATCTTAACCTCGCAGTCATCCCCAAAATCAGGAAGGTAAGAAGCAGAGGAAGATCTTTCTCCTATAATGTAGCTAGACTTTGGAACACCTTGCCCCCACACCTTCGTTCGGAATCCCGTCTTCTCCCCTTTCAAAAACTTCTTCAAACTTGGTTATTTCAACACGCTAGTTTATAATCTACCACGTTATCTCCTGTTCGGCTGCTAGCGCAGGGATGGCTTAGGGTAGCTATGCGCTCTATAAATGCTGAATAATAATAATAATACTTTACAATAAATGTATGCAAAGTCAATTCTTTGGACCTCAATATTTTTTCTGTGCTATTTTTATTTTGCGATATTTTGGTGTTTCCTCAATATTCTATCATATAATCCAAACTGTGAGGCAAGTTGATACTTGCAGTGATAGGCAGCACTTTTATTAAAAAACCTGTAAATAAACAAATGATTACCAATAACATTTTGCAGCCTCTAACTATGATTGTATGTAGTGATTACAAAAGCCATGATCTCAGGCAAAAGTGCAGTGCCAAGGTGGTAAAAACTACGATGCGAGATGGAAGGGAGCCAAAGTAGGTAACAGAATGACAAAATATCCATACAGACGTCGGGAAACATGGCGGCCGCACACAAGCAGGTTGCGGACACAGATGGTGGCGGAGTGAGTTCTCTACACTTGGGGTGTGCTTTCACCCCACCTTCAGTGTGCACCTACCTAATGCGTGTTGAAGTGATGGGCCAAGGATAGTCCTGTTGTGCCGCTTATGCCGTGGGCGATCCAGTCAGCAGTTCCTGGCTCTGGCCCCGCGGGGATCCTCCACTGAGAGAAAGCCATGCCGGAGCTGCAGCGCAGAAAGAAGGCGGTGGTGCAAGTCCTGTGTGGATGTGAAGGGATAGAACAACTAGACCGCGAACCTCGCTTGCCCAGGGAACCAATAGGATGAGCTTTAGAGTGGCTGAGGAAGCCCTGGCGGCAGTTCTGTGTTCCGGAGGCTGAAGAAAAGAGAGGTCCTAGGGAGGACAGCTTCTATGGAAGAGGCAGGCTTGGGCCTGCGTTTCAGGTGCTCTTTGCATGGCCTGCAAGGAAGACCACCTCCTGGTGCTGTTTTGGAGGTAAGGTGGAGGAGAGTAGTTGGGGCCCCCTTTTTTAATTGACAGTAGGAATGCTTTATAATCACGGGTAGTCTGCACTCATATATATTCTGTGTGACTAATGTATGAAAATAAGTTTGATGATTAAAAGAGGAATAAGAGATGTTAAAGTATCCTTATAAATTAATGCAAATCACACCCACTACTTTAGAAATGTAACTGACAAAAGTGTGTATTAATACTTATTTAGGGGATAACAAATTAAATGTGTTTTGCTAAAAAGTTTAATATTACAATCATGATACTAATATTTTACAATTTGCCATTTGTAACTGCTGAGGTATATATCAAAAGTACGGCTTATTTGCTTGTAGAAGTGCGCACATAATGTAACCTGTGTGTTGTTAATTTAGCCTAACTGTAGGCCTGAAATGCATTTCCAATGTATTTTCCAACTAAACATTTGAATTCGCATTTTGCTTGCACTGTGGAATGTTGCATGTATCTTGTGTTCCCACTGCAGGTGGACAAGGCTTCATTAGTTGAGAAAAAGAGTTATTGTTCATAGTAGATAGAGGGGCCTGAGAAGTAGAGATGCGATAACAGATGGGGGACGAGTTCTCGTGGGAGAAGGAGATGGCACCAAGGACGTACGAAATATCTCAACTTGTGAACATGGAGGCGGATAAAGGAAGCATGAGGATGCTATAATAATGGAAAAATACTAGTACAACTGTGGGGGGTGCCTTGATTCAGCGATTGCTTATGGTGTACCATAGTTAGGGATAGCTGACACTTTTGCTTTTAGAACACCTGAGGTGCAGTCCTCAACTTTGCTTTTCTTTGGCGTTACGCTACATGGCCCAGTTGGAGCTACTTCTTTGGAAGGCTCTGACGGCTGACACCTTTTCTCCTTCTTTACTGAAGCTTGTCTTAGGTTAGGGTTTCCACTCTAAGATAGTGTAGGGACAGTTAGGGAATTGTTAGGGATTTCTAAATGGAGTGTTGATGCAATCCAATGTGCATTTTTGCCTCCTGATAACTTATGTGTATAGTGCTAGTTGTTTTCTTTTTGTTATAAAGGGTGAATCAGTTCTGGAAATTTGTTTTCATCCTATTTACATTGTATTTCTACACCATAATGCTTTGATTGATGTACCTTAATCTGTTTCAGAATATGAAATAAACTAACCTCAGTTTGGTAGTCGACCTGAGTTTTTATATAGTAATTTAGATATTTGGGAATATCAAGATTTTTGAAGGGAGTTCTCTCATTACCTCTCATGCTGCACAATGAGAACCTTCGACCAGGTTGTTGAGAAGGATGGGTTCCGGCTTTTCCGGATGGTAGCTAGAGAGGATGGTTCTACACTTGAAGAAAGGGAAAACTTAAACCCAAATCTAGAATAGCTGTTGAGCCTTACTCCAGCGTCCCTAGCCTAGAGCCGAAAATCAAGAATTGGAGGATAAGCGGAGTTCCAATGATGTGTGGCGAACCCAGTGGCAGAGGAGAAGTGAGAATTAATAGGGGAGTTTGTGTGTGTGTGAAAATTATGGTAGATTGCGGTGAAAAACTGGTTGTGTGATGTCTGGCGGAGATGTTGTGAGAGTCGTGTGAATGTGGTGATAAGTCGTTGTTGAAGTTGTTATCGGGTCTGACGTGGCTTAAGATCCTGGGATATATAGTAAGGTGTAGAGGACACCATGTTGCATTTGTCTGCTGAGTTTTGTGGGGGTTTGTTGTGAGCCGTTGTCGATGGCCCCAAATGAGATAGGGAACTTTGTGTGAATGGGAAAAATGTGAATAGTGTGGTAGGCCTTTTTGCGCAGAAGGGAAACTAAACTGATTCAGGTGATTCCCCGCTGGTCGAGGTTTCATTGTGAGAGGGCATTCTTTGAAGCGTTTGAATTCTATTGATTCTTTTAGTGGAGCATACAATTGGTGTTTGAAAGGAACGTGCGTGCGAAACAAATTGTGAAGTAGGGTGCGCTGCTGCGAGGAGTGAGAGTGACGTTGGAGTGTACTGCGCTGGGATAGGTTGGATCAAATATTTGAAATTGTTGTTGTTGGAACTCCGAGGATTAAAATGTATTTGTCATTGACATTTAAATACTCTATTAGCAGTTTTATTATTTATCGTCTTATGTGTTATGTTTTATCACTGTTTTTATATTGGTGCTCATTTGAGCGTTTTTAGTTATGATATGTCCTGTGTATATTTGACAATTTGTATTTTGCAATTTATTTTCATTGAGATGGTTGCACAAGGATAAGGATGCCCAATTGTACAATGATTCCATTTGTTCTATTCTATTAATGCCAATTTTTATATTCTTTTTATGTTATGGTGCTGTACTGTGTACTTTTATGATCTCTAAGATTGAATAAAGAATTTTGATTGATTGATTGATCGATTGACAGGACGTCTGTTAGGAGGTAGAAGGGAAGAGAATCACAGAAGAGGCGAGAAGGAGAGTGAGGAGTGAGAACAAAAGAAGGAAAACAGAAGGTGGTACTTGGGTAACTCCTCAGAATAGACATTGCGTCATCAATGAGATACTTGATGATGAGCACGACTAGGAGGCTGAGTCAGCAGGTAAACAACTTGTGGAGTTAGCACTCACTGCAACCATATATTCCGCTTTGGGACTAGCAGGCAGTGGACACAACAGAAACAAATCAGGGCTCCAGGAGCTTTGCTTATGCCTTGCTCATGCACTGCCTGCATGGGCCATGCAACTAATGCAGCAGGTGCAGTTGCAGGGTGCCACAAGGCAAGTCAGGTGTAGCAACCCTTATTTTTAACTGTAACTTAAATTTTAAGGGTTAAAAAAGTTCTCATATGTCTGGAGGCATCCGGGTGCAAGCAAAGAAGGAAAAACAAAAAACCTAAAGTTGAAATAGGTTGGTGAAACTGCATATCGCTGAAAATAGAACTCCTCATATGAAGGGAATGCCAGAGATGGAACTTTAAATGAAAAGACTCTCCCACTTGGTCGAAGTTTATTAACTATCAGTATACAGAGTAAGAAAGCCTGTGCTGATCTGAAAGGGCGAGAAGGCACAACATTTGAGCATGCCTTGGAATGGCGTACAGCCATCTGAATTAAGAGCCTTGAAGTCACAACAGCGACTCTTAAACATGGACCTCTCCTGAATAAGAAGCCAAGGAGGCTTTTTAAAATGTCCTGAAATGGTAGCCATGCGAGAAAGCATAAGTAAAAGCACAGGAGCCGTATTTTGTGCCAAATGGGTCGGGTGAGTGGTAGCAGCTGGCAACCCCAAGTACAGGACATTGGTATAATCCAATCTGGCACCTACCAAATATTGAATTACCTTATAGTGACAATGCTGTGGAAGAAAAGGAAAACATTCCTTAAAATCTTTAGGTGGAAAAAGCAGGTGGCCGCAACCTTGACACTTGGGATGTGGACGGAGACCTGATCATCAACACTCAGGCATACGACCATCCAGAGGCATGATCTCCTATGATCACTACCTCAGTTTTATCCACATTCTGCTTCAAGCAGTTCTCATTCACCCAAATAGCTACAGTTGTGAGACAGACATTGGAATTAAAATGGGGGAACTCAGAGTTCCAATCCATTCTTGAAATTATCTGGGTGTCGTCAGCATAACAGTCAAAAAGAAATGATCAGTTTGACCAAAGGGGCGCATAAAATTTGATATTGTAGAGCTCACAAGTGAGCCCTGGGGAATAGCACAAAACATAGGAATGGCAACCAATCAAATAGGAAGCATCACCACTTCTTGACTGCGATCGGCAAGGAAGGAAGCAAGGCAATCCAAGGCTGAACCTAAAATATCCCGTGGAAAACTATATCAAAAGCAGCCAGGAGATCCGAAATGTTCAGGGCCTCCATCCCACCTAGATCAAGAAAGTTAATCAAAGCTATCTTTGTGCTTTGCTTGCGAAATTCCCAGAAGAAAATTAGATGCAATGTGTTCCAAGAGCTACAGAGATACATCCTTTTCTGTAATCTTAGTGATAAAAGGCAGAAGTGAGATTGGTCTATAGTTACCCAAAAAAAATTTCCTCCAGTGAAGGCTTTTTCAGAAGAGGTATAATGCAGGCCTTTTTCCAATCCTTAGGAACCGCAGCTGTAGACAGAGAATAATTAATTCAATAGCCTGAGGTTCAAATACTTCCACAAAAAAGTTACAAATCTTACTGGGCAAGGGGTTGTCTGGGGAACTTGAGTCCACTGCTTTTCTCAGGTACCCCATGAGGTCCATGGACACTGGGGCAAACCTCTGAAGCAAGGCTACTGATGACGGAGGCAAATGGCACTCATTTCCCCTATGTAAAGGGCCATCAGTAGGAAGAAATGAGTCATAGATATTCAGAAACTTTGATTTAAAGAAAAGGGAAACAGATTTACAGAACTCTAGTGATGGTGATTAATCTCACTTCATAGTTAGGGTGCGTAAAATCATTGTTGAATTTGAATACTTCTTGGGAAGGGATTTTAGCTCGAGCAATCCTAGAGATATAAAATTGAGATCTAACAGAAAATTATTTTTTATATTTTCTCAAAGCAGTTGTTGGAAATGGGGTTTCTGGTTGACAGAGGTATGCACCCTGTCCAAGCAGGAACTACAATCCTTGTCAGTGTAAGTGTAGTATACACTAAGGGGCAGATTTACAAGCCCCTTGTGCCTTCTTGCGCCGCCATTGCGTCACTTTGTTTGACGCAACGGCGGAGCAAACAATGCGGCCTATTTACAACGTGACGCATCTAGGGAGATGCGTCACGTTGTAAAGACCTGCGTCACATTATACCTACGTCAGGTATAATGTATGCTGGGTGGGCGTTCCCACGCAGGAAGACCTCGTAAAAGTGATGCAGTGAAATCTACAGGATTTCACTGCGTCACTTTTAGGATGTCACTGCGTCAAAACCTTACGCCTGCTTGAAGCAGGCGTAGGGAGTAACGCAGTACAGTAAGTAAAGGCCTCAAAATACATTGCTGGAGTTGCGTCGTGCTTGCGACACAACTCCAGCAATGCGTGACTTTGGGCCAACAGATGCGTCAGAATTTCTGACGCATCTGTTAATCCTTGCGCCATGGAGCACTGTATTGTAAATACAGCGCATCCATGGTGGCGCAGAGACATTTGACGCTTTCGCAAGGAAACTGATGCATCTATGCAGATGCGTCAGTTCCTTGTAAATCTGCCCCTAAAGGTTTACCTGTGCTCACCCTCTGGTAGCTAGGCACTCAGGCTAAACTAAAGAGGCAATATGTAAAGTATTTGTGCACACACACAGTAATACAGTGAAAACACCACAAATGTACTTCACACCAGTTTAGAGAAATAGCCAGTATTTATCTCAATAAACCAAGACCAAAATGATAAAATTCCAACATACACAGGTTAAGATACGAATTTTGCAAGCTCAAATCAATATGCAGTGTTTAGAAATCAATAGCTCCAACTGGGACTATCTGGTCCCACTTGACCAGGGCAAATCCAAAAGTTCAGTCTGACCACGATGGAGCATGAACCAGATAAAGGAGTCATGCAGACCGGCTGAAAGTACCTTTGATGCGTCGAAGTTCAGGGGTGATGCATTGAGCTAAGGAGGGGATGGTTCGCTGTCAAAGGCAATGCGTAGTTTCTGAAGTCGGACAACGTTGTTGATGCGTCGATGTCAAGAGCGCTGTGCATTGGGCTGATGCTTTGATGTCGAACCGCTGGGCTGTAGGCAATGTGTGGGCAGGAAGCTGTGCATGGCTGGGAACGCGCAAGAGTCGGGGATGATGCATTGCAGACGTCGGAGATGCTGTGTCCAAAACTCTCATAGAAAGTACCTTTGATGCGTCGAAGTTCAGGGGTGATGCATTGAGCTAAGGAGGGGATGGTTCGCTGTCAAAGGCGATGCGTAGTTTCTGAAGTCGGACAACGTTGTTGATGTGTCGATGTCAAGAGCGCTGTGCATTGGGCTGGTGCTTTGATGTTGAACCGCTGGGCTGTAGGCAATGTGTGGGCAGGAAGCTGTGCATGGCTGGGAACGCGTAAGAGTCGGGGACGATGCATTGCAGACGTCGGAGATGCTGTGTCCAAAACTCTCATAGCGACGGTGATTCGGAGGCACTGAGCCAGCAAATTCAGGGCTGAATTGTAAGTCGAGGTTGTTGCATCATGCAGTCAGTGAGCGGTGTGCACGGCTTTGGTGCAGGTAACGGCGATGCATCAATATAGCAGGGAAATGCACCAGTTCCAATCAACCCGTCAGTGTTGATGCCTTGGTTCCTTGGGTTGCAGCACCAAATACTAACTTCCAAGGGCCCAGGACTGGATTTAGCCCCACTTGGCAGAGCAGGACTCACAGCAAAGGTGAAGTCTTTGATATCCCTGAGATGTCAGAAACAGGGGGCAAACCCAACAAGCCCTTGGAAAACCTTTAAAGATGCAGGATGTAGAGAATCAAGTCCAGTCCTCTCACTCCCAGGCAAGAAGCAGCAGGCCAACACAGCAATGGCAGCCCCACCTAGCAGCACAACAGCTCTTATTCCTGGTAGAGTGTCCTCTGTTCCAGAAGTGTTCTGAGTATATGGTGTCGGAGGTCCAGTATTTATACCCATTTGGCCTTTGAAGTAGGGTGACTTCAAAGAAAGGTCTTTGTATTGCACAGAACCCTGCCCTTTCCAGCCCTGGCACCAGACACACTGCAGGGGGTCATGCAGCTCTTTGTGTCGGGACAGGCACAGCCCTATTGAGGTGCAAGTGGCAGTTCCTCCCTCTCACTCTAGCTCAGGAAGACCCATCAGCCTGGTGATGGGCCATCAGGATATGCAGGGCACACCTCAGCTCCCTTTGTGAGTGACTGTCTAGAGAGACTGCACAAAGCCCTGCTGTCACCCAACCCAGACATCTATTCCAGAGACAGGCAGAGACACAAAATGGATAAAGTAAGAAACGGCCAACATTCTAATAGTAGCATTTTGAGACCTGTAACTCATAAACCAACTTCACTAAAAGATGTGTTTTTAAATTGTGGGTCCAGTGACAACAAATTTACATTTCCTAGCTATTCCCAGTTGGCAGCTCCAATGCTGACCTAAGGGATGGGTAGACCTTGCTGCAATAAAAAGTGAATTTATCAGTTTTTCACTACCAGGACATATAAAGCTCAAAAGTACATGTCCTACCTTTTAAATACACTGCCCTGCACCTGGGGCACACCTAAGGCCTACTTTAGGGGTGACGTATATGTAATAAAAGGGAAGGTTTGGGCCTGACAAGTAGATGAACTTGCCAGGTCGAAATGGAGGTTTTAAACTGCACACACAGGCTCTGCATTGGCAGGCCTGAGAGATGTTTTAAAGGGATACTCATGTGGGTGGCACAATCAGTGCTGCAGGCACACTAGTAGAATTTAATTTCCTGGTCCTGGGCACATATAGTGCCCGTACTAGGATCTTATCAGTAAATCAAAAATGCCAATCATGGAGAAACCAAATGCCATTACATTTTAGACACAGAGCACATGTACTTTTACACTGGTCTACAATGAAAAAGTGCACAGAGTCCTAAGCCAGCAAAAACGAAGTTCTGCACGCAGTCAAAAAACAAAGGGTCAGAAGGCAAAAAGTCAGGTGAAACCGCGCGAAAAGATACCAGGTCTAACAGCATAACAGCAGTGTTACAGTTACTTTTTGCCAATGGAGAAAAATCTAAGCACTAAAAGTGTTCTAGATGTTTGTAAACCCATTTCTCCTGTGCTAAATTCTAAATCTATCCGGCGGTCCGAGGGTTTTGCTGGATGAGATAGAACTATTTTTCTCTAGGACGATACATTTTAGGCACAGGTAAGCCATTAATTGAATGGCTAATTGAAGACCATGGCTTAAAAGTGCCCAAGTTTAAGATAATTTCCCAGTGGCCCTGGTGTATTTGAGCTCTTTCCAGTATCACTTTTAATGAGTTCTGTGTCTACAACTATTTGTCTTGGAGAGTTTTCCCTATGGGATATGTAAGACATGCTCTCCTCTTTATGCCCGAAGCATTGAAAACCCTTGTATCACTCTGCTGCCATTCTACATGATTTTATACAACGTGTACTTAACATTTATTGCACCGCTGTGGCTTCACTGTTCCTCTGCATTGTGATTGAAGATTGTAACAGGCTGATCACGTTTAGTTTAGTGTCATTTCATTTAAAGTACTTTTTGATGCAAAGTCATATTTTTCAACAACAGGGAAAATGTTACTTTGCACGGATTGTCTTTTTTATTTTATATTTCTGATGTTTTCTTCTCATTCGATTCTCCTAAAGAGCTCTGCAGAGGTTGATTCAGAAAATGATGAGGAAGCCCATAATCCACACAGGAACAAGGGAATCTTAGCAACTGTCAAAAAGTTGTTTTACAAAAATAAATTCCAACGGCTCGTAGCAATGACTCACACTGCCTGATAGCCACAATATAATTTAAATACAAATGTGTCTGAGCTGGCACATGTAAGCTTAACATTCTAATGTCACTTGAGGTCAAAAAAATATTTAAATGAAGACTTGTCCAAGTAGAAGTTCTTTCTGGAACATGAAACGGTGACTTTGAACTCGTAAATTAGTTTAATGGCCTGATGTATAGATATGTGTTAATGGAAAAGTGTCAGACCTGTAGAGCAAGTTCTAAATCTGGAAGAGAATCCACCGGTGGAAGTTTCTGTACCAAACCATTCCAATTATGGAGGAACAGACACAATTGGAACCTTTTGGGGAATCATCAAGCAATCAGAGGTTACTGGGTTTAAATGTAAGAGCCCTTTACCTCTGATGTTGGGAGGCTTGCCAAACTATTGGACCCAATACTAAACATCAAGGGGCAGATTTACAAGCCTCCTGCGCCACCAGTATGTCACTTTTTATGACGTACTGGTGGCGCATGTTACTGCTCCATATTTACTTGGGGCCCGATTCACAGAACTAACTTAAGACAAAATCCTAAACTTACTACCATTTTGGTATTCACAGAAGGCACTTACTCATTTTGGTATTCACAGAAGGCACTTACTTACTCATTTTGAGTAACTTACTCATTTTGTGTAACTTACTCAGTTTGGTATTCACAGAAGGCACTTACTCATTGATGAGTAAGTGCCTTCTGTGAATACCAAAATGAGTAACTTACTCATTTTGAGTAACTTACTCATTTTGTGTAACTTACTCATTTTGGTATTCACAGAAGGCACTTACTCATTGATGAGGAAGTGAGTTACTCATTTTGGTATTCACAGAAGGCACATACTCGTTCCTGCACGGACAGAAATGCACAATGTTGTGCATTTCTGTCCGTGCAGGAACAGGTGGTGCAAAAATAGAGGGGGCACAGCATGTGCCCCCTGCACACACACCCGTGCACAGCGGCAACAGGAGGTCCTGTAGTGCCCCCTTAGTTTCCTCACTGCCACCCTTTGCATGGCAGGCTCACTACCATGGAAAGGGTCGCAGTGAAGAAACCCGTAATATGCTTGGCATTGCTGCAGCGGCACCACCAGCATATTACAGCCTCACACCACTGGGCCACCCCTGCGGGATCAAGGATCCCCGGTGGTTGTGGCGGTCCCAACACCGTAGTTGTAATAACGTGGGTGGACCACCAATCTGGAGGTCCAAGGACTGCCACCACAGGTTTGGAGATCCCATTGACCACCAAACTCGTAATTAGGACCTTAGTCTGCTTTTCTGCTGTTACATGTATTCAATATTCAATCAGAATAAGGTCTCATCTCCTATGAACTATTATAACCACAAATTTTATAGATGTCTATTAATTGTCCTTTACATCATGATGGGATGTATTTTTTAATGTGTTTTTTATGACGTAAAAATGTTTGTTTGTGTGTATCTTGATTGAAGAACATTTGAGTGACTGAGGGTTTCCGCCTTATGATTACACTAGGTTAGCAAACAGATTCGGTAACTCCAGTTCTAAGACTGATTTCAGGCAGTTCAAGGCCGTTTAAGTATTCCTCTCACACTGGTTAAGCCACAGTCTTCATCCACTGGTGTTAGCAGAAAGGGTGGGACTGGGAGGTCCATATCAGATAAACTGAAAGGAAACATGGTCATAAAAGAGGGAAAGGCTTCTTCAATTTTGTTTACCTTACAGCCTATTGGGAGTAACACCTCTGGGGAGGTAAGAAGCAGGAGGGGTGCAAGGACTGTCCCTATACTTCAGAGGGGCCTCCTGTCTCCTATCCTGTACATCCTACAGTATGGTATGACATCAAAATACCTCAGGAATGCTTTGGAGGAGCCCTACAATAAACACTGTTGTCTGGCAGGTTTCCTCTAAACTCTATCTTCTGTATCACAAGCATACAGGAGATCCACAATGGACATCGGGATGGTAACATGCAACGAATGCACATATCTCCCATGCTCATCCTACTATGCATATACTCAATACCTATGTCCAACAAAGGTATAGGAAAGGACCCAGTTTCAAGGGACTGGCAGACCATTTTAATCAGGAGAACCCCATAGGCAGCTCTCCCTGCATAGGCAACAGGTAAAAACATCTGACCTGCAGGCATAAACAGTAGTTGTCACCACTGTTATAGTGTGACCCGCAAAACCACATTGCTAGGATCAGGTTCTCAATCCATTGCCATGGAGGCCAGTGGTGTACACACAAGACTTATGTGCAGTGAGGCTTAAAGAATCAAAAAAGTCCAGAGAATCACTCCAAGGGCAACTTTGGATGATTTCTCCAACATTTGCAAATCTTGTAGCTCATCAGGATAACCTTCCGACAGAGGGATGTAGCTAACATTAGTGCGGCACGTGCTGTGGCATAAATGCCCAGGTTTGTGACGGGCTCACTGCATGTTTTTCACTACCAAACAAGGGGCTGCTGGGCCCATGTATGTAGCTTGCAGTCTAGCCAGTAGCACTGTTGCTACTCTACAACTACTGTGCAAACCTATGCCCTGCTCCTATATGCATGAACATCATTTTTAATAGCCCATCAACCAACCACAACTCTTATTATTAACTACTACTTTGAATCTGAAATATTCCACAATAGACTTCAAAACATGTCCTAAAAAACAAGACAGCATTTCAAATGATAGTTCTATCAGTGAATATCTAAAGGCATGTTCTTATAAAGATTGCCTTCACTCTTTTCTAAGCATTCACTGAAACAAACAGCCTACTTTCTGACCACTAGCCTACAGTCTGTTCTGTGACAGCCCAGAAACTGCTTAGATTGCACTTCCGATGACATCAGGACTACCACTGATGTTGACTCAAATGAAATGAAATAGTATCAATTCTGTTTCTAGATCTGTCAATTACTTCTGAAAATGTTTATTGCCCTACATTGCTACATAGACTCTAAATCAAAAGCGTGCAAAGCAATGTCCTGCACTAGATTTCCTCCTTTTGTCAGAGATCCCTCCTCATACGACTTCCTTTCTCCCGTACACCATCCCTTCAACAGCTGGACCACATACTCTCGTCTTCAACCTGTACCATAGCTGTCTAACAACCATATTCTCCTCCTTCAAACTCACCGGCTACAATTATCAAGATGGCATACAAATTATGCTAAAGGGTAACAACTCATTAGATCTTTATTTGTGTACTACGGGTCAATGCCTTTAAATTACTGACTGTTGGATGATAAGTAATCACATCAAGCTGAACATGTTGAAAACTGAGGCACGACCTTGTGGGAAATTACCCAACCATCATCCATCCAGTGTGTGACTAAAAGAGGTTGGCCCACCATGCAACCCTTCAACTATGTAAGGAACATGGCGTGACTATGGATTTTAAGCTGTACACTGTGTCATAAGCTAATCAAAAAGATATTTTTATATAATGTGATATCTATGTAAAATGTTTCCTAAAATATATCTCCCCAAAAGTGAACCACTTGGGGAAATCCTATGTATGTACAACAAGCATTCTTTACTTCTGTCTCATCAAGAGTATAGATTATTCCAAAAGTATACACCTCGAACAGCTCTTCATTTAATGACAATTCCTAAAATACATATCTTGCGCTCACATTACACCAGGCTTCCAGTAACTATATTGCCTGCCTGTTGTCATATGCAGGACCTTTAAAGCAAGCATTGAGTAACCCAAAATACAGGACCACTCCTCATCACACACAAAGTCCTTACCTACAAACTCAAGACTCTAGGCTAGCCCCAATCTTGTCCACTCATTCCTTCAGAAAGTCTCACACTGGCAGAAGCTGCTTCTCAGTTTAGACAGTTAAGGTATCAAACTCAGTTCTTGCTAGAATGCAAAAAGTGAGAACCACCTCAAATTCCAGAGAGAATTAAAAACCTGGCTCTTCCCAACCAGATCATTCTGTAAAATGTACCACTACCAAAAAGTTAAGACTCTGCATGCGCATCTGCTTCTATTCTCACGCTTTTCTTCCCCAAGTCGTCCTTATGTGTAGCTATCCATTTTCCACAAAATGTTCACAGCATGTCTCCATGTCTCTAGACCTTACTGTCCTTCACCCAATACCTCCCATATAAGCCTAAATAGAACCAGCACCCTACGACCCTGCACTCCGTTGTGAATTGGACCACCATCTGCCCTTGCCTGTGGTATGAAGCATAATATAAATTCTATGGTACAATACAATAACTTATTTTACACAGTATACTTACTTGCATTGTATTGCACTCATGTGGCTTCTCTCTTTCTCTGGATTGTGATTCAAGATTGTAACAAGATGATGGTGTTCAATTTAAAAACTAATTTCAATAAAAATGCTCTTTGATACCCCACCATATTTCTCTACAACAGGGGAAATATTACCTAGCAGAAACCCTGTTTTTTATTTTATTATTCTGATATTTTCTTAACATTCAGTTTTTTCAAAGAGTTCAGCATGGTTTATTCAAATACTGAAGATAACTTATCAAAACACAACATTGGAAAATGTTAATGCATAAACAGGAACATAAAATCTTAGCACTCCTCAAAAAAAAAAAATAGAAGATATTTTACAAAAAATCACCCAGGCTCCAAACAATGACTTCCACAACTTAATAACTACAAATTGATAATATAAAAATGTGATTGAACTGAGTCGCCTATCATCAAAATTCTTTATTCGGTATCTGATAAGGTTAACTATAAAAGTTCACATACACAGTTCAAAATAATTTAAAACACTGTTATCTTGTATCTACACAATATTATAAAAGTCATATCAAAATTGATTTGCGATATTTAAAAACATATTTTAAAAACGCAGTAACAGAGGCGATGGTAAATTCGTTATCTAGCAATTGCAAAGATAGGAATGCTGGGTGACATTGTCTCAAACAGGATCTTTTTAGTACTGGGATGATCCATTTTCTTCTCGGGGTTGAATAAAATTTGCAAAAAAACAATATATGTATCGTCGATTGTGTCGAAACATCATCACACGGGCAATTGCTTAAAACTCTTGACCAATCATTCTGTACAGGAAAACTCAGAGATCTGTGTAAAATGTTCAATCTAAAACGGGTTAACAGAAACATATCATAATCATTAGTTGTTATTACAATGTACGGTTGTATAGATGTAGTTGCTAAAGCCATATAGTAAGTTTGAACCGTCGATTTCATTAATTCTGAAGTGTTTCTGATTTCACCCAGATAATACATACAGCTCACTTTGAGGTCTTTCCTGGACACGTTACACATTGTTAGTGGGTCTTTATAATATTCGGGGCAGCCTATATTAAACAAGAACATTTTTACATATTCTAACCATCTTATCTGATTTACTCCGTCGATCGCCAATGCATCTTTCAAAATGTGACGGTTAAAAACTGTCTCCTCTGAGGTCCAGACTCGATGCCATAGAAGGACTGGCTGAATCTTGATTATGTCTTCTAAATATGGTATGCCCAATTCTTGATGGCATATATAGGTTGATGTGTTGTCTGGAACAGCCAAGAGGGACCTTAGAAACTTGTTTTCAGCACATTGTAATATATTTACCCCAGCGTAACCCCATATTCCTGCTCCATAGGTGGCAATAGCCACACTTTTTGCTCTATAAATCTGTAGCAATTCAGCAGGAGAACGTCTTCCTAATTTACTGCTAAAGTTTAACAGAGCCGTCAGTGATTTAATAAATAACAGTCTTCTAGCCTTAATCGCCTGACACCAGGAACCTGTATGGTCAAATAAAATCCCTAAATAGGAAAAGGTTTTAGTACTATCAATTGCCTTAGAATGTATAAAAATTGTTTTAATCTTCTTTTTTAGTCCGACCCCGCAATTCATTGTGAAGGTTTTGGAACAATTAACGATGAGGCCCAGGCTTAACATAAATTTAACAAACGTATTAACAACCTTTTGAAGGCCAATCGGAGTGCGGGCCATAAGGACCGCATCGTCCGCATACATGAGTGCTGGAATGGGACGAGTCGCTGCGGTTGGTAAGTCCTTGCAGTCCTGAACCAATACGGTTTCTAAGTTGTTTATGTATAATGTGAAGAGGAACGGGGCTAAGATGCACCCTTGTCTTACACCCCTCATCACTTTGAAGAGCTTAGAGCACTCGCCCCCCTTCCATACCGAACCCTGGCCTGAGCCCCCAAATACAGCTGCCTTAAAAATGTAACTTTTACAGCATCTACTCCCATACTCTCTAAGACTGACCACAACTTATCGTGAATAACACAATCAAATGCCGCTGTTAAGTCGACAAATGTCATGTATAAACTTTCCCTTTTGGCCTTTGTATACTTATCTATCAAAATATGCAAATTTAAACCCTGTTCTATTGTGCCCAAGCCCTTGCGGAAACCATACTGTAGGTCGCTAAGTATTTTCTTCTCTTCCGCCCATGACTGTAACCTATCTAGCATGACTCGTCCCACAATTTTGACTGTGGAGTCCAACAATGAAATTGGGCGGTAACAGGCTGGATTTGCCCTGTCTCCTTTTTTAAAAATAAGCACAATTATAGAGTCATACCAGGTCGGTAAAAAGCCTTGTGAGCAGCATGCATTAAAAACCTGCGTTAATAGTGGGCCCCAGAATTCTACATTAAATTTAAAAAGATCTACTGGGATCCCATCCGGCCCTGCAGCCTTCCCCCCTGACTTAAGTTAATGGCGTAGTTAACCTCACTAAAAGTAAAGTGTAAAGGTATGTCTTTGAATATTAAGGAATGCTCGGTTTCTGCCTCAATAGCTAGAGTACCCTGTTCTTCTTGCATGGGGTTATTATATAGCCTTGAGTAATGTGAAATCCATTCATGTTCGGCTATTGCTATCTCTATGGTAGCGTTGTCATTCTCGGCCAAAAAAGGGGCATTGACAGCCTTCCAAAAGGCAGAAGGATCACGGTTAACTGAAGCATCATGTAAGGCTTGCCAGGCTTCCTCTTTTAAGGCGGTCTTTCTTGCCTTTATAGCCCAATTATATTCAGTTCTTGCCTTTCTAATATTTTCCTGATCTTTCACTGTGGCATGGAGTATGTTTTTAAGGTTGGTATAAGCCTTTGTGCAGTTATTATCAAACCACCCTTGTTTATGATTTCTATTCTTTCTTGCTTTCACATTCAGAGACTCTTTAACAAAATTAGAGATATCCGTGAAATTTTTTACAATTTCCTGATGTGATGACCTCTCATTTAAACAGGTTAAGAGCTTTTCTTTACAATTTGTCACAACTTTACCCATGAAACGACATTTACCCATTTGAGTCGCCTATCATTTAAGTTGCACCTAAAGTTCAAAAGGTTGAACGAGTTAGGCAAAGACTTGTTGATAAAGAAGCACTCTAAGTTTGCCTAGAACATTATATGGTCATTTTGAAATCTTAAGTTTAATGGCCTAGGCTCTGACTTCTCTATCAAGTTTTAAATCTTGAAGGGATGGAGACATGGCCAAGGCAAAGATGGCAGCAGCCGCCTAACTGAAGAGCTCCTGGCAGCGTGTCTCCTGCATCTTCCCCAAAAATCCTGAAGCAGTGGACCCAGACTGATCCTGCGGACCCTTGTGGGCCCTGGGCAGTGCTCTTCCAGGCGTGCCATTTCGAGACCCCTGATAGGCAAGAGGAGCACCGTTGCGGCCTGACAGCGCCTAACTTGTAGGATTATTACCTGAGATGGAAGCACGGATGAGGATACCTACCACACGCGGCCTCCAGGTGATCCATGGGCTCCCTCCCCACAGGGACAGCTGACTGAGAAGGGACTGGATCCCTGGCAGAGAAGACTGGTGCATGGTGGCCTGGGGCCATGGTTGCGCCCCATAGCTTGCCGCCGGTCATCAGGGAACAGCTTGGGGGCTGAGATAGGAAGCTCAGAAGATGTAAGGGTGTGTACGGTAGCTCCCCCTCTGGCTCCTCTACCCCTCACTTCTTTGGTGGAGTTTATACAAACTTAGCGGCATTGGAGAGGTCAAAGAGGAATCAGCCAGAACACCAAAACTATAATGAAGGGATGCACAGCTGTTGATGGATCTGGGCATTTCAGTGTGGCCATGCATGGCCAGCAGTGGGCTGAGGACTGGTTATGCTTACAGAGCAGGCTGACAATAGGAAGGCACTGCTACTATCTGTATTGAGTAGAACACCTCAAGAGGCTCCTGCTTGTAAGAAACTATGCTAGGTAAAAGAGGTGTCCAGTCGGGCCAACAAACAGAAGACCACGTCCTGGGAAGGAGACAAATGCTTAAATTGTTGACAAGATAATGCAAGCTACACCAAGGCCATCTTAGAATCTCAAATTTACTCGGTTTCGCTGGAAATGGGGCTTCTGAGGGTAGACCACAGAAAGTTAGGGGACTGAGTGGCAGAGATGGAATCTACAATGGCCCTCATGCGTCTGTCAGTATCAGACATGCAAAAATAGGGTTAGTATCTCACTGAGGCCAGAGGACGTTTGGAAATGGCTTGCAAGCCAAGGGATCACAACTGCTGGCGCCAGGACTGATAGCAAACAGCAGTATAGGCAACAACTGCCAAAGAGCAGAACACTATTCTTCGCAGGCCACCGAGGAAAGAGCAAGCATTGTGGCAGAAAGGAAGCAGAAAAGAGACTCTCAAAGATGGACAACAAAAGCAAAAGAAAGGGAACAATTGATGCCACTGGCTCTACGATGGTCATCAGTGGTCCACGGGGCCCAGTGTTTATTCCTATGACTGCAAAGCATATTGTGTGATAAGTATAGATGATGTGCTGCTTGTAATATTGTGAAGTAGGCGGGTTAAGGTGGGGTGAGTGGGGTGCTGATCTAGAGCATATGGCATCTATTCACACTAGCCCCCTACAAGGTGTATGAACAGGCCCGATTACGATGCAGTAAGAAATGGCTATGACCGTCGGTCGGAGCCATTCTTACCACATCGTAATCTCCTGTATAGAATAGTTTCCGACTGACCCATTTTGATGGTGTTGGTCGGAAATTATTCCAAACAGGAGTTCCGAATGGCTTACAACGGGCTGGGAGAGCCCGTCCGCCATTCGGAAGGCCTTCAGCAATCCCTCAGCTGGTTCTTTCTGGCCTAGGGGTACAATGGCAGTTTCCTACTGCCTTTCTGTGCCGGCATTTCCGACACAGAAAGGCACTGGGAAACTGTCTTTGGGGGCCCCCAGCAGGACCCTCATGGGTGCAAGGCCGCCAAATGGCGGACTATGGGGCACCATAGGTACCCTGTTGATCCCTGCACCCAGTGGCAGGCACCTTGAGCTGCCTGCCATGGGATGCAGGGATGAACTGCACCTCTGCTCTTTGCTATGAGAGCATGCATTCCATTCGGAATGCATGCTTCCATAGCAAAGTATAGGATTGCGACCGAACAGGGTTCGGTCGCATCCTAATAGCTGGGCTGGAACCGATGACAGGAGGTCGTTCGGTTCCATTTCCAGAGTGATGTTGGTCGGACTCCGGTCCGTCCGACATCGCAATCGGGCCCTAAGTTTCTGGTTATATTTTAAGATCGAGATGCAGTTGTTGTCTATACCGGTGTTGGGGGTTGGGTTTTGAAGTTAACAGTTCAGAGAATGAGAAATGACACCACTTTGCTACATTGGAACCTCAATGATGACTTCCTCACACCCTCTATGACATCAATGTTCATTATGAGGGGGTGGCAGGCAATATATGCATAGTGTCCTTCTGTAAGGGTTGGATGGACCTGAATATCCTTGGCTTTTACTGAAACTGTTTTATGGACCCAAATTGTTTTTCATAACTTGGTATCTAAGAGGGTTGGGCACCCCAGCAAAAATGTAGTGAGTTCATGCCTTCCTTAGGCACTGGAATTGGCACTGCCACTTTTTGAATTTTGCAAGAAACACATTTCACGCAAAGGGTGATTAAAAGACTGCAGAAAAAAAGGAGGGGTCAGATAGTTGGCACTTCTTACTCTTCATACACTCGAGGTGTGTTGATATGGATAGCTCCAGGAGTCCTCTATGCAAGTGGAATCAGACATATTGTCACAGAGGGATGAACTACAGCGACTTGGAGTGCTTTGAAAGGGGAATCACTGTCTATATCCAGTGTATACATCCCTAATGCACAACAAATGGCCTTCTTTGAGTCACTTCTACCGTTACTGATTGACAATACGCTCACGGGATGTGAGGAGGCAGTTAAAATTGTGTATTCGTCACTCGACACTTGGATAGGTCTATTCCCCCATTACAGTGAACTCCAGGCAGGCTGTTTCCCATCAAATTTAACTTGTGGCTAGAACAGTGGAGGGGTATGCACCCTGACACGCTACAGTATTTGTTGTACTTCCCAGTCCATGGTCTCCTCGTAATACCTGACATGTATTTTAGCACAGAAAATCTAGGGTGCAGGGTGACTAACTCTGAGTACCTTGGCATTAGTGATTTGGACCACAATATACTTCCAGTGATGTTCGAGTGGGGAAAGTGGCACCAACACCACCCACGGGCATCTTCGGGTAGAGGCCCTTTGGTGTCATCCTTTCCATGCAATCATAGGTCATAATATAAGGGAATACTGTAACACTCATAAGGGATCAGCCAGAGGCAGGGGACTGAATGGGACATCTTTAGGGTCGTCGTGCAAGGTGTATGTAGTAAGACTATCTATGGCGCAAGATTGATGGTATACAAAATCATCGCAGCTGAAAAAACTATAAAACAGATTGAACGAATTATGCCAATGGACCACAACCTGGGCCAGCTCCCAGCCGGCCCCAAGAATAAACTCACAGCACCAATAAAAATACTTTGATGCCTAGATTACAGGGAGTATACCATTAGGCTACACTCAAATATTGAAAAAGCATGGTGATAACTAGTTTGGTTACTGAGAGGAGAACCCCGTAGATGTCCAATATGGTCATTAATAACTGCTTAGTGAGATTAAAAACACCGAACCTGAGTTAAAAGCAGAATTTCTGACCCATCATGAACAACTTTATAAGGCCCCAGCTAAGGAGGGAGCCTGTAATGTCACTGAGTATTTGGCACACATACCCGGCTCTCACTAACACACGACCAGAGAGCAGCTCTGGAGGCACAGTTTACAGTAGAGGAAGTACAGACTGTAATTGACATGCTAGCAAGGGAAGGAAGCCAGGGTACATGGGCTCCAAACAGAAATTTACGGTGCCGTTAAAGATAAACTGGCTCCCTGATTGGTTGCAGTATACGAAAAAGCACATGAAATGGGTGTTCTGCCAAGGTCCTCTATGGAGGCAGTAGTAGTGGTGGAGCAGTGCAATTTAGACTCCACCCTTACATGTCACAGAAATGCAATTATATATGTGCATTTGACATTATATTCACCGTGTGCCTTAACTTTATTAACCCCTTCCATGCTCATGACGAGCTGGACTCGTCATGGCACACAGTGCTCGTGTGCTCATGACGAGTCCAGCTCGTCATGGAACCCAGGGCAGGAAATCCCTCTGGTGCGGGCACCAGAGGGATTCCCTTAATCCCTAAAGCCTCGGGAGCTGGGGAAGAGCTTCCCCAGCTCCCGAGGCCCCCTGGTTTCCCTGAAATGACGATCGGCGCGCACGTCGCGCTGATGTCATTTCAGTGAAACTGAAACTGAAATGAGCCAAGAGGCTCATTTCAGTTTCAGTTTCTACGTGCTCAGGGGCTATCTCAGCCCCCTGAGCACGTAGAAACTCAGGAGAGGTATCGTTGGAAAGGGAGAATCTCCCTTTCCAATGGTACCCCTCCTAGTGGATCCTGCTTGGGGATCGCCCCAGGAGGGCGATCCCCAAGCAGGGATCCATCCACTAGGCACCAGGGAGGGGGAGCGGCCCCTTGGGCAAGGGCCTTTGCTCCCCCATAAAATATTTGCCAGGATTAGTCTTTCTACCCCCGGGGGTAGATGGGGGCAGTAGCCCCCAATCTGCCCCCGGGGGTAGAAAGCCCACTAGACACCAGGGATTTTTATTTAAATTATAGTTGGGGGTGGGGGCTGCCCAATATGGGCATGCCAATGCCCCCACCCCACCCCGCCGCAAAGGTACAGTCTTTCTGCCCCTCCTGGGGGGCAGATGGGGGCAGTAGCCCCCAATCTGCCCCCCCGGGGGGGCAGAAAGCCCACTAGATACCAGGGATTTTTTTAAATTATAATTTGGGGTGGGGGCTGCCCAATATGGGCATGCCAATGCCCCCACCCCACCCCGCCGCAAAGGTACAGTCTTTCTGCCCCTCCTGGGGGCAGATGGGGGCAGTAGCCCCCAATCTGCCCCCCGGGGGGCAGAAAGCCCACTAGACACCAGGTTTTTTTTCCCTCGATACATTTAGGGGTGGGGGTTGCCCAAGATGGGCATGCCAATGCCCCCACCCCTCCCCCACGAAATTCCAGTCTTTCTGCCCCACCGGGGGGCAGATGGTGGCAGTGGCCACCAATCTGCCCCCACCCGGGGGTTCAGAAATACCTTAGATGCCAGGGATTATTTTTTTTATAGGCCCGGGGTGGGGGCTGCCCAGAATGGGCATGCAAATGCCCCCACCCTACCCCCAAAGAAAGAAAAAAACTTTCTGCCCCCCAGGAGGCAGATGGGGGCAATAGCCCTGATCTGCCCCCCCGGGAGGGGGCAGAAAGCCCACTAAGCGCCAGGGATTTTTTTTATATATAGGTAGGGGTGGGGGCTGCCCAGAATGGGCATGTCAATGCCCCCACCCCAAAAAAAATGCTACAGTCTTTCTGCCCCCCTGGGAGGCAGATGGGGCAATAGCACCTTATCTGCCCCCCGGGGGCAGAAAGCCCACTAGCCACCAGGGATTTTGTTTTTTTACAAAGTTCGGGGTGGGGGCTGCCAAGAATGGACATGCCAATGCCCCCACCCACCCCAAAAAGATGTCACTGTCTTTCTGCCCCTCCCAGGAGGCAGATGGGGGCAGTAGCCCCTGATCTGCTCCCCGGGGGGCAGAAAGCCCACTATGTGCCAGCGATTATGCTGGCTTTTTTATACGGAGGGGTGGGGGCTGCCCAGAATAGGCATCCCAATGCCCCCGACCCCCAAAAGAATAGCCACAGTCTTTCTGCCCCCTCGGGGGCATATCGGGGCAATAGCCCCTGATTTCCCCCTCCCCAGGGCGGCAGAAAGCCCACTAGGCACTGACTTTTTTTTGCAAAGTGCCTAGCTGTAGATTTTGAACCCTAACTCTGCCGGCACCTAGGAAACCTAGCAAACCTATACATTTTTGAAGACTAGATACCCAGGGGAATCCAGGATTGGGTGACTTGACTGGCTCTCACCAGGTTCTGTTACCCAGAATCCCTTGCAAACCGAAACATTTGTCAAAAAAAACACATTTTCCTCACATTTCTGTGGTGGAAAGTTCTGGAATCTGCGTGGATCCACAAATTTCCACCCATCCCGCGTTCCCCAAAGTCTTCCGAGAAAAATGGCACCTCGCATGTGTGGGTAGGCCTAGTGCCCGCGACAGGAAACGGCCCAAACGCAACGTGGACACACCACATTTTCACAGTGAAAACGGACCCTTTTTTTGCAAAGTGCTTAGCTGTAGATTTTGAACCCTAACACTGCCAGCACCTAGGGAAACCTAGCAAACCTATACATTTTTGAAAACTAGACACCCAGGGGAATCCAGGATGGGGTGACTTGACTGGCTCTCACCAGGATCTGTTACCCAGAATCCCTTGCAAACCTAAAAATATGTCCAAAAAAACACATTTTCCTCACATTTCTGTGGTGGAAAGTTCTGGAATCTGCGTGGATGTACAAAATTCCACCCACCCCGCGTCCCCCAAAGTCTTCCGTGAAAAATGGTACCTCACTTGTGTGGATGGGTCAAGTACCCACGACAGGCAAGAGCCCAAAACCTATTGAGGCGACATCAAAATTACCTATCACAAACCAACCTGGTTTTGCAAGGGGGGGTCCCATGAGTTTTTGGCCCCGGGCTCAACGGCCATCTAGGGAAACCTACCCAACCCACACATTTCTGAAAACTAGACACCCGGAGGAGTCCAGCGAGGTATGGCTTGCGTGGGTCCTCCAAAAGTTTCTTACCCAGAATACCCTGCAAACCTCAAATTTAGCTGAAAAAATCACGTTTTTCTCCAATTTCTGTGTGGGAAAGTTCTGGAATCTACGTGGATCCACAAATTTCCTACCACCCAGCTTTCCCCAGGTCTCCCGATAAAAATGATACCTCACTCGCGTGGGTGGGTCAAGTACCCGCGACAGGCAAGGGCCCAGAACGTATTGAGGAGACATCAAAATTATCTATCACAAAACAACCTGGTTTTGCAAGGGGGTCACCTGGGTTATTGGCCCCGGCCTCAGCGGCCATCTTGGGAACCTACCAAACCCACACATTTCTGAAAACTAGACACCTGGGGGAGTCCAGCGAGGTATGGCTTGCATGGGTCCCCAAACGTTTCCTACCCAGAATGCCCTGCAAACCTCAAATTTAGCAGAAAAAAATCACTTTTTACTCAAATTTCTGTGTGGGAAAGTTCTGGAATCTGCGTGGATCCACAAATTTCCTACCACCCTGCGTTCCCCCAGGGCTCCCGATAAAAATGGTACCTCACTTGTGTGGGTAGGCATAGTGGCTGAAACAGGAAATGGCCCAAATCGTATTGTGGAGACTTCAAAACTACCTATAACAAAACTACCTGGTTTTGGGGGGGCACCTGGTTTTTGGCCCCGGGCTCGCCGCCATCTAGGGAAACCTACCAATCCCACACATTTCTGAAAACTAGACACCCTGGGGACTCCAATGAGGTATGGCTTGCGTGGATCCCCCAACGTTTCCCTACCCAGAATCCCCTGCAACCCTCAAATTTAGCTGAAAAAACCATATTTTCCACATATTTTTGCGTGGAATCACCGTGCTGGCACAAATGTCCTACCACCCAGCATTGCCCTTGTTCCCCCGAGTAAAATGATACGTCACTTGTGTGGGTGTCCAAAGCAGAACTGGCTAAAAACGTATTTTTAAAAAAATATAGCGCTTAGATTCTCGGTGCTATACCCTAAATCCCTATGTTTTGGGCTCTTCCCAGTCACAGGCCTTTGGCCCACCCCCACAAGTGAGGTATCATTTTACTCGGGAGAACAAGGGGAACGCTGGGTGGTAGGACATTTGTGCCGGCACGGTGATCCCACGCAAAAATGTATGGAAAAAGTGATTTTTTTCAGCTAAATTTGAGGTTTGCAGGGGATTCTGGGTAGGAAAACGTTGTGGGACCCACGCAAGCCATACCTCGCTGGACTCCCCGGGTGTCTAGCTTTCAGAAATGTTTGGGTTTGGTAGTTTCCCAAGATGGCCGCCGAGCCCAGGGCCAAAAACTCCTGGGACCCCCTTGCAAAACCAGGTTGTTTTGTGATAAGTAATTTTGATGTCGCCTCAATAGGTTTTGGGCCCTTTTCTGTCGTGGGTACTTGACCCACCCACGCAAGTGAGGTATCATTTTTATGAGGAGACCTGGGGAAACGCTGGGTGGGAGGAAATTTGTGGATCCACGTAGATTCCAGAACTTTCCCACATAGAAATTTGAGAAAAAGTGATTTTTTTCAGCTAAATTTGAGGTTTGCAGGGTATTCTGGGTAGGAAAAAGTTGGGGGACCCACGCAAGCCATACCTTGCTGGACTCCCCCAGGTGTCTAGTTTTCAGAAATGTGTGGGTTTGGTAGGTTTCCCTAGATGGCCACCGAGCCCAGGGCCAAAAACTCATGGGACCCCTCTTGCAAAACCAGGTTGTTTTGTGATAGGTAATTTTGATGTCGCCTCAATAGGTTTTGGGCCCTTTCCTGTCGTGGGTACTTGACCCACCCATGCGAGTGAGGTATCATTTTTATCGGGAGACATGGGGGAACACTGTGTGGTAGGAAATTTGTGGATCCACGTAGATTCCATAGCTTTCCCACACAGAAATTGGAGAGAAAAGTGATTTTTTTCAGCTAAATTTGAGGTTTGCAGGGCCTTCTGGGTAGGAAAACGTTGGGGGATCCACGCAAGCCATACCTCGCTGGACTCCCCCGGGTGTCTAGTAATCAGAAATGTGTGGGTTTGGTAGGTTTCCCAAGATGGCCGCCGAGCCCGGGGCCAAAAACCCAGGTGACTTCCCTTGCAAAACCAGCTTGTTTTGTGATAGATCATTTTGATGTCTCCTCAATACGTTTTGGGCCCTTGCCTGTTGAGGGTACTTGAACCACCCACACCAGTGAGGTTTTTGGCCCTGGGCTCGGCGGCCATCTTAGGAAACCTACCAAACCCACACATTTCTGAAACCTAGACACTCTGGGGAGTCCAGCGAGGTATGGCTTGCGTGGGTCCCCCAATGTTTTCCTACCCAGAATCCCCTGCAAACCTGAAATTTTGCTGAAAAAATTCACTTTTTTCGCACATTTTTGTGTGGTAAAGTTGTGGAATCATGGGATTGACACAAATTTCCTACCACCCAGCGTTCCCCCAGGTCTCCCGATAAAAATGGTGCCTCACTCGGGTGGGAGGCCCAAGTACCCGCGACAGGCAAGGGCCCACAACGTATTGAGGCGACCTCAAAATGGCCTATCACAAAACTACCTGGTTTTGCAAGGGGGTCCCATGACGTTTTGGCCCGGGGCTCGGCGGCCACCTAGGGAAACCTACCAAATCTACACATTTCTGAAAAGTAGACACCCGGGGATTCCAGGGAGGTATGGCTTGCGTGGATCCACCAACGTTTTCTTACCCAGAATCCCCTGCAAACCTGATATTTTGCTGAAAAAATCACTTTTTTCGCACATTTTTGTGTGGTAAAGTTGTGGAATCATGGGATTGACACAAATTTCCTACCACCCAGCGTTCCCCCAGGTCTCACGATAAAAATGGTGCCTCACTCGGGTGGGAGGCCCAAGTACCCGCGACAGGCAAGGGCCCACAACGTATTGAGGCGACCTCAAAATGGCCTATCACAAAACTACCTGGTTTTGCAAGGGGGTCCCATGACGTTTTGGCCCGGGGCTCGGCGGCCACCTAGGGAAACCTACCAAACCTACACATTTCTGAAAAGTAGACACCCGGGGATTCCAGGGAGGTATGGCTTGCGTGGATCCACCAACGTTTTCTTACCCAGAATCCCCTGCAAACCTGATATTTTGCTCAAAAAATCACTTTTTCGCACATTTTTTGTGGTAAAGTTGTGGAATCATGGGGCTGACACAAATTTCCTACCACCCAGCGTTCCCCCAGGTCTCCCGATAAAAATGGTGCCTCACTCGGGTGGGAGGCCCAAGTACCCGCAACAGGCAAGGGCCCACAACGTATTGAGGCGACCTCAAAATGGCCTATCACAAAACGACCTGGTTTTGCAAGGGGGTCCCATGACGTTTTGGCCCGGGGCTCGGCGGCCACCTACGGAAACCTACCAAACCTACACATTTCTGAAAAGTAGACACCCGGGAATTCCAGGGAGGTATGACTTGCGTGGATCCACCAACGTTTTCTTACCAGAATCCCCTGCAAACCTGATATTTTGCTGAAAAAATCACTTTTTTCGCACATTTTTGTGTGGTAAAGTTGTGGAATCATGGGATTGACACAAATTTCCTACCACCCAGCGTTCCCCAGGTCTCCCGATAAAAATGGTGCCTCACTCGGGTGGGAGGCCCAAGTACCCGCGACAGGCAAGGGCCCACAACGTATTGAGGCGACCTCAAAATGGCATATCACAAAACTACCTGGTTTTGCAAGGGGGGTCCCATGAAGTTTTGGCCCGGGGCTCAGCGGCCACCTAGGGAAACCTACCAAACCCACACATTTCTGAAAAGTAGACACCCGGGGGATTCCAGGGAGGTATGGCTTGCGTGGATCCCCCAATGTTTTCTTACCCAGAATCCCCTGCAAACCTGAAATTTGGCTGAAAAAATCACTTTTTTCACACAATTTTGTGTGGTAAAGTTGTGGCATCACGGGGCTGACACAAATTCCCTACCACCCAGCGTTCCCCAGGTCTCCCGATAAAAATGGTGCCTCACTCGGGTGGGAGGCCCAAGTACCCGCGACAGGCAAGGGCCCAAAACATTTTGTGATAGGCAATTTTGATGTCGCCTCAATACGTTGTGGGCCCTTGCCTGTCGCGGGTACTTGGGCCTCCCACACAAGTGAGGCACCATTTTTATCGGAGACCTGAGGAACGCTGGGTGGTAGGAAATTTGTGTGAGGCCAGTGATGCCACACTTCCCACACAAAATGTGTGAAAAAGTGATTTTTTCAGCTAAAATTGAGGTTTGCAGGGATTCTGGATGGAAACGTTGGGGGATCCATGCAAGCCATACCTCCCTGGAAGCCCCGAGTGTCTACTTTTCAGAAATGTGTGGGTTTGGTAGGTTTCCTAGATGGCCACCGAGCACGGGGCCAAAACCCAGGTGACCCCGCTTGCAAAACCAGGTCGTTTTGTGAAAGGCCATTTGAGGTCGCCTCACTATGTTGTGGGCCCTGCCTGTCGCGAGTACTGGGCCTCCCACACAAGTGAGGCACCATTTTTATCGGGAGACCTGGAGGAACGCTGGGTGGTAGGAAATTTGTGTGAGGCCAGTGATGCCACACTTTCCCACACAAAAATGTGTGAAAATAGTGATTTTTTCAGCTAAAATTGAGGTTTGCAGGGGATTCTGGGTAAGGAAACGTTTTGGGATCCACGCAAGCCATACCTCCTGGAAGCCCCGGGTGTCTACTTTTCAGAAATGTGTGGGTTTGGTAGGTTTCCTAGATGGCCACCGAGCACGGGGCCAAAACCCAGGTGACCCCTTGCAAAACCAGGTCGTTTTGTGAAAGGCCATTTTGAGGTCGCCTCACTACGTTGTGGGCCCTTGCCTGTCGCGAGTACTTAGGCCTCCCACACAAGTGAGGCACCATTTTTATCGGGAGACCTGGAGGAACGCTGGGTGGTAGGAAATTTGTGTGAGGCCAGTGATGCCACACTTCCCACACAAAAATGTGTGAAAAAGTGATTTTTCCAGCTAAAATTGAGGTTTGCAGGGGATTCTGGGTAAGGAAACGTTGGTGGATCCACGCAAGCCATACCTCCCTGGAAGCCCCCGGGTGTCTACTTTTCAGAAATGTGTGGGTTTGGTAGGTTTCTCTAGATGGCCACCGAGCACGGGGCCAAAACCCAGGTGACCCCCTTGCAAAACCAGGTCGTTTTGTGAAAGGCCATTTTGAGGTCGCCTCACTACGTTGTGGGCCCTTGCCTGTCGCGGGTACTTGGGCCTCCCACACAAGTGAGGCACCATTTTTATCGGGAGACCTGGGGGAACGCTGGGTGGTAGGAAATTTGTGTGAGGCCAGTGATGCCACACTTTCCCACACAAAATGTGTGAAAAAGTGATTTTTTCAGCTAAAATTGAGGTTTGCAGGGGATTCTGGGTAAGGAAACGTTGGGGATCCACGCAGCCATACCTCCCTGGAAGCCCCCGGGTGTCTACTTTTCAGAAATGTGTGGGTTTGGTAGGTTTCCCTAGATGGCCGCCGAGCACGGGGCCAAAAACCCAGGTGACCCCCTTGCAAAACCAGGTAGTTTTGTGAAAGGCCATTTTGAGGTCGCCTCACTACGTTGTGGGCCCTTGCCTGTCGCGGGTACTTGGGCCTCCCACACAAGTGAGGCACCATTTTTATCGGGAGACCTGGGGGAACGCTGGGTGGTAGGACATTTGTGTGAGGCCAGTGATGCCACACTTTCCCACACACAAATGTGTAAAAAAAAGATTTTTTCAGCTAAAATTGAGGTTTGCAGGGGATTCTGGGTAAGGAAACGTTGGGGGATCCATGCAAGCCATACCTCCCTGGAAGCCCCCGGGTGTCTACTTTTCAGAAATGTGTGTGTTTGGTAGGTTTCCCTAGGTGCCGGCAGAGCTAGGGTTCACAAACTACAGCTAGGCACTTTGCCAAAAGATGGTCATTTTTCACTGCGAAATTGAGGTGTGACCACGTTGCGTTTTGCGCCGTTTCCTGTCACGGGCACTAGGCCGACCCACACAAGTGAGGTACCATTTTTCTCAGAAGACTTTGGGGAACGCGGGGTGGGTGGAAATTTGTGGATCCACGCAGATTCCAGAACTTTCCACCACAGAAATGTGGGGAAAATGTGGTTTTTTGACAGTTTTTAGGTTTGCAAGGGATTCTGGGTAACAGAACCTGGTGGGAGGCAGTCCAGTCACCCCATCCTGGATTCCCCTGGGTGTCTAGTTTTCAAAAATGTATAGGTTTGCTAGGTTTCCCTAGGTGCCGGCAGAGCTAGGGTTCAAAAACTACAGCTAGGCACTTTGCCAAAAAGGGTCATTTTTCACTGCGAAATTGAGGTGTGACCACATTGCGTTTTGCGCCGTTTCCTGTCGCAGGCACTATGCCGACCCACACAAATGAGGTACCATTTTTCTCGTAAGACTTTGGGGAACGCGGGGTGGGTGGAAATTTGTGGATCCACGCAGATTCCAGAACTTTCCACCACAGAAATGTGGGGAAAATGTGTTTTTTTTGACAATTTTTTATGTTTGCAAGGGATTCTGGGTAACAGAACCTGGTGGGAGGCAGTCAAGTCACCCCATCCTGGATTCTCCTGGGTGTCTAGTTTTCAAAAATGTATAGTTTTGCTAGGTGTCTCTAGGTGCGGGCAGAGGTAGGGTTCAAAAACTACAGCTAGGCACTTTGCAAAAAAAGGGTCATTTTTCACTGCAAAATTGAGGTGTGACCACGTTGCGTTTTGCGCCATTTCCTGTCGCAGGCACTAGGCCGACCCACACAAGTGAGGTACCATTTTTCTCGGAAGACTTTGGGGAACGCGGGGTGGGTGGAAATTTTTGGATCCACGCAGATTCCAGAACTTTCCACCACAGAAATGTGGGGAAAATGTGGTTTTTGGACAATTTTTTATGTTTGCAAGGGATTCTGGGTAACAGAACCTGGTGGGAGGCAGTCAAGTCACCCCATCCTGGATTCCCCTGGGTGTCTAGTTTTCAAAAATGTATAGGTTTTCTAGGTTTCCCTAGGTGCCGGCAGAGCTAGGGTTCAAAAACTACAGCTAGGCACTTTGCCAAAAAAGGGTCCTTTTTCACTGCGAAATTGAGGTGTGACCACGTTGCGTTTTGCGCCGTTTCCTGTCGCAGGCACTAGGCCGACCCACACAAGTGAGGTACCATTTTTCTCGTAAGACTTTGGGGAACGCGGGGTGGGTGGAAATTTGTGGACCCACGCAGATTCCAGAACTTTCCACCACAGAAATGAGGGGAAATGTGGTTTTTTTGACAATTTTTATGTTTGCAAGGGATTCTGGGTAACAGAACCTGGTGGGAGGCAGTCAAGTCACCCCATCCTGGATTCCCCTGGGTGTCTAGTTTTCAAAAATGTATAGGTTTGCTAGGTTTCCCTAGGTGCCGGCAGAGCTAGGGTTCAAAAACTACAGCTAGGCACTTTGCCAAAAAAGGGTCATTTTTCACTGCGAAATTGAGGTGTGACCACGTTGCGTTTTGCGCCGTTTCCTGTCGCAGGCACTAGGCCGACCCACACAAGTAAGGTACCATTTTTCTCGGAAGACTTTGGGGAACGCGGGGTGGGTGGAAATTTGTGGACCCACGCAGATTCCAGAACTTTCCACCACAGAAATGTGGGGGAAATGTGTTTTTTTTGACAATTGTTTATGTTTGCAAGGGATTCTGGGTAACAGAACCTGGTGGGAGGAAGTCAAGTCACCCCATCCTGGATTCCCCTGGGTGTCTAGTTTTCAAAAATGTATAGGTTTGCTAGGTTTCCCTAGGTTCCGGCAGTGCTAGGGTTCAAAAACTACACCTAGGCACTTTGCAAAAAAAGGGTAATTTTTCATTGAGAAAATGTGGTACGTCCACGTTGCATTTTGAGCCATTTCCTGTTGTGGGCACAAGGGCTACCCACACAAGTGAGGTACCATTTTTATCGGGAGACTTTGGGTAACACAGAATTGTAGAGCAACTGTTATTACCTATTGACTTTCGATGCATTTCTGCCTTCCAAATGAAAGACAATGTGTAAAAAATAAGTCATTTTGAAAAATGACCTATAATTCTCATGCTAGTATGGGTACTCCCAATTTCGGAAATGTGCAAATATCTACTGTTTCTAAAATCTACATTTTGTTCCCATTTCAGAAATACATAGGTGTCTTTCATAACAATTTTTCCATGTATACATTTTCCCAAAATAATTGCTATATACCCGGTACATAATAAAAAACCATTGCAAGATGCTGCTCAATTATTGGCTCTGGGTTCGTCGGGTTCTTGGTGAACCTACAAGTCCTATATATCCCCACAACCAGAAAGGTCCAGCGGATATAACGGTATATTGCCTTCAAATAGCTGTCATAATTAGAAGAAGTTACAGGTGAAAACGTTGACACAAATGGCTGTTTTTTTCAACTAATTTTCAATTTTTCCTTTATTTAACTGTTAGTTTCTATAAGGAAAACTTTAAGGATCTACACAAATGACCCCTTGCTGAATTCAGAATTTTGTCTACTTTTCAGAAATGTATGGCTTTCCAGGATCCATTATTGGTTTCATACCCATTTCTACCATTAACTGGAAGGAGGTTGAAAGCACAAAAAATAGCAAAAATAGGCTATGTCCCAGAAAAATGCCAAAACTGTGTAAAAAAGTTGGTTTTCTGACAAAAGTCTGCTTGTCCCTGAAAGCTGGGAAGATGGTGATTTCAGCACCACAACCCCTTTTTGATGCCATTTGTAGGGAAAAATCAAGACGCTTTCATCTGTTGCCCTTTTTTCGCATTTTTCCCCAAAAAACCAAAATTTTGCTGTATTTTGAATAATTTCTGGGTCCCCTCCAGGGGAATCCACAAACCCTGGGTACCTTTACAATCCCCATGATGTTAGAAAAAAAGGACGCAAATTTGGCATGGATACCTTATGTGGTCAAAAAGTTACAGGGGCCTAAGCGCGCACTACCCCAAATAGCCAAAAAAAGGCTTAGCACAGGAGGGGAAAAGGCCTAGCAGCGAAGGGGTTAAAGTGTGTGAAGCATTTGAATGTATTATTGAAATGCATTCACTGTAGTGACTAGAGATTTGTATACGTGTGTACTAATGTTCAGTTTAAACATGAAATCATGTATTCTTTATTCACGTTCTACACTTACACTTAAGTTATGTTGTGATTGCGCGGAAAGTGTCAACATTTTAATTATCAAAATCAGTTCAACCTGTAACTTACAGGAATTCGCTCCAACTCCGGCCCACATTCTTCTTCTAGGCGACTGATCTCTGCCACCGTTTTTTTTAATGGAAGCTAAATCAAATTATTATTAGTCAAACATCAGTTTTAATCGCTTCTTAAATTCAGTCAATCAAGGGAGTTTTGGATTGGTTTAGAAAACCTTTATTCTCATAAAAAGATTAGTAAATATCTTTTCTTTTTATTCAATTTATTTAGTCAGATAAACTCCGTTTACAGAAATTTATCAAGAAAGATATGGTTAGATTCAGCAATAATGCAAAAAGGACAAGCATGTTCCATAAAGGAATTAGTCCCTATTCTAAATAAAGGATAAGAATCAAAAGTTATTAGAACCCATAAAGAGTTTGAGAAAAAGAGTAAGATCAATGGAGCATAAAGTTAAACAGTCAAACTCCTCATAAAGAGCAGTTCATGAAACTCAGCCGAGTCTCAATATCTAAAGAAGTATCAGCATACAGTTGCAGTAGCAATCCGTTCAAATAAAGTCTCAATAGGGAAAATATGGGAAGACAGATTCAGCAGTAGCTACAACTATCAAAAGTTAGGAATAGGAAGGTTGCGAGTCTAGGAGCATCACCTCCAAAGTGAGCGGTCCCAGCAACAGCCGTCAGCAGTAGCCGTCGGCAAAGTCTTTACAGCAGTAGTTCACAGCAGATCTCCCAAAAAATTAGTTTGTCTAACTAGAAACACGCACTAATATAAAAGACAAGAACACGTGTAAATACAATGTTACAGGTGCGATCACGCCCAACTAATGAAAAGACATTCTTCGACAGTGAGCAGTTTTCGGTCTTCCTTTCCCATTGAAAACACATGAAGTCGACAGTCTACTATTAAATATGTAACAGACATCACTAAACAGTAGTGTATTTGGAAGTGTTAACCTTGGTTCCCAGGGAAGCTTGCTGCAGAATCTATTCTACTATTTATTGAATGTTTCACTGCCTTACAATGAGCTATACTAAAGACAGAAACATTTACTTGCAGATTTCTAGTTAGGTAATGCTTTTTGCATTTCATTTAAGTGAGAGTTATTGTTAAATTATACGATTTTCTATTCATCATTATATGAACACGAGATAGATAGGAGTTCAAACCTAGTGCAATCGAGAACATGTTGTTAAAGAAAGATAATTTTATATAAAATTAGAACATTCTACAGGTATGACGAAAATTCTAAGTAAGTCACATTTAAGGCCAAGCTATCTAATACATTTGTGCATGGTTCAGCAATTTCTAAAGCTTCTATTTGTTCAAGGGAAAGCTAACAGCAGCCTACCAGTGAATATGTTTGCTTGGCGTGTTTTGCACATTTTTCTTCGTGCGGTTTCTACAATATGTTTTCACCTTAATATCTTAGGCAAACTATCAGATTTATTAATAAATGCTTAATTTGACATTTTGACTTTTACAGTTGCATATATAGACAGGTATTCCTTTGCTCATGTTTTACATGTATTCCTAAAGTTAACCATGTACATGTATAACCTTGTATTCGAAAAGCTCATTATATGCTTATCTAAAGTTAGCCTGACTACAGACCTCAGTTGAAATGCAATTTGCTTGCCAGCAAGTTATTATTTTCTTGTAGGTTTATTATTTTGTTAGCTGAAGAAAGGTTTATTGTCTGTATTAGACGGCTGATAGAGAGGCCTGAGAGAAACCTGGCAGTGAACGTGGACACACAATGGTCAAAAGAAGCTTTCAGTTCATCATGTACCAGGATGGAAAGATGTTCAAGGCTGAGAACCGCAGTCTCAGTTAGATGCGTTGGGAATTCAGACTAATGTTGAGATGAACTCAAGTAATGCTCTGATTGGCCCGTGGTGGTGTGAATGGAGATAAGACATTTCTGAATCTCCTGTTACTTTAAAATTGTTGTTCTTTTAGTTAGAGTTAGGATAAATTCCCTTTAGGCTTGGAGAGGTACAGACCTCTCTGCTTGCCCTGTGTGTGAGGTTTTATGCTAAACACTAAGGGGCATATTTATGAGCCCCTTGCGCTGCTAGAGCATCACTTTTTGTGACGCTCTGGCGGCGCAAACTAAACTTTGCGTGGAATTGAATGGCCTCATTGATATGAAGTAAAGCCCGGCAGCGCAAATCGCTGCATTGCCTTACTCTGCACTAGGGAGGCGTTCCATGGACCTTGAGGTGGGTGTGAAAACACAACACCCATGGATTTTGATGCTTCCTCAGATTTGCAAAACCATGTAAACCTTAGGATGCACCAAAACCTTACGCCTCCCCGGGAGAGGCACAACGGAGAGAAATTCTCCTCTTTTTTTCCTCTGTCCACGTGTGCTACATTCTGTAGTACACATAGAATGAGGAAAAAGCCTCCAAGGATTGTTTTTCTGCAGAAAGGTTCTCCATCCTGCAGAAAAACATTCCTGTTAAAACATAAGCACTCTTGCACCATGGTGCAAAGATGCCTGTTTTGGCGCTAGGCTGCCGAAGCGCCGCCAGCACAGCGGGAAAGGACAGGAATGCACCGTATTGGATAAATACGATGCATTTCTGTCCTTTCACTTTGACGTAGGGTAGTGCAGCAAGGTGACTTGCTGCGCTGCCCTACGCCAAAACCCCATAAATGAGACCCTTATTTCCTTTTTCTTTAGACTTCTACTGAAGTCTGATCATGCTGACACCTTCTTCTTCTATGCTCCCGAACTAGAGACCCTTGATAGATGACCCGACCCTATATCCGATTTATGTTCAGGATAGAGAAGGAAGTTTCTTTATGGAACACCTGTTCACTTTTATTTGTTACGGTATTTTTGTGGCTGTCACAATTCTGTATCTCATTCTACTGCATCTCAATCAACTGAGATAATTTAGTTTGCCTATAGTACTGATGTACTTATTGAATTTACTTTTGGCTTGCATATTTACTGGACTGATTGGTAATCCTTTAATCCTATCCAGCAATTCCTTGGTCTTATTGTGGAGTCACATTGGCTTCACAACTTAGAAATGTATTGTTGATGTTTTCTCCTTTCAATTCTTCATGTCAGCTAACAAAGTTCCATACGACCAATGGGGAAAAACCTTTGACGACTTGATTAAGAGATTACGTTGTAAGGTCTAGCGCTCCAGCAGTGGAATTACCTAAAAAAGATAAGGACCCAAAGGATGTGAAATCATAGTGACCGTTGTCATTGTTGAATACTGATTATAAAATTCTGAGCAAGGACATAGCTGATTGCTGCTGCCCAGCATGACTAGTGAAGGTTCGCACTGGGATGAAACTCTCACATTAATTTTGGGACACTTTTTCCACATATTGGACATGGTCTCAATTGCTTACTCATTCCTGGTTGTTATGTTACTAGATATAGAAAAGGCCTTTCATACAATTTTATGGCCTTATCGTTTTGTTGTTCTGCAAAAAAATATTTTTGGCAAGGGCTTTCTAAAATGGATTTGGCTCCTCTACACAGAACCGCTTATCAGGGTACAGATGGGTCACATCATATCAGTCTATGGACAGTAGGTTGAGGCACTAGACATGGATGCCCTCTGCCCCCTCTCAGTTCACATTGGCTATGGAGTCGTTCCGGAGCAGAGGAGAGGAGTGGGACATTAAACTAGCTAGTGGATTTCGATGATGCGTTATTGTATTTGCGCAATCCCACAAGCATCGTAGCAGACGTCATGAGGACCTTAACCAGGTTTGGCCTGACATCGGGATGCAAGGTGAACTGGGACAGATCTTGCCTTTTTCCTCTTAGGACACCACCTATCCTGGAAATGTTGCTGTGGTTAAAATTGGCACTGGTATGGGAATTTGAGACTTTCAGATGAAGGCAAACATGGGGAAAGCAGTAAGTGCCTTTGGACAGTCCATCACTTTCTGGAATAAGCTGTACCTCTCTGCCATCGACAGGTTAGCAGTAGCAACAGTTATAGTGCTGCCTGAGTTGCTGTAGACTTCAGTGCCATTCCTATGGCACAGAAAACCGAAATATTCACAGAACTAAAAACACAGTTGAGCGATTTCATTTGAGGCAGCAGCAGGAAAAGAGTGGACCTGTCAAGTACCCAAAGACCCCTAGATATGGAAGGGCTGGAAGCATCCCATTATGCCTCATATTATTTTGTGCCACAGTTACAATAGCTGGCAGTTGGATACTTCCCAGGACCCAGTGGGCATAGGTTTGGGCGTAGAACCTACTGGACACTCAGGCCGAGATTTATGAAGATTTTGTGTCAAGGTTGGGTCACTTTTTTGGCGCAGCCCAGACTGATGCCTAATTCATTTTGAGATTTACAAACCACTTAAATCATGATTTTCATGGCTTTGCGTGACTTTATAAAAAAAATAATGCAGCCTTGCATTACCTTGGGTCATGTAGTAGTTACATGGGTGGTGCATGGGTGTTCTTGTGCATTCACCCGTTTATTTTGATGGAAACCCATATTTACAAAGATTTGTACACATTTGTTCGTACCTAAATGGTGTACCTATCTGAGGCTGGCATAGCGAGCAGAAATATCTTTCTTCCTCCTTGTTATATCCTCTTTGCATGTGTGCGGCATTATGCAGCACACGTACAATGAGGAAATAGTCTCAAAGGATAGTTTATGTACAGGATGTTATAGTTTAATGCGCAAAATGAAACAGACCACAACGCAGACATCCTGGAGCAATTGGCACATGGGTTGCTGCGCTGGGACTAGGCAGCCACATGTGCGCCAGAGCTACAAGAGAGCAAAACTGCTATGTTATGTAATGTTATGCAGATTTGTGGAGCACACTATCACGCGGGAGGGTATCCTGGCACTGAGCAGGAGTGAGTTTAGACATACCTAGGGCCTAGTGGGACTACTTGAAGAGGCAAGTCTTCATCTTCTTGAGGAGTTCAAAAAGTGAAAAGGACGCTCTTATGTGTAGCGGCAGGTTTTTCCATGCTTTAGGAGCGATGTAGGAGAAGGCTCAATTACCAGATTGGGTTTTCCGTATGCATGGGGATTTGAGCAAGAAGGAGTACGGATGAGTGGAGGTGTCTGGAAACTTTGTGAAAGCAGATGCAATTGTTGAGGTATGCTGGGCCAGTGTTATGAACTGCCTTGAAATTGTGGGTAAGGCATTTGAATTGTGCTCATTTGTGAATGGAGAGCCAATGGAGCTCCTTCAGGTGTGGGGTGATGTAAGTGTGATGTTAGAGGTTGAGATGGATTATAGCAACTCAGTTCTGAATGGTTGGTGAGCTTTTTGTTGATCCTGGCATGGAGGGTGTTCCCGTATTCCAGGCTGTTTGTGACCAGGGCGTGCATAACGGTTTTCCAGGTGCTAATTGTGAGCCATTTGAAAATCTTCCTCGTCATTCTCATGGTATAAAAGCATGAAGCAGTGGCAGCATTGGGCGGTCATGGTAAGTTTGCTGTTGATGATGATCCCGTGGTTCTTGCAGTGGGTTGTTGGGGGTGGGTGTCTGTCCTAGCTCTGTTGACCACCAGGTGGAGTCCCACGGTAATATGCTCGTTCCGATTATCACAATTTTCGTCCTGTCGGTGTCCAGCTCTAGACAGTTGGTCTTCTTCCAGTAGGCAATTTAAGTCATGCAGCCACTGAATTTGATCGGGGTACTGGGTGCCTTTTCAAAGAGGAAGAGAATGACTTGTGTGTCGTTTGCGTAGGAGAGGATGTTGATATTGCAAGAGCAGATAATGTTGGTTAGAGTGATCATGTATGCACTGAAGAGGGTCAGGCCCAGGGAGAAATCTTGCGGAACTCCATAGATGAGGTCGCGGGTGCCTGAGGTATACGGTGCCAGGCTGATTGACTGGATCCTTCCAGTCAGCAAGGAGCAGATTCATCAGAGTGTGTATCCTTTGACTCTGATGTCACGTAGGTATTGGATGAGGATGGGGTGCAAGTCCAGAATCATCCGTGACAGCGATGAGAGCAGTTTCCGTGCTATGGTTGGGCCAAAAACTAGACTGAGTGATGTTGAGGAGTTGGTGATCGTTGAGGTATTCGGTGATGTGTTTGGTGCTGATTTTCTCTAGGACCTTGACCAAGAATGGTAGCAGGGAGATCGGTCTGTAGTTGCCGAGCGTTGAAGGGTCTGTAGAGGGTTTCTTCAGCAATGGGAAGAGTTTTTTCAGCAATGGGGGGACAGTTGCATGTTTCCAAGAATCTGGGAAGGTCATGGAAAAGGTGCAGGCCTTCAGAATGGGTGTCAGCAAGGCACTGAGTGGTTGCAGTCCCCTGGAGGAGGCATGGTGGGGATCCAATGGGGCCCCCTTCATGGTGGTAGTGGTTTCTTCTGGGGAGATCACAGGCCATGTGGTTAGCATTGGTTCTTTTAATCAGATCAGGAGGCATTCAGCAAGGTCTCTCAGGTTCCATTGCAGGCTGAAGTTGCTGTAAATGGCTGTGATTTTGTTTCTGAAGAATTGAGGGAGATTGTTGTAGAGATCCTGCGAGGGAGTGATCGAATTGGAGGCTGCCAATGGTGAAGTGAAATCTTTCACAATGGCGAAGATTGGTGCCAGCATCAATGCAGTCCTCCAGATGGCACATTTGGTGGTCAAGATCATTTGGAGTCTCAAGGTGGATTTGAACGTGCTCCTGTCTGCATTGTTTTGGATTGTCTTGCATTGTGTCCATTTGTGCTCCAGTTGTTTGCAGTGGCGTTTCACAAGTCTGAGTTCCTCGCATACCAACTGGGCTTGGGTCTGACTCTTGTATTGTTGTGTTTGAGGGGGTCCAAGAAGTCAGAAGAAGATGTGACCCAATTGTTTAAATTCTTGATGAGTTTGGGGAGACTGTTGATGTGTTCAGGTCATGGTTGTTGAGAGGGGTATACCGTTCCTTGTCAGTGATGTTGTTTCAGTTTCAGAAGGCTAGTCTGGCGATGGTATATGCGCATTGGACCAGGAGGAGTTGCTGAACTCGACAAAGGTGTGGTCTGCCAAGTGAACTAGTGTGGGCTCGTCAACTCGGATGTAGCTAAAGTTGGTAAAAATAGAGTCCAGGAGGTGTCCAGTGATTTGGTAGGTCCTTGTACTCGTTGGGGGAGACTTAGGCTTCCAAGGTCTTCAATGAGTGTTCTTGAGTTGCAGTCGGCGTGGTCTTCTAGGTGGAAGGTCAAGTCTCCAAGTAGGATGCAATTGCTAGCATAAAGGGCAAGTGGTGTGATGAAGTCTGTGATGGTGTCAGTGAAGTTCGTGCATGGTCCCGGTGGTCTGTAAATGAGAGTGGCACTTAATGTGAAGTTGGTTGTGACGTGGAGCTTGAATGACAGTTATTCCATGTTGGAGGATGACATGTCCATTGATGTGGTGCAGCTGGTAGTGTTCTTGTGGATGGTGGCAATTCCACTTCTGTGTATATGAAGCCTGTCATGACTGGCAATCTTGGAGCCGGGGGAGGGGGTGGCTGTGGCGATGTCAGGTGCCAATACAGGGTTCAGCCAAGTTTCCGTGCAAAAAAGTAGGTCAGGAACATTGTAGAGCAGCAGGTCCAAAAGCACTGTGGCATGTTTGGTCAGTGAGTGGGTGTTGAGGAGCATGCATGTGAGTGCGGACTGTTGTGTGGGTGTTTTTACAATGCAATCCCCATCCTGCGTTGCTTCAGATGGATCAGAGGCAGACTTTTATCATTTATTGTGGAGCTGCCTCCCCATCATACAGTTCTGGAACAATGTTGTATTGTTATTGTGGAAGTTGCAAGTAAGAAGGTAGACACCATGGCAGCCATGTGAATATAACAAATTTGCATGTTGATTCATAGACTAATCTTGGTGAAAAATTGAATTTCCATGCACTAGAAAGCTAGCACTGAACAAATCCTCAGGTTGTGGTATTAGGCATAAAACGCTGGTCAGACATTGAGGATGAGACAGCGCCAGCAAGGAATTGGGTGGTACGGGGGAGGGGCAACAGGAATCAGGTCTGGAATGGCACATATGGGCAAGTGTAGGTCACAATTCACTCATACTGTCCTCAAAGAATGAACAACCCCTACCAGGGTGCACCATCTGGCTACCACTACAAAAAACTGGGCAACTAAACCCAAAGTAGGAACTTCAACAACCAAACAGCTGACAGTGTCCCTATGGAACTATCGTCCCATTTCCCCCTGTAGGCAATAAACATAGACTACGTGAAATTGTAACTTGATATGTATGGGTATTTGGGTAGTTTTGTTAATAAACCGCTAGACAACCTAGACTGCCCAAGTTTCATATAGAAATAATACTTCAAAGTTAATTTGGAACTACGAAAATGTTTGTATTATGATTAAGGTTATGATATATAATACTTTGCTCTTCTCCCTACTTCTCACAAATGGACTGCCAAACAGAAATTGTTGGCATTCAACAAAGGCTAATGGTGTTAAAACAAAAAAAAAGCACATAAGATATCGTGTAATGGGAAAATTGCATAAAATCAAAAAAGAGCAATAAAAATAAAATCTTGATGGAATTCCACCGATAGAAGTTCCTCCACCATACTATCCCAAAGGAGTGGGACATTTCAATGGTGGCGCTTCCATCACATTTAGCAATTCTTCCAGAAATTAGGGAAAATCGATTCCACACAACTCTAAATCAAGAGCAGCGTCTTAGTGCGATTTTGACTGCTGGTACTCATTTTAGTTCTTGTATTGGGCAACGGTCTGCAGAATTACCGGATCTTAAGCCCCAGTATTCCTTGTGGACCACATAAAGGAGTTATGTTTACCTTTTTTGCTTTGAATTTTGAACTCTTCATAATAGATTAGGAAATTCTGATCTACAAAAGCTCGGTACTACATTTCATGCTTTTGTTTAATTTATTTTTTGTTTATTTGTTCTGTGTTGTGGCTACATTGATATTGTTGCTGATGTAGGGCAAGCAAGAGAAACATGCTCGGGTACCAGAGAGCCTTAAAAAGCATCACCAGAGATGTAGACTTGAGCAATGATTCTCACTGCTAAAAGTCACCAAGCCAATTAAAGGGAATTGGAAGGACCAAATGAAGCAGTACACTGGTTCATCCATCATTACGCCCACAATTTTGCACGTGAACTAACAGATTACCTCACAATAGCCTAACATATGCTGCATGCATGACTAATCACACTAATATATTTTTCACATGCTTCTATTACCCGTTCTTCTTTCCTGTTTCATGTTGTTAGACCTGTCAGCCTTAGGGTGGTCTTTCTCCCAGCTGTTTGCTTTCCTCCTCCATGTTTTCTGATTCCCTTTTGCTGGCATTAGGAATCTGCGCGCCTCACCAGTGCTAAAGAGCATGTGCTCACTCCTTAAAACATAGTACGTTTGGCTTATCCCCAACTGGCATATTTAATGTACTTCTAAGTCCCTAGTAAAGTGGTACTACATGTACCCAGGGCCTGTAAATTAAAGGCTACTAGTGGCCTGCAGCACTGATTGCGCCACCCACTTAGGAAGCCCTTTAAACATATCTCAGCACTGCCAATGCAGAACCTGTGTTTTTAAACTGCCATTTCGACCTGGCATTATAAACCTTTTGCCAGGCCCAAACCTTCGTTTTTAATCAATATAAGTCACCTCAAGGGTAGGTCCCGGACAGCCCAGAGGACAGGGTGCAATGTATTTAAAAAGTAGGACACATACTTTTAAGTTTTACGTGCCCTGGTAGTGAAAAATTCTTAAACTTGTTTTTTACTACTGCAAGTCCTATCTCTCCCATAGGATAACATTGAAGTTACAGTATTTCATTTTATAAGTGTCATTTCCAAATGGGAAGAGAGTTTGTTGTCTCCAGAATAACAATTTCAAATTTTAGCTTATGGTGAAGTCGGATTTTAAATTGCCATTCTGAAAATGGCACTTTTAGAAAGTTTAAAGAAAAAAGAACAAATGATAAACTGAATGCTGAACAAATCAAACATTCACAGTGGCACAGTGAGCACGGAACCCATGTCTGAGCATACCCTCTCCACTTAGGGCAACAAAAGCAAAAAGAACAAATGATGGACGGAATGCTGAACAAATCAAACACTAACCCCCAGTCACAGATCTGGGTTTAAGCCATTCTTTTTATGCTCACTACGCCACCCCAGTTTGGACCGAGCCATTTGTAAATCAGTTTTTACCCTGCTCTCCATGGGAGCAGTCCAGCCCGAACTGCCAGACCTGGTCCTCCCTGGACCGGAAACAAGCATCCTCGGACAGGTATCAGGGTATCAACCCTCATCAGCCAGGCTAGCTTAAATCCAGTGGCACAGTGAGCACGGGACCCACGTCTGGGCATACCCTTCCCACTTAGTGCTACATAAGCCAAAAGAACAAATGATGGATGGAATGCTGAACAAATCAAACATTCACCACCAGTCACAGATCTGGGTTTAATCCATTGTTTTTTTGCTCACCACACCACCCCAGTTTGGACCCAGCCATATGCCAATCAGTCTTGACCCTGCTCCCCATGGGAGTAGTCCAGCCCAAACTGCCAGGCCAGGTCCTCCCTGGAACGGAAACATGCACCCTGGGGCCGGTTTTAGGATATCACCCCTCATCAGCCAGGCTAGGTTAAATCAAGTGGCACAATGAGCTTGGGACCCACGTCTGGCATTCAACAAAGGCAAAAGTGTTAAAACAAAAAAAGTAAGTAAGATAACATGTAATGAGAAACTGTGGTATAAAATCAAAAAGAGAAACTAAAAAAAAAATATTGCCGGAATTCCACATATAGAAGTCCCTCCACCATCTTCTATGGATTCAGTGGAACCGATGCGCCTCCTCTGCTGTGCGGCGCAAGCTTGCGCAGAATCATAGCATTGCCACTGCTGCATGGATTGGACCCATCGCAAAGACCCGCATCACAGCTCTTCAGAACCGACGCATTGCTCCAACTGCTCGAGGCTTCCTCAGTGCAGGCCCTCGCATTCCTCGTCGACGGCAGCCTCGATGACGACAGACTCCGCATCGCAGCCTCACAGCTCTTCAGAACCAACGCATCTCCCTGACTGCGCACCACTTCTTCGACATCGGACTTCACACTGCAAGCCCCATTGATGGAATCCTCGACGATGAGGGCCTGCATCGGAGCCTCGCTGCATCTCAGTACTGACACATCCCTTCAGCTGTGTGGCACATCTTCAATGAGGATCCTCGCAAAACTCTGCAAACCAGGATTTAAGGTACTTTGTTCTGTGGGCCTAACTGAGTCCCTGAAGCGCGGCCGACATGAACTTGTGACTTTGTACCAGTCCAGCACGACCAAATATTCACAGTTGGCACTTTGTGCTTTTTGGCTCTATTTTTATCTAAGACTTTAAAAGTCAATATGTCTGGTTCTACTAATTAGATATCTGTCGTCTTGGTCTTGTTTTCTTTTCTAAACTAAGCTCTATTTTTCTAACTTGCTGTGGGATCCTTTTTGTGTGGTGTTTTCACTGTTTTACTGTTGCACAAATACTTTACACATTGCCTCTAAGTTAACTCAAGGAGTGCTGCAAGGAGAGGGGACTTCCTGCCTAAAGTACTATGAGAAAAATGTGAAGTTGCAAAAGGTGCTGAGGGATCGGGCAGAAGCCCATCAATCAGTGGTTGAATCCACAGGAGACAATAATGGGATAGAGGGGCCTGGAGAGGACCTTCCGTGGAGCCACCTGCAGTGGAGGGGGTGGCTTGATGCCTGAAATGGAGCCCCCTCTCATGGCAGGGAGCAGTGACTCTTCCCACAGTCTGTCCCCAGAGGAGTTGGCAGAGAGGGGAAGTCAAGGGAAATTAAGCTGCAGATGGCCCAGTTAAGGATGGAGGAAAGAAAACTGGCCAAGGAGGAGAACAAACCTAAGGCAGAGAGAGACTTGGAAGAGAAAAAGCTGATACTGGCTCATGAACTGAGTCTTAAGGAGTTGGACATCAAGGCCAGACAGGCAGAGTCCAACAACGATAGTGGCAACATACCTAGTGTCTGATGAAGACAGAAAGGTTCACATCACTAAGGGTCTGGTGCCCAGTTATGTTGTGGGTGCTAACATTGTCAAGTGGTTTTCTTCCTACTAGGTAGTCCTGAGGGTTCACAGGATCCCAGAAGAACATTGGGGTTGGTTTGTGGAAACACATGCCTACTGTGGAGTGTAGTAACAGAAATGTGGGGAACCCAATAGTGGAGTGTGACACACCTCTAACTTTAAAGGCTGGGGACCAAACCAGGTACACCCCCATGAAAGCCATCTTGATTACTAAGTTTGGACTAACCCCTGAAAAGTACCACAAGAGGCTCCGGGACAGTCAGAAGTTCCCCAACCAGTCCTGGGTGCATTTGTGGACTACTCTAGCAGGGCAATGAATGGTTGGGTGCGGTATAGCAAAGTTAATGACTACAATAGATTGCACAATCTAATCTTGAGGGAGCACATGCTCAGTATTTGTTTTCCAGAGCTGCATCAGCAGCTATTGGCAAAAAGCTGACTGACCCCAGGGTGTTTCCTGAGGAGACGGACCCATAGGCCAGCACCAGAGTATCCACAAAGGTATCTTGGGGAGACTCCCACAGGGGTGGTCAGGGGTCTCACCAGAAGAAAGAGGGGGGAGAAAAACTTAAAAGTAAGGAGTTCTCAAAAGGCCCCTACAATAATTCCCAAGTGAACAACGGTCTGTTTAGGCCCCAATGCACAGAGTGCTACAAGTATGGGCACTCCACGGTCGACTTCAAATGTCCCAAGAGGGCACAGCCCCTCACCGGTGGACAGACACCTGGGGTGGCGAGTGTAGCACTCTGGAAGGAGGTAGTCCTAGTTAGCTTTGGGGAACAGACAGAGGTGACTCTAGTTTCCCTAGGGGATAAGGAGATGGTGGCAAAAGCCCATATGCCTGCAAATACTTCTAAGTACAGGCAGTGGGTTACTATCAATAGCCAACAGGTGGAGGCTCTGAGAGACACAGGAACCAGCATGACTACTGTGAGGTGTCAGTTGGTGTCCTCAGAGCAGGTCCTCCATAACACATTCCACCAAGTCATAGTCGCTGACAATCATAAGAGCCATCTACCAGTGGCTCTGGTTCCCTTTGAGTGGTGGGTTTCAGGTTCTCTCAAAGTAGCTGTGAGCCCTGCCATGCCTGTATATTGTCTGTTGGGCAACGACCTAGAGCAAACTATCTGGAGGAAGGTTGAACTCAGGTCACACTTTAAGATATGGGATTGCCTAAAAGGGTCTGTATGACCACACGGTCCATGGCTTCCAGGGAAGGGAGCCAAGTGCATCTGGAGCCTGGAACAATGGCCCATACAGCTGCCAAGAAAGAGCAGGGCATGGGAAACCATCCCCTGAAGTTCCCATGGTTGAGGTTGATGGGGCACTTGAGGAGGATGCCTCTGAGCCAACTAGGGAGGAGATTGCCACTCTGGGTGACCTGCCTGACTTGCTGGTTGGCAAAATGAGGTCGGGCCCACCAGGAGGAATTCTGCAAAGCGCATAAAGAGTGCCCCACTCTAGAGGGCTTGAGGCGGCAAGCTGAGGCCCAGACAGTAGGTGACACCTCGGGGGATCACCTGATCTATTGGGAGAATGACCTCCTATATAGCGAGCCTAAGATTTCTAGATCTGGGCAGCCTGTGTTCTGGTGGTCGCCCAGTGTTACAGGACCTTCCTACTGGGTTTGGCTTATGACATACTTCTGGCAGGACATCTGGAGCAAGACAAAACCTTCGTCAGGCTTGTTGCCCACTTCTATTGGCCCCAGATGAAGACAGCCTCAGATGTATTCTCTAGGTCCTATCCTACCTGCCAGGACAGTAGGAAGTCATAGGAAATTCTCAAGGCTCCCCTGACCCCGTTACCTGTCATTGGCACTCCCTTTGAGAGGGCAGGCATCGGCATTGTTAGACCCTTGGACCCCAAGATAGCCTTAGGCAACAGGTTCATCCTGGTCTTAGTGGACCACAGCACAAGATACCCAGAGGCCATCACTCTCGGTGAGTGCACCTGCAGTGGCTAGAGCCCTGATGGGAATTTTTACCCATGTGGGGTTCCCTGAAGAGGTATTGTCTGACAGAGGCACTAACTTCATGTGAGCATACATGAAGTCCATTTGGGGTGAGTGTGGCGTAACCTATAGTTCTTCACACCCTATTACCCCCAAACCAATGGTCTTATGGAGAGATTCATCAAGACCCTGAAGGGCATGATACTGGGCCTTCATGAGTCCATGAGGCGTAAGTGGGAAGTCCTCCTGCCATGCCTTCTCTTTGCCTACAGAGAGGTGCCACAGAAGGTATTTGGGTTTAGTCTGTTAAGGGTCCTCTTAGCCGAGTGAGAGAGGGTTGGGAGCAAGCTCCCAGGGAAACCTTCAGGATGTGGTCAGCTGCATGCTGGCATTCTGCAACCAGGTGCACCACTTCTGGAAAAAAGTAAAAAGTAGTCTTGAGGCCAGTCAAGAAGTTATATGACCAGAAGGCCAAAAGCTGTGGGTTATGGAGCCTTTGTAGCCCAGAGCTCTCCCGGATCGCTGGACAGGCCCATATGAGGTGAAGGAGCAGAAGGGGACTCCACCTACTTGGTGGATCTCAAGACCCCTAGGAGCCCCTTAAGGGTGCTCCTCTTGAACCACCCCAAACCACAACTTGAGAGGTTCGAAATGAGCATGCTCCTGATGACAAATGAGGGAGTGGAAGAGGAGAGAGAGCCTCTCCCTGACCTCCTGCCTGAACAGGAACATGATGGGTCAGTGGAGGGTGTCAACCTCTCCCCTACTTTTACCCCAGAACAGCAGAGTGACTGTCGACATTTACAGGGGCCTTTCGCCTCTCTGTTCTCCCTCACCCTTGGACTCACACATCTGTGCGTCCATGACATAGACACTGGAGACAGTCTAGCAGTTAAAAATAAAATATATAGGTTATCAGACAAGGTGAGGGCCAGTATCAAGGAGGAGGTCTCCAAGATGATGACATTAGGGGCAATTGAGCCCTTCAACAGTCCCTGGTCCAGCCCCGTGGAGCTGGTACCCAAGGCTGCCTCACCCGGCGCCACTGAAGAACTTAGGCTCTGCGTGGACTATAGGGGTCTCAATTTCATAACGAAGACTGATACACACCCTATCCCCAGAGCTGATGGGTTCATAGACAAGCTCGGTGCTGCTTATTTCTCAGCACTTTTGATTTAACATAAGGGTACTGGCAGTTCACTCTGACTGAAGAGGAAAAAGAGAGGTCTGCATTCTCAACCCAAGAGGGCCACTTCCAGTTGAGGGTGATGCCCTCTGTTTTGAAGAATGCCCCTGCCACCTTTCAGAGGTTGGTCAACAGGGTCCTGGCTGGGAAAGAGGCATTCTGTGCCGGCTACCTGGAAGACATACTGTCTACAGCTCCAGCTGGGAGGAACAGCTGTTCCACCTCCAGGAGGTGCTTTAAGCCCAGCAGTTGGTGGGCCTGACTATCAAGGCCAGTAAGTGGCAGATAGAGAATGATTCTGTGGTTTTCTGAGCCACATGGTGGGTGGGGATAAGGTGCAGCCCCTCCAGGGCAAGATTGAGACTAGCATGGCCTGGCAACCCCCTAAAACACAGACTGAGATGAGAGCCATCCTGAGCCTCACAGGATACTATAGAAGGTTTGTTAAGGGATATGGCACCATTATTGACCCCTTAATAGAGCTGACTTCAAAGATGCAGCCCAGACAGGTGATCGGCACAAAGGCCTGCCAGAAAGCCTTTGATACCCTCAGGTAACCATGTGCACAGCACCCATACTCAAGGTTCCTGACTTCTCTAAGGAATTCATGCTGCAGACAGATACTTTGGAGCATGGCATAGGGGTGGTCTTTGCACAGTTAAATGAGGAGGGCTTAGATCAACCGGTAGCCTTCATTATCAGGAGGTTACTTCCACAGGAACAGTGGCTAAGTGCAATTGAAAGGGAGGCTTTTACTGTGGTCTGTACACTGAAGAAGCTTAGACCATACCTGGTTGGGACTCACTTCCGGGTTCAGACAGACTACAGACCTCTCAGATGGCTCATGCAAATGACGGGTGAAAATCTCAAACTGTTGAGGTGGCCCATCTCCCTACAGGGAGTGGACTTTACGGTGGACCACCGTCCTGGGTCAGACTATGCCAGCGCTGATGAGCTATCCGGTTCTTCCGCCTCAGTGATGAGAACTCCCAAGGGGTTGGGTAGTTCTCCCCCCTTTCAGCTGGAGGGGACACACGGTAGACCTATCAGCCTTTCTCCCCACTTTCAGCTGGGGGGGACACACGTTAGGCCTATCAGTCTTAGGGTGGTCTTCCATCAAACTTGTTTTTGCTGGCTTTGGGACTCTGTGCAACCTACCACTGCTAACCAGTGCTAAAGTGCATGTACTCACTCCTTAAAACATGGTAATATTGGCTTATCCCCAATTGGCATATTTAATTTACTTATAAGTCCCTAGTAAAATGGTACTACATGTACCCAGGGCCTGTCAATTAAATGCTACTAGTGGGCCTCCAGCACTGAGGGAGATGGTGTGGCGCAGCGGGCAGAGCTGCCGACTTGGGAGCCGGGGATCCGGGTTCGAGTCTCTGCGTCGGCTCAACATCCTGTGATTCTGGGCAAATCGCTTAATCTTCCTGTGCCCATGGACAGCGCCTGGATACCCCCAACGGTGATAAACTGTGCTATATAAATTTACAAATGTATTTATTTATTTTATTGTGCCACCCACTTAAGTAGCCCTTTAAGCATGTCTCAGGTCTGCCATTGCAAAGCCTGTGTGTGCAGTCTTAAACTGCCATTTCGACTTGGTAAAATAAACCTTCTGCCAGGCCCAAACCTTCCTTTTTAATAAATATAAGTCACCCCCAGGATAGGCCCTGGACAGCCCAGAGGGCTGGGTGCAATGTTTGTAAAAAGTAGGACATGTACTTTTAAGTTTTACGTGTCCTGGTAGTGAAAAACTCTAAAATTCGTTTTTCACTACTATAAGGTCTATCTCTCCCATAGGATAACATTGGAGTTGCTGCATTACATTTTATAAGTGTAATTTGCAAATGAGAAGAGATGACCAGTTAATTTTTGGTGTCTCTGGAATCACAAATTAAAATCCTAAATTTTGGTGAAGATTTTTAATTGCCATTCTGAAAATGCCACTTTTAGAAAGTAAGCATTTTTCTGCCTTAGCCATTTAGTTTCTGTAGTCTGTCTTTGGTCACATGACTGGGTGTAGGTGACAGCTGGGCTTTGTGAATTACTTCCAGACAGCCACACGCAATAGTGAGCTTGGGTGTGCCTGGATGGGCCATCACTGGCAGGATGAGAAGGAGGAGCTGGGCACAGCCCCACTAACTTCTGAATAGGCCGTCCTGCCTCCACACAAAGGGCTGCATATTGCCTGCAGTTAACCTGGAGCCAAGACAGGGAAGGCAGGATGACAAGGGGCTTCAAAGGGAAACCTCTAGAAGCTTCTACCCCACTTCAAAGGCACTACTGGGTATAAATAATAGACCTCAGACACCATCACTTCAGAATACTGCTGGACCAGTGGATATTCTGCCAGGAAGAAGGACAGCTGTGCTGCTGAAGGGCTGCCACTCTGCTGGACTGCATTCTGATGGACTCCTGCTTTGCTGTGCTGACCTGCTGCCTCCTGCCTGGGTGAGAAGTTCTGGATCTGCATCTCTGAACCCAGAGTGACTCCAAGGGCTAGTTGGTTGGCCTCCTAAACTGAAGCCTCAGGGACACAGCAGGGCTTCCAACAACCTTGCACCTGCACCTGGACTCTGCCATCTGTGAGTCTATCCTGCCAAGTGGTGCCACCCCAGTCCTGGACCCTTAGAAGTGTGCTTAAGGTGCTTACCAGCCTCTGTGGATCCAGTGGAACCGAGAAATCCCCTCTGCTGCGCAGTTCAAACTCGAACAGAACCGACACATTGCCACTGCTGCGTGGATTGGACCTTTCACAAAGACCCGCATCGCAGCTCTTCAAAACCATTGCATCACTCCAATTGCTTGCGGCTTCCTCGGTGCAGGACCTCACATTCCTCATCGACGGCAGCCTCGGCGACAACGACAGACTCCACATCACAGCCTCACAGCTCCTCGGAACCAATGCATCGCCCCGACTGCACGCCTCATTCTCGACGTTGGATTTAACATCTCAAGCCCCATTGACGGTATCCTTGACGATGATGCAGGCCCTCGCATCAGAGCCTCGTCGCATCTCGGAACCGACGCATAGCTTCGGCTGTGCAACACATCTTTGAAGCGGATCCTCGCAACACTCCCCAAACCTGGATTTAAAGTTCTTTGTTCAGTAGGCCTAACTGGGTGCCTGTAGCCAGCCTGCACTCCATCGTGATCGACCTGAACTTGTGACTTTGTCCCGGTCTGGCGCGACCAGATATCCACAGTTGGCGATTTGTGCTTTTTGGCACTATTCTTACCTACAACTTTAAAAGCCAATATCTCTGGTTCTACTAGCTGGATTTTTGTCGTTTTGGTCTCGTTTTCTTTATTAAACCAAGTCCTGTTGTTCTAATCTGAAGTATTTTTGTGGTATTTTCACTGTTTACTGTTTAAAGTGTTGCACAAATACTATATACATTGCCTCTAAGTTAAGCCTGACTGCTCTGTCAACCTAACAGGGGATTGAACACAGGTTAATTTGGGGTTTGCTTGTGCTTTACACTGACAAGGATTGTGATTGCTGCTTGACAAGGGCTCACACCCCAGTCAACCAACAACCCAATTTTTTACAAGTGTCTGTAATTTTTTTTATAAGTTGTCGTCCATTCACTTAATGTTTCCATTCCAACTCTTGTTTTGCATGAAAAGGTCAGTTAACGGAACGCTTTACAACCTTAACGAAATAAAAAAAACTGTACCATTTTCTGCACATCCTTTGTTCTTTTGGCCAATGTTCTTTAAACCAGGTCAGCACCATAGGTTATGAACAGTAGTAAAATGCAGCATGCGGCCTCTCACGACAAACAGAGTCTTTTAACTCCTGCACTTGACATGCAGAAACTAATATATTCGGAATATTGGAAAATAAAATACTCATTCTAGAAGTTATTTCCCCAATGCGTTTCACTCAGAGCAATTGCCGATTTCAGTGATGTAAAATATTACAGACTTTTATAACAATTGCACAAAGCACTGAAAATGAAAGCGTACACGAAAGCAGCCAAGCTTATTGAAGCAATCATTTACAAGCGGTTTGCTCTTCAGAATTGGCCTCATTCTTCAGTCAAGCAGGGCTCGACTATAACAGTGTGACATAAAATGGAGAGCATTTTCTCTTCTCATTCGAGCATGAAAGCTGATTTCGTTTGAACTCTTGTCTGCAGGGTAGTGGGTTGGTTTCTGCTGTTTGCTTTGTAAGGGATTCTATCTCTAGTGAATGTCGTGGAATTCACAGGGTTTGAAACCAAGGTAACCAAGGGGGTGGAGTTAGCTGAGCATAAGGAAGACATACTTCCCAGCTGCTAAGGTCGGGCATTTGCTATCATCTGAAACAGTAGATAGGAGCTAGGTGAGCCTTATGCGCTTAGGAAGGGGAAAGGGCACCCATGATAATATCTATACCGCCCTCAAAGTGCCTGTGGATGGTGGAAAATGACAGAGAAAGCCTACACAAAGTGTGAGTACAAAATGGCGCCCTTGCAGTTTAGCATCAAAGACCCAGCTGGAAGACACTTCTTTAGTGGCTGGTGAGAATGCAAGGGGCGAAAACAGAGAGTTGAGTAGAAATGGCAAAGGAGAACACAGCGCAATGGAAAACTGACAAGAGGGGAAGGGAGAAAAGCCTGTTTATGTGCTAACCATAAGAAAGCAAGGCTTGTTGTCTGAAGAGCAACAGAAGATGCTGGGACAGGTATTTCTTCTATACTATAATTTAGCATGGGAGCACCTTTTTATACATTGTTCCTTTACTTCTGCAAGGGGACTTGTCTCCACACATGTAGACCGTGCGCGGCTGAACTCTGGAATGGCACACCACCTCCTCACACTTCATGTCTAGTCCCCTGGGGTAGGAAGCAGTGTCAACAAACCTGGCTTCAGACATGTGGGGAATCCCTGCGTCAGGGACTTGGGGCTTCATTTAGAGTTTGCAGTTGATGCAGCGGATACAATGAAAACTATTTCTCCTAGGTCACTTATCGGTCATCCAGGCGCGACTTATATTTCTCATATCCTCATGACGATGGGGCCCATGACATCGCCTAACAAACACACACACACACCTGGATTTGCTCTACACCTTTACGAATCTAAACTCCTAGGAGAAAGAAAAACTAAATGAAAATCATCATGATGTACCGCTGGAAGGAGCCGGATACCTTATTACCTTAACCTATCGCTTTCTTAGTTATTTCTTAAGATATTCCTGCTCATTGTTTGTCGATGGATCATCTAGTGAAAATCAGTTGATAGTGATTAAGACCAGCTAAATCACAATAACTAATTACTAATTTCACAACCATTTAGTAAATAATCACTGAGTCGTTTGATTTAAGAATTTCAAAATTTATATAATTTTAAAGGCATGGAAAAGAATTAAGGGCATATTAGCAAGACCGGCGATAAAATTATCGCCGTTTTAGCGGCAGGAAACTGCCGCTAAAACGGCGATAATGTGCTTGCTAATATGCGTTATAGATTTCAATAGAAGCCCAGGTTAGATGTGCAGGACATCTAACCTGGGCTTCTATTGAATTCTATAACGCATATTAGCAAGCCCATTATCGCCGCTTTAGCGGCAGTTTCCTGCCGCTAAAACGGCGATAATTTTATCGCCGGTCTTGCTAATATGCCCCTTAGACTTTATTATTCAATTATTCATACATTATTAAATCAAATATTTATTAAGCAAAATCAATTTTATTGCAGAAAGGAAATTTTGTCATGAGGAAAAATCCTAATTAACCTGCCTATCTTCCTAATTTAGCCTAATGATTTCTAACCTAAGTTTAAAGTTGAAAAATAACCTGATTCTCATACTCAACTGGAAAAATAAAACACCAGCAGAAACTTCAGCTCGTCAGCATCAGCTACCGCAACCCGTCTCATCTAACAGTCTTTCAGCATCTCCCGCTCAGTAAATGGATCGATCTGGAACTCCAAGTACTGGAAGCTACCCCTCCCACTAAGAGTAGGCCTACTTATACCCTAATTCTAACTTTGCTAACTAAATTGTTGCAACATTAATAACGCGCTTTTCTTTCATTGGTCCACTCAGTTCATTTATTCAGTTTTTTGTTTTTTTTAATAAATCTTTTTATTCAATAATCATCGACATACCGTAAATCACACAATACAATCAAAATCATTGCAGGCAAGACGGACTAGTACAGTCATCTTTTACAATATACATCATTGGGATAAATCATGGGGAGAGTAAGTCATCCAATTCAGAATTTTGCGGGGGAGGGCAAATATCACCACGATAAGAGTTCCACGCACTCCAAACTCGTGACCACTTATTAGGGCAGCCGCGAGCCACATAGACTGACTTTTCCCGGAACATGCACCAGTCTAGGTTCATTTCCCAAGTTCTCAATGTGGGTGGCGTTGCTGCTCCCCAGACCTGCGCAATATTTCTTTTTGCTATCATCAACCCCAGAGTGACCCATTGTTTCTGGTGTGCATTTAAATCAGTAGGTTCCCAAATATTCAGGAGACATCTGCGCGCCTCCGGGTGGATAATCATTTCAAGCACAGCACTCATAACCCCGTGTATTTCCTTCCAATATGTCTGCATATGCTTGCAGTCCCATATTATGTGCATATAAGTGCCCGGCAGTCCACACCCTCTCCGACAATCCCCTTCGTTCGTTCTACCCATCTGCACCAAGCGGGTTCCCGCAATATATGTCCTATGCAGGATTTTGAGCTGCACTAGCCTGAGCCGTGCCGGGATAGCTACAACTTTAGGGGAAGATACTGCGTCTTGCCACTCCTCATCGTCCATCTCTATACCCTCTGCCAACCACTTACTCCGGAGACCTGAAAGGGGGTCCTCCATATTGTATATTAATTTTTGAAATATATGAGAGATGGTTTTCTCAGGGAGGTGGCCGTCTAGTAGTCTATCCTCTAGTGGGGAGGCCTCCGGGGGGGAGGAGCCTCTTGGGAGGAGTGAGTGTAGTGCGTGGTATACTTGGGTGTATCGAAAATACTCAGTGGCAGCTAGCTCATGTTGACTCTGAAGAGCCTCGAATGTTTTGACATCTCCCTTTTCCCACAGATCTGTAATCCGGGAAATTCCAATCAAGTCCCAATTATCAAATCCCTTTGACTTCCACAGGTTACCCAATCGTTCTGAGTCCCACAGGGGGGTCGCTAGCGTTAGTTTAGTCCCCCAGCTGATGGATTTGTTGGCTGCATGCCACACCTTTACGGAATGGCCAGTGGGGCCCGTAAGGCGAAATCTAGTCGGCCTCGAATAAAGTGCCCTATTATAATCACCACCCGGGAGGAGCCACCTATCCATACGAAATCCAGGGGCATTCGGGTTACCGTATGTGCCATGATTAATAGCTGCCAAGTGCGCGGCCCAGTAGTATTTCTTTATATCAGGGAGACTGATGCCTCCATCATACCAGTTTAAGGTGAGCTTACCAAGGGCAATACGCGGCGCTCCGTTCCACAATAAGTCCCTCTGGAGGCTTTCAATTTCTTTAAAGTATTTCGATGGGACCGGGTCAAGTGTGTTTTGCAAAACATAGAGAAAACGGGGTAGGGACATCATTTTAAAAGGGCCGCCTTGCCCAGGAGAGAGAGGGGAAGTGTTTTCCAACTGGCTATATCCCGCTTGAGTCTTAATAGTGGAGGAAGTAGGTTTTTGTTGTATCGAAGCATAGGATCTAAAGAGAGAAATATACCCAAATATTTGAATCCCGTAGCACTGATCTGGATCTGACAATTTCGGGGTAGAACAGGCGTTTCTCCCTGGAGGACATATAGGTGAGATTTGGTCCAGTTAATCGTGAATCCAGAGTACCTGCCGAATATCGCTAAGATATCTAGGACTGCAATTAGGGATTTCTAGGGAGGCCAGGTAAAGTAAAATGTCGTCCGCGTAGAGTGATATGCGGTCCTCCCAATCGGGGGACCAACGCAGACCCCGTATAACCGGGTTCCACCGAATCCATGCCGCAAGCGGTTCTAATGCAAGGGCAAACAGGAGAGGGGAGAGAGGAGAGAGGGCATCCCTGGCGGGTTCCACGACTAAGGTCAAAAGTGCCTGATTTTTTATTGTTAACCACCACTTGAGCCAATGGCATCGTATACAGGAGATGCACCCATTGAATAAAATTTGGACCAAACCCCCTTTTCTGGAGCACAGCCATTAGATACGGCCATTCAATAGTATCAAACGCCATGGTAGCGTCCAGGGACACCAGAGCAGCTGGCTCCCGTATCGTTGACGCTCTATCCAATACAGCGTGGACTCTGCGTAGGTTTAATGCCGTGTTACGGTGAGGTATAAAGCCGGATTGATCCGGGTGGACAAGGCTGGATATAATTTTAACTAATCGATTGGCCAACACCTTAGCGAGAATCTTGGGTTCAGCATTGAGGAGTGAAATCGATCTATAGGAGGAACAGTCCGTTTTGCATTTACCTTCCTTATGGATGGTTACGATGGTAGCCACCCGTTGGTCGACTGGCAGTACCCCCCTCTCTATGCTTTCTTCAAACATGGCTTTCAAATAGATGGCCAATTTGTCCGGTTTAAGTTTATACAATTCGATCGGGATTCCGTTAGGGCCTTCCCTGAGTTCAGTGATCGGATTGCCTGCGCAATTTCATCCGCTGTCAAGGCGCTGTCTAGGAGTTGTTGATCTACGGAGGAGAGGGTGGGAAGGGCTATGTCTCTCAGCATCTCAGAGGATTCCTCCTCTGTATAGGGCGCTACCGCAGTGTACACCTCGGCAAAGTGCCGTGCAAAGCAATTTACAATTGCCTGCGGATCACTTATACATTCGCTATCGTCGCCCCATAACATAGGGACCAGTCTATTTGCCATTTCCTTTTTATCAAGCCAGGCTATTAATTTCCCCGCCTTGTCTCCCAGATCGTACAATTTACCAAGTTTCTCCCTCCCCATGGTCTTAGCTCTTTCGGTCACCAGCGCCCTATAGTCGTCCTGTTTAAGCCTCAGCAAATGGAGCGTATCCGGAGTGATCATCCTCTCCAGTTCCCTTTCCAGGCGATAGATCTCGTTCTCTACATCTGAGACCTCCTGCTGATGGGCTTTCTTTTGCCCAGATATTAGTGATAAAGCCTCACCCCTGATTACCGATTTAAAGGCCTCCCAAAGTGTCTGGGAGGAGTCGACTGTGCCCTCATTCTCAGCAAAATAGTTATCTATGGCTTTGGTGAGGGCCTTCCGGATTTTGGGGTTACGAAGATGCCAGGGATTAATTGGGACGGTCCTACCCACCCTTGTCTGGTCCAGGCATATGTGGACCCATACCGGCGAATGATCGGAAATGCCCCTAGCTAGGTGTTTGATTTCGTGGATTTGTGTAATTTGCATGCAGGGCACCAAAATATAGTCCAACCTGGACAGACTGTGGTGGGCACCAGAGTGGAAAGTATATTGTATTGTATCAGGGTGATAGGTGCGCCAGGCATCCACCAATCCCAGGGCTTCAAGGAAGTTTGGCAACTGTCTCATGGAGGGCCCCATGTCTCGCGGGGGATGGCGATCAAGTATACCCGAGACCACCGAATTGAAGTCTCCCCCCAATAGTAATAATCCATCCGGTACCGATAACAGGACAGTGCGTAGATCTTGGAATGTAGTAGATTGGAGGCCAGGGGGTACATAAATAGAAAACAAGGTAACGATACGCCCCTCCCACGTCCCTGTAACACCCACATAGCGGCCCTTATCGTCGGCCCAGGTGGAACCCACACTAATAGGAAACGTATTCTTTACCATAATACCTACTCCTCTTGAGCCCGTGCTAAACCCGGCATGTGCTATTAATTTGTATCCCCACCTGCACATAGCTTTGCATGAGTGCCCCATCAAATGTGTCTCCTGGAGAAGGACGACGTCAGGGGCCTGTTTCTTAATATATTGGAGTACTATACTACGTTTAACTTTATCGCCAAGCCCGTTGACATTCCAACTCAGAATTCTGGCACTCTTATCCCACTGCGTATGCATTAAAACCAAGTAAAAGCTCTATAGTCCTGGTCACGCCACCTTCATTGATTGTCGATGAAAAAACTGTAACAAAAAACAACAAAATCAACTCCCTGATCCAACAACCCCCCTCCCTGCTTCCCTGCCCACCAGGCCTTAAACTGCCCATGAGTAACTAGCAGAGTGCATGTCGCCCTAACTGTTGCTAAAAGAAGAACCTTAGGGGGTAGCATGCCCCGCCTCCCCAACCCCTGTCGGTCGCAGCAATATGGACCCCCAGATAGAGACTCGCCCCATTATGAATATGAAAGGGCTGGTAGTATGGCCCCTCCCAACAGTTGCAGCAGGAGTGTTCAAAACCATAATCATAACGCTACCAAACGGCCATCCAAGCCCGTCAGGGTGTATTCCCGCTGCTAGAATAGTTACTTCCCTTTCCGAGGGGAGGAGTTTATGTCCCTGTCCCGGTCGTTGACATGTTGACCCAACCGGCCCTCCAGCCAGTCCGATGCCAGTTCAGGTTGTTCGAAGAACCAAGCCCTTCCGTCAGCTTCCACCCGAAGTTTCGCCGGGAACAGCATTGCGTATTTATATCCACCTTCTCGCAGTTTCCTTTTGACCTCCAGAAATGTCCGTCTCCGCCTCTGCACTCCTTGCGTGAAATCCGGAAAGAAAGTTATTTCAGCGTTGCCATACCGAAGTGGAGGGCCTGTTCGCGCATTCTGGAGGATCACGTCCCTATCCCGGAAATTGAGGACTCTCGCCAACATCGGTCGAGGGGGGGCCCCTGGCTTTGGGCGACCACCCGGTACCCGATGTGCCCGCTCCACGACAAAGAATTTACTAAGACCTTTAGGCTGTAGATGTTTCAAAATAAGGTCTTCCACAAAGAGGTCAGGGGTTAGTCCTTCCGCTTTCTCCGGCACTCCAAGGATGCGGACGTTATTCCGTCGAAGACGCCCTTCATAATCATCCAGCTTTAGTTCCATGGTTTTACGGGAGGATTGTAGTTCACCCACGTCACGTTGCAGTTGAGTGACATCACCCAGGAGGCTTGAGGTAGTGATTTCCACTTGTTTGACCTTCTCATTGATCTTGGAGAGATCAGCACGGATGAGATTCATGTCAATTGAGAGAGAGTCCATTTTGTGTTCCATCGTAGTTTTGATACCAGATATAGCGTCCATGACATCTTTTAAGGTCAGTTCTGGGTGCTCCTCATCAGGATCAGCCATGGTCTTAGTTTTAGATTGAAGGTCCTGCATGGCTTCTTTTGAGAGGGTATAGCGATCCAGTCTGTTTGATTGGATGGTCTTGGGCCCCCTAGCTCCCGCAGATTTGGTTTTCTCCATAGCGAGTCTGGGAGAGTACAGGCCGCAGCAAATCAACTACGATTGGCAGTCTTTGCGATATTCAGGGGGCCGCCGTGCTGCACCTATATGGGGCCAAAGATATGCAGCTCAGCGATATGCAGAGGCGACACGCTTAAGGGTCCTCTACTCTACAATCACAGAAGACGCATCCCACGTTTAAAGGAGTAGTAGGGTAGTACTCACGGCGTCTCTCAACCGCTCTGATCACCAGTCCCCGCCACACGTGTAGTCACACCACAAGGATGGATTCCAACGCCCTATGGAGGGCCAGGCCACCGTCTCCGCTCTTATTATCAGCTGGCCAGTGAGTGTAGCGCTGTCATGTGGGGCCCCCACTGCATACAAGCAAAGCACCCAACCCCCGTGCAATATCACCAGTCTATCGCCTCTCAGTGGGGTCGGCGGAGACCTCAATGCAGGCACATTCAGAGGCGAACACTGCTGCTTCCGCCCCCGCTCCGCAAGATATACCGCCCCTGGACCGAAGAAGCACAGCGCCGGCCTCCGACTTCCACCTCACTCCGATGCCGTGTTCAGCGCCGCCGGTGCACAGCCGTCACCCGTCCTCACTCGGCTACGCCTCCAGCACCGCCACCGTGTTCAATGGTGTCCGCACCGCCCCCGGCGGGCGAGGCCCAGGATGTGAGCTGGTCACGGCCGCACCTCCAAGGCACCTCCGCGGGTTGGGCCGCCACTCTAGACCCCGGCTACAACACTTCAGGAGGCCGCGAGCGAACGGAGCTTACAACTCCCGTTTCGCGCGGTCCGGAGCTTGGATATCTCCGGAGCGGGAACCGCGTACTTTCTGGAGCAAATCCCTTTTCTAGGGGCCGGATCGTTGTACCGGATAGACGACTTTAGGGGAAGGATTCGGCGGAGCTGCGAACTCAAGCAGCCATCACGCTCCGCAGCTTGGCCACGACCCCCATTTATTCAGTTTTAATCAAATTCTCCCGGATCCAGCTTGTTCTTCTGGAATGCATATGTTCATTTCCTTTCTCACAGTTCATGACATGTTTCCATCCGCTTCGATCAGTACATTTGTAACTTCTTTCGATACATTCGAGAACTCTGCAGGCATTGTCCTTTCTCTTAAAACTGTTTCCCACGATTCTCTGCTGATCACCACGGCACATTATCAGTTCAAACAGGTCACATCAGCCTTGACCATTCTTGCATCTTAGCCTTTCAGCACCATCACGTGGTCAGTCTTTCTCCAACTTTTTCTCCCTTGTCATGTGTATTCTCAGCGCATGCGTACTCTAATAAACGGCAGCCATTTTATATCGCCACTCGATTAGACTTAGAAGCACTATTTAGAAATAAACAAAACATAATTAAAATAGAGAAACATAGCCTTTTCGTTTCCCTCCCGTCATCTACGTACCCCAATTAGTTATTACCTAGCAGAAAGCAACATTTAAGTTGTTCCTTACTTACCATCACTATTGTTTTTGCAACGTCACGTTTTATATTCTATGAAGCACGAATCATGCATTTATTATTTATTTAGTATGCAATTATTTTTATGTTATAATTAGACACACAGACATTTGTAAATAGATTATTCAGCACACATACTTGCGTGTTACCCTTCCGTCACATACATTGTTGATTAATACATTTAAACGAACATATTTATTAATTATTTATCAAATTTGTTAGGGGTTAAATTTTTTCATTTACTCTGCTCCATCAACTCCCCCCTTTGGTGATTTTTAAATCACCACATAAAACCCAAGTTATACTTCTTTTTCAGGCAGCATATATCTCTCATTCTTTTGCTTTTTGTTAGTTATACATCTGTTTCCATTTCATCTTGTCTTCTTGTCTCTTTATACATATTTTCTTTCATTTTCTCTAACTCAATTTCACCCATTTCTCTCTCTCTCTCTTTCATTATTCTGTTATTTCTTTTTATCTTATTTTGTCTTCTTTTTCTTTTTATACACGTTATTACAATTTTCAACACCATGGCTAACAATATTGCTACAGTTGTTATTATTATAGCTTTCCCTATCACTAGTCTACTCATTCTTGTTAACCAATTTGCTACTGAAGAAAACCCTTTACCAAGTTTTCCAAGGACACTTTCAACCTCCAGTGGAACTAGTTCTTTGTGCAAATTTGTAATATTTGTGATATACTTTTGTATATTTTCACTTTTATCAGGAATGTAAGTGCAACAATGTTGGACTTTCAGCATTCCACAAACTCCACCCTCTTTTGCCAAAAGAATATCAAGGGCAAGCCGATTTTGCATCACCATAGCTCTCATGGCAACCATTTCGGTATTTACCATCAAGAACCCTCCCGCAGTATCTGTAGACAAACGATCTACTACTGTGGATAATTTCCGAATTTTAAATGCATTCAAAGATATTCCCACTGCTGGTATTAATGCTCCAAAAATATCACCTACAATTTCTGAAAAACTTTCCCTCTTTCTACGTGTAAAGCTATTAATCATCTTGTATGTTCCTTTTTCTTTTCTGTCCATATGAATTTTTTTGGGAAAGACCAGGCCTACATAACAAGTTCCATACCAATGGTCCGGTAACCTGTAATAAGCTCTATTCCCACAAATATAATAGATACCTGGAAATATTGGATCTTTTCCACCTTTGAATCCCCAACCTCCCAAAATTTGATAATTGTCATGGCAGATACTGGAACCTACAAAATAATTGTCATAGACTGTCTTATTTCTCCTAATACATAACTTTCCTGTTTGCGGCCAATCTAATGTCATTGCTGCATTTATCTTTTTCCCTTCAGGATTCTCTTCCTCAAACGTCCATAGATGTGTTCTTTTCTCTTTTATTGCTTCTTTGTGTAATTTCATTCTTCTTTATTCAACCATTTCTAAAAATATCTTTTCTTCTTTCTTTAACTCACAGGTAAGGTTGTTTTTAGCTATTTCTTCTAATGTTAAAATTCTATGCTCTAAAAAGAATTCTCCTAAAACTTTTGCTTGTTTTACTTTGTTTAGTTCTAAAACTACAGGAATATTTGCAAAAATCTTATCTACATCAGTGTAATAAAATTCTAATCTACCTGTTTTATAAAATAAACTTGCTATGACACTACATGTTATTCCATAAGTTAGAGGTAGGTGATGATAAGTCACACCTTCTGTCACTGATGCAGGCAACTGCATACAAACATAACAATGTCTCACATCCATTGTCTCTACATATTCGTACAACAATTTTGTAAAAACATTTTTAGAAAAATCTGTTACTGACTTATCCTTATGTAATTCTGCACTACTTCTTAAAATAACTGGTTCTTTAATATTAGTTTCTTTTTCTGGTTTAGTATCATTCTTTGCTCCTACTACAGCTATACTAATAGGAATTGTGATTGCTAAAACTATCCATACTGTCATTAATAATCCTGTACAAAAGCAGCACATTTT